>CM075774.1:2547500-3147500 GCA_037974665.1 Ehretia macrophylla
TTGTATTGTATGAGATCTTAATTTGGGATCCTTTGCTAGTTTAAGCCCCACTCATTTGTATATAGAATTTTTGGTAGCGTAGCTATGCAGTGGAAGAGAAGGAACCGAAATCGACCCCCTTCTTTCTTTCTTATTTTTTTTAAAAAAAAACACTTACTTGCTTAACAAAAAAAAAAAAAAAGGAAGCAAGCTATTCTCTTTATTTTCTTGTTTTGTTTTGTTTCTTTAACACAAAAGAAAGAAAAAAAGAAAAAGTTTTATGGAGAGAATTAAGAGAGAAAAGTTGTACTGATTCACTTTTTTTTTTTTTTTTTTTTTCTCTCTCTTGTTTTAGTATGCAAATTAAAATATATCAACTAAATATTTACATAAAAAGTGATGAATTAATTAAAAAAGAATAGAATGATATTTAGTATTGTTGAACACCTAATATATAGTGGTGGGCTGTTATTTACGGACTTCAACAATGGAATTAATTGTTTAAATATTTATTCCGTTTAATTGACGGTCCAAGTCCGCTTGTATTATTACCCATACAACAGTCCACTTGTAGAGTACTTGGACAGTTGGACGTACAAGGGAGTTTGCTTTTTTAACCACTAGAAAGGTGCCGCGTCATTAGATGCAATGGAAATGCTTCTCAAATTTACTCGAACAAAAAAAAAAGAAAAAAGCTTCACAAATTTACTTTACTTTTTGGATTTGGAGTTTTTTTTGTTATGCTATACATGTATTATATGTTGTTTATGTCTCCTTTCCAAATTTTGAAGGAATAAAGATGTATTATATGCATTCTATATCAAATCTTATATTTATTGGATTATCGTATTAAATAGTTTAAAAGTATAGATTATTATAAACTCTCCATGGAATCTGGTCTTTTGGAAAAAAACAATTAATTTTATTAACATTAGTAAAAGAAAAAGCTCATTAAAAAACTAACAAGTGATCATGTAAAATTTTACAAAGATAAAGAAAAGATATTATTTATGCTGAAAATTTTCTAAGTAGTATTCCTTTTTTTTTTGGTCAAGACGTTGAGTATTTGAGTCGTTATCACAAACCATCCAAATAGTCGAAAGACTTTGACTATTAACTGAAGGCCTGTTACAGTTAATATTTCTCAGCTCAATTATTTTCTTTTAATCTGTTCTTAGCTATTTCACACAACCATAACAAGGCCATCTTTTTCTTTCCTTTTCTTCTTTATCCATAAACTAAGCATTATGGTGTGTGGTTTGTGGTATGTGGTGTGTGGTCTTGTGTGTGTTGTATGTGGGTACATGTTGGATTAGATTTGACACCTCTTCGATATACTTTTCCTATAATTTCTCATAACAGCGTTATATATCGCGTATCAACAAGTGTAATTGATAAGTAACTAAATTAATACTAATTCCACACTACTTATAATTAAGATTAGAAAATATTACATCAAACCCCTTTATTAGGGTATTAATGGACGCCTTTCTTTTTGTTATTTGTCTTTTCTTAATTCAGAGCAGCGGCATTTTATATAATAATCATTCACCATTATTGGATCTCTCTCATGGACAGAGTTACACAAGTCTAAGTGTAGACTTGTGCCTACTCTGGAGAAAAAAAAAGTTAAGGGGTATTTTTGTAAATTGACATTTATTTAATTTTAAAAAGCTACACATTATATTTTGTTAAATCTCTTCATTCTTCAATCTTCATTAAACTCGATACTTATTTCCAGCATTCTCAAGCATCTTCATTACCTACATCTGCTACATATTTTACCAAGTTAAGATTTCATTTCTTTAACCTCTTCTATTACATATATGTGGGTGTTTGTGTTTGAATTTGTATATATGTGTCTGTATATGTTTGTCTTTGAATTTGTGTTGTGAGTCTTGTAACCTAATTAGCGACAAAAATAAAAAAATAAATCATGGCTAGTCTAATGGGCATGGCTTCGGACATACATCACAATTTGAGATTGAATCAACATTAAAAATTAAAACATGGCTAGTGTAGTTGAGTCATTATTATACGAGGAGAGTCATTTCTTGAAGATTTTGTATATGTTTTAGTGTTTATATTTTTATAGTTCTTATAATGTGCATAAATTAAATATTATTTTATATATAGACGAGTGTCTGAACCTTTAGTTATTAGTTGTGTTACTAAAAAGTGTGGGAGCCAGACACTCAGTGCCTACACTGATTTTTGATGCTTGGCTCTGCCCCTGATCTTTCTCATAATATTATTTAATATGAAAGGATCCAAATCTCGTGTATTAGTAGATAGAAATCAATAAGAGCACTCCAATAGATAAGGAACTGTCAAGAAAAGAAAAAACAATAAATTGCAAGAAAGAAATATTAGCTTAAAGAATGGCCACGGGAACAATATAACTTATAATAGTTATAACTGTTGTGATTCCTTTATAAAAGGATTTGATTTAGTCAATTAAAAGGATTTGATTTAATTGATATTTTGGTTTCTAATACTTTTTAATTATGATTGCAAGACTAGTACAGAAGGATCAGTTTAGTCAATTGGTTGCATAAATCGGAACGACTATTGAAATTGTAGGGAAAATTATTGTAGAAGAGCTAGCCAAATCTGGCATGCTCTAATATATGATTTAAATTTGTCAAGAGCTAGCAATTTATTATAAGAGGATATAAAATTTGTACTCAAGACTTCAGTATAAAAAGTCAATGACTTGACAACTCTAATTCTATAGGGACTAACTTGAAAAATATTGGCGAGTGATTTGAATAATTTAAAATAATTATAGAGACTAATTTGAGAAAATGAGAAACTATGGGGACTTGTAGTATAATTCTCCCTTCTTTTTTCTATTTCTTTCTCTCTTTTTTTTTTTAATTCTTCATTTCCTTTAATAATTAATTATATTGATCATCCAAAAGAATAATAGAACATTCCACATACTTATGACTCCTTTAGTCCTCTTTACCTTTAATTGCAACCCATCCAAAGCACCATTTTGACTTAAAAAGCTAACAGATGTCTTTTTTAAGCTATTTTCAAAAGGGTCCTCATCTTTTTTTTGGTGGTGAAAAGGTCCTCCTCAGATTTTACCAACATTGATAATGTACTTGATTAAGGTATTTTTAATGGGGATTTTATAATGTAATGATGATTGTTTTTTAGTAAATATAGAGACTCTTAAGAAAAAAATTAACATCAATAGATAATGTAGAGTCCCAAATTCAATATGTTGTTTCAAAGTTAATAAATTTCAATAAAAATAAAGAGTATGCTCCATTTTCTTCAGAAAATTTATTGAAAAAAATGAAGCTTCAAGAAAAAAATAAAAAAATTTAGAGTTCATATGGGTTTCTTTCAAATCAGATTTAATATTTTGATTGACAACTTAACAAAATAAAAAAATTGACAACTTCAAAAAAAAAAAATGAAACTTGGCTGAAAAAAATAAAATAAAAAGGACGATAGGTCCCACTATAAATACTTAAATTTAAAGACTTTCATTGGAAATAATTTTTTTATAAAAAATTTAAAAAAATATATAAGTTTCTAAATAAGACTCTAAAAAATAATAAAATTCTAAATTTATTTTTAAAACATCTTAATTTAAAACCTGTATTATGGATAGCATTAAAGCACAGGCCATGAACGAAAAAAGGAAGCGGGATTTGCCTTTGCCTTTGCCTTTGCCTTTTTTGTGTTCATTGAAGCAGACATTTATTGCAGTCTTTGTTGATTGAAAGAGATTGACAAGACTGGCCTTAAAAAGGAGATTTAGGCTCCGTTTGTTTGTCGTAAAATAATTTATTTGTGTAAAATATTTTTTGTAGGAAATATTTTTTTAGAAAATAAAATATTTTATATGACTCCGTTTATTTGTCATAAAATAACTTGTTGGGAAAAAATATTTTTTCAGAAAATAGATTATTAGAAAATATTTTCTGGTGTTTAGATGTATCGTGAATTCTGTAAAATGTTTTTTTCTTCCAAAGGACATGAAAATATTTTACATAATTTTGTACTAGCCGCAATTGTTGACCGAAAATTATTTTACAGTTGACCAATTTTCTAGTGTTACCAAACATTGTAAAATTAAGAAAAAGCAGCCGTAATTTTTTACCGGAAAACATTTTACGGTTGACCAAATTTTCAGTGTTACCAAACACCGTAAAATTCGAAAAATATTTTCTGAAAAAATATTTTACTGCAAACAAACGGAGCCCTAATGTTCTATGGATCCAGGTACGAATGAAGAAAAACAACTTCCCACCATCTTTGAAGATGCCAATAATGTTTAAGATCTGTTAAAAAGTTTTAATAGATTGATGAGAAAATGATAATGGAGGAGGAGGAGGAGGAGGAGGAGGAGGTGGGGAGGTAGAAGAATAAGAAAAAGAGAAAGAAATAGAAAAGTGTCGAGGTCGGAAACCTCGCAGTTGAGTTGGTCGGCTACGCTTGCCAAGCTGAACTTTCAGGTCGGCCACTCAACCTGCACAAGGAAAGGGAAGGAAAAGACGGGGTGATGACCCGGATTTTTTCCTCGAGCGTGCGAATGATTAGTATGTCCGAGCTGGCAAGGTAGCTGAGAGAATTTAATGACGAGTTACCTCTGAAATGAAGGGGTGGAGCTCTATTTATACTAAATTCGGACCTGACAGCATTTAATTCGGTATAGTTTTATGTCCCATCAAGACTTTATGTCCTATCAGGGTAGCCGGCACTGAGGTCGGGGTTTTCCGGGGTCGGGGTGAAGTTGGATCCGCATCCAGGTTGGGCATTAGTTGAATATGTTTGGCTTGGCTTGGATTAGCCCGCCTCAGTTCGGCGTGAGCATCTTCCCTCAGCTCGGGATCCCCTTGTTAATCCCCCCCCTAAGTCGAGATCAAGAGGGTAAGATCTAGATTTGGGAGTTGTTCCTGAGCTGGAGGTGCCCGACCCCGGCAGAGGGGATGGCACGTCAGCGATGCATACCCTTCAGATGGTTGACACGTCACCTGACAGTTATGACGAGATGCGACGTTTGGGATTCCCGAGGTGGTTACAGGAGTTGCCTGTAAATAGGGCCTTGACATCCGAGATTCATTTCACACTTTGCATACAAAGTTCGGAGCTTTTAAGTCGAATACTAGAGTGGACGGACAATTTTAGCTCGGCAAATATCTTCTCGGGGTATTCAGCTCGAAATCCATTAGCTCGGAGCTAACTAGGTCGGGTCATCTTCCACATCTAGAGACGTAGGTACGTCCCGACTCCTTTTAGTTGTTCTTGTACATATATTTACAATTTGTAGACAGGATGGGGAGGTTGGAGTCGGAAGATTCCCAAGTGATAGAGGTGAGGTCCTATGGTGGGGACGAGAGTCCGTCGAGCTCGGAATCCTCTTCGGACAGAGGCCGAGGTGGAAACAGCACCGACGAATCTCTAGGGTCAGTTCGACGATCTGAGCCTAGGGAGAGTGATGATGATTGCCAAGTCATCGGGGTCAGGCAGGCACTGGAGGAGGCCGAGGCGGATCCTTTGGCTGACCTGGAAGACTTGGGGGATAGAGAAGATGAGGAGTCGTTGAATCAGTTAGAGGGAGTCGAGATACCATAGGAGTACCTGGCTGGAGCCTCCATGGGGGAGCCGATTGAGGCAACCCCAGTCAGGGTAGTCCGTCCCCTGAGCTCGGCTACGGCCAGTGTTTCTTCAGCTCAGGGGAAGAGGATCGAGCAGCTGTTCGCCTGTTGTAAGTGTGAGTGCCATTCCCCGGTGCAAATGGATAATGCCAGGCTGAGGAACTAGTCAGTGGATCGACACCACAAGTTGAAGGTTCCAGGTCGGCACGAATCGGCTTGCTATCCTCCGCCCGACCATTTCACCATCTATGACCTTACACTCGATGTTATCCAGCTCCCATTTCCTAGCTTCGTTGTCAACATCTTAAACTACTTTGAGCTTAGCCCAGGTTAGATGTCGCCGAATGGTTGGGCCATGGTGGTGATGTTTTATGTGTTCTGCCTTGAGAAGGAAGTAGAGCTGACCTTGCGTCGTTTTAGTCATTTCTTTGTGTGCAAGCCCAACCCAAAGCAGCCAGGGTGGTTCCATTTCACAGTTTGGGTCGACAACTCCATATTCACCAAGTAGCATTCCTCCAACAAGGGCTGGCACAACGATTATTATTGGGTGGAGCCGGCTGTGAACTCTGGCTATAGGTCGGACTAGAATCCGAGCTTGAGGAAGAATGTCAATGACGATCCCAAGCTTTTAGATGAGGAACTTGAGGAAGTTGTGGTGTTGAGCCCGCGTCGGGGAAGTGGATAAACATTGACAGTGTGCTTAAATGGGAGCGGATCTGAGAGTCCAAGTTATTTGGTAGGGAGCCTGACCTCTCGAGGGATCATTCCCACCTGCTTCCCAAGCCCGAAGAGGACGCGGAGTCCAACCCAGCAGAGGGTCAATTTGCAAGATCAGTGCCCGACCTCCCCATTATCCTGACCTCTGTTGCCTTCTTAAGTCGGCTTTTGGCTATCTCTCACTTCTTTCCTCTACTTTTTTGCAGGTATGGCAGATACGAGAAAACTTGCATATGCCCAGATGAAAAAAAAGAGCGAGGCCAGCGACGAAATTTCAGCTCGGTCTTGCTTGGGCCCCGTCGCTCTAGGGCAAAAGCAGCGGCCCAGCGGCTAAGTGCGGGAGGTCAGCGCCGAGGTCTCTTCTAAGGGGAAATTGGGGTCCCCCATGCCTAAGTGATCAAGCTCGGGAGTGGCGATCCCTGAACATTCAGCATCTAGCCCCAATAATAAGAAACGGCCTCGGACCGAGTACTTCGGGTTAGGCAAGGCTACGAAGGTGAGCCATCCCAGCAAAGATTTTGTGGAGGCAACTAAGGTGGCTAGCTACCCCAAGCTGGCGATGGTCCCGGCGGAGCAGCTCTCGCTCGACCTGAGGATAACCATAGTCACGGTAAGTCTTATTAGACTGTTGACATGGTTATGTTTTTTAGCTTGGCTGACTGTTTTGCTCTCTTCTACGCAGGCCGAGTCCCACATCCTTTCAGCTTCTAACTTCCTTGCCAAGGCCTAGGCTCATTGCGTCGAGCTCGAACAGCGATACATAGATATCCGAGCCGAGCTCGAGGCCCTAAGGGAGGAGGCCGCCCAAAGGCGTAAGGCGGACGCGACAGAGATCGACCGCCTGAAGAAGGAGCTTGAAGCAGAAAAGTCCTGATGCGAGGCCGCGTCCAAAAACGTCGAGCGTTACAAGTTGGAGAGGTGCGAAGCCGAGGCGAAGCTCCTGGAGCTGGTAGATCGGGTCGGCCCCCAAGGAGAGAAGGCAGTGGAAGCTTTAAAGTCCAGTGATGCGACTGTGGACTGGTTGGCCATGGAAGGTGGGGCGATGGCCAAGTACGCCGAGTTGGAGTACTACTTCCGGGGCCAAGTCGCAGTTCGGGAGAGAGCGAAAACCTTCTTCCCCGGCCTCCAAGAATGATTACATCGAAATCTTGGAGGCTCCATCACCAGAGTTCTAGGAGATTCCTGAGCTCCCGGCCGACTTGACGTCCCAAGCTAAGAAGGTGATCGAATTCGTCCAGAAAGGTATGGACCAGGTCAGGGAAGAGGCCAATGCTACCAACGCCGCTGCTCCTAAGTAGATTTTGTAGTATTGCCCGGGTCGGGCTCTTGTAATCTCGCCCAGGTCGGGCTTTTGTAATTGCATTTTCACTTTCAATGAAATGAATATTTTGCTTTTATTTGTGTTTTGTTCGAGTTCGTACTTGCGTACCTTTCTCTTCGCAAATTTTTCTTAAGTAAGTGGGGTCGGACCAATAAAATGGACCTTTCAAACTTAAGTTAAATGTAAGGAACCGAGCTGGACGCGATTAATGAATTTTCATCCTAATCCGAGCTGGTTAATTGGATAGCTTTTATCATTGCCGACCTGAACTCGTCAGTCTGATTTAAAATTGATCAAACTAATGTTAACAAATGTTGAGTTCGAGTTTAGATCCAAACTAACATACCGACCTGAAGCCAGATCATACCTAGTTGGACCTTAATCCGAACTGGTGAACCTAATCAAATTATTATTGATTATACCCGAGCTGGAACATTGTCCGAGCTGGTTTACTTAATCATTAGCTCGTAATTAAGCATGGCCACCGTGTTAATTCGAGTTGGTAGTAGCTTAGTAGTTGAGGCGCTTGGGCCCGGGTCGGGCTTTGCACTGGTTTACAAAATATATTGTATTGAAGTTGTACATGAAGTACTTGGGTTCGGGAGCCGATTACAAGCAATGTTTTGGCTCGGGGCCTTAACAAAAGATTTCAGCTCGGGGGCTGTTACAAAAGATTTCAGCTCGGGGCCCTTACATTGTGTTTCGGCTCGGGGCCGTTATAAGATATTTCAGCTCGAGGCCTTTAGACAAAATACCACTTCAGGTGTTCTGAGTGCCATGTATTTTTCAGTAGTTTTTCGTTCTTGTTGCAGAGGTAGAAGGTCCCAGGTCGAACTTATTTCACGACTTTATACGGTCCCTCCCAGGTTGGGGAGAACTTGTTACCCGAGCGCGGCAAAAAGATAGCCTGTCTGAGTACGAGGTCACCAATCTTAATAGGCTTAGGCTTGACCTGCTTGGCAAAGGCTCTTTGCATGGCAGCTTTGCTGGCCAGCATTCTGATTTGAGCTTTAGCTCGGAGCTCTTCGGCGAGGTCGAGCTTTTCACGGATCAGCGCTCTATTTATTTTTGGATTATAGTGGAGGGTTCTACTGGTTGGAGACCCGATCTCCACAAGCAGCACCGTTTGAGTACCGAAGGTTAGCTCGAAGGGCAATTCTCCCGTTGCCGAGCTGGTGGTGGTCCGCTGAGCCCATAGCACCTCGGGAATAATCGATGCCCACTGGCCCTCTGTTTCCTCCAGCTTGGTTCTCAGGCCCTGCAAAATGATTTGGTTAGTCCTTTCAACTTGGCCATTACTTTGAGGGTGAGCAATAGATGGGAATCTAAGGTTGATCCCAATCTCAACACATTTGTCTTGAAAGTATGCACTGTCGAATTGTTTGTCGTGGTCGGTGATGATGACCTTTGGCACCCCAAATCGGCAAATGATATTTTTTCATACGAAATCCCAAGCTGCCTTTTCTGTTATTCTAGCAACACCTTCAGCCTCGGGCCATTTGGTGAAGTAGTCTACAGCTACGAAGGCGTGCTTCTTTTGGCCAACACTGGTTGGCAATAAGCCGATGATATCTAGACCCCACTGATAGAATGACCACGGGCTTATCATCATCGTGAGATCCACTGCTGGCTTTCTCTATATATTTGTGAACCTTTGGCAGGTGTCGCACTTTTTTACATACTCTTTGGCATCTTGTTATAAGGTTGGCCAAAAATAGCCTTGCCTCAATGTCTTCCGAGCTAGAGCATTGCCTCCTAAGTGGTTTCCATATACCCCTTCATGGATCTCCCGGAGTACATAGTTTCTATCCTCGGGCCTGACACATTTCAAGAGAGGCCAAGTGTAGGCTATCTTGTAGAGTTGCCCGGCAATTATGACAAACCTTGAGGCCTCTTTCATGAGTTTCTAAGCTGCTTTTTCATCTTCTGGGGTTATACCCGCTCCAAGTAGTCCACGATTGGTTTGGTCCAATCTAGGCTTAAATTGAGCTCGGTCACGGTTTGCATCCCTAACTGGATACTTGATTTCGACACTTCCTCCACATGGACCAGTGCAGGTCGGCTCTCGCCCAAGGCCAACCTGGACAGAGCGTCAGCCTTCACATTTTCCTCCCTCGGAATTTGCTGTATCGTGAACCTCTTGAGTCCTGAGGTCAAATCCTTGACCCTGTTGAGGTAAGCCAATATAACATTGTCCTTGACTTCTAACTCTCCCGATATCTGACTAGAAACTAGTTGAGAGTCGGTGCTCAGGTCAACTTTTTGTGCGCCGAGCTGAGCTGCAATTTTCAACCCCACGATTACTGCTTCGTATTCAGCCTCATTGTTGGACGTCGGGAAGGCGAACTTGAGGGAGTATTGGTGCTCATGCCGGGTCGGGTTGAGGATGAGTACCCCAGCTCTGCTTCCAGACTTCCTCGACGTCCCGTCCACATGGACCTTCCACATATCCTTCGGGTCATGCTCGGCTCGGCCAGTGCATTCCACCACAAAGTCAGCGATGGCTTGGGCTTTTATGGCTGTTCTGGGCTGGTAGGTAATGTCAAATTGACTCAACTTAACTGCCTATTTCAACAGTCTACTCGACGCCTCCGGCTTGTACATGATGGACCTGAGTGGGGTATCCGTCATGACCTTAATTGGATGAGCATCAAAATATGGCTTCAGCTTTCTTGCCGCCGTAACGAGCGCGAGAGCGAGTTTTTTCAAGGAGAAATACCTCATCTCGGCCCCTTGCAAGGTTTTGCTGACATAATAAGCCGGCTTCTGTTCCTTCCTTTCTTCTCGGACTAATGCCGCTGCCACTGTTGTCCCTGAGTATGCCAAGTATAGTACCAACTCCTCCCCCACCTCAGGTCGGGATAGCAAGGGTGGCGAAACTAGGTACGTTTTTAGCTCTTGGAAGGTGTCCTGGCATTCTCTAGTCTATTCAAAGTTCTTAGGATTCCTCAATATCTTGAACAGGGGAGCACACTTGTCCGCCGACCTGGACATGAATCTGCTCAGTGTCGCGACCTTGCCTGCTAATACCTGGACGTCTTTCACGCAGGTCGGCGGTGCCAGGTCAAGTATAGCATGAACCTTCTCCGGATTGGCTTCTATTTCGCGGGTTGTGATCATGAAGCCCAAAAACTTTCCTGCCTTGACGCCGAATACGCACTTTTTCGGGTTCAGCTTTATCCCAAAGTGCTCCATTACGGCGAAGGCTTCAGCCAGGTCGGCTTCATGGTCTCCCGCCCTTCTGCTATTGACCAACATGTTATCTATATAAATCTCCATATTTCGGCCAATTTGGTTTTTGAAAGCCTTGTTCACCATCCGAGTGTAGGTAGCTCTAGCATTCTTGAGGCCAAAAGGCATGACCTCATAGTAGTAGAGACCTTTATCGGTGGTGAAGGCAGTCTTTTCTTTGTCTCCGGGAGCCATCTTAATCTGGTTATAGCCTTTGAAGGCGTCCATGAAAGAGAGTAGCTCGAACCCGGAGGTGGCATCCACCATTTGATCAATCTGGGGCAGGGAAAAACAGTCCTTGGGGCAAGCTTTGTTGAGGTCGATGAAGTCGATGCACAATCTTTATCCTCCTGAGGACTTGGCCACAAGTACCACATTAGATAACCAGGTCGGGTATTGGATTTCCCTTATATAGCCGGTGTCCACCAACTTGTCAACTTCTTCTGCTATAATCTGTTGCTTATCATAATGGAAGTGCCTGCGCTTCTGCTTTACCGGATAGTGATTCGGGTCGACATTTAGGTGATGCTCAATCACAGCTGGGTCAATACCTGTCATGTCAGAAGTAGACCATACAAATATGTGTTCATTTTTCAGAATGAATTGGCTTATACCTTTCTTGAGGGTATCAGAGAGTTCACTTCCGATCTTTGCTCTCTTTGTTTCATCGGAGAGCTCCAACTCTTGAAGGTCTTCAGCCGGGCTCCCTCTCTTAGCATTCCTCTTCTCCTCGGGTAAATCTGGTTCCTATCCAACCTGATATTTGGGTCGGAGAGAGTTTTCGTAATATTCCCGAGCTGAGAGTTGTGCTCCATGGATAGTGGCCGTGCCAGCCGGGGTCAGAAAATTCAGGGCCTGGTGGTAAGTTGAAGGAACGGCCCTGAAATAATTGAGTACTACCCGACCCAGGATCTCATTCTACGTGGAGTTGCAATCCATTACAATGAAGTTGTCCTGCATCAAAACCCGTTTGTCTCTGTCTTCCAACTTTAGTAGGAGGTTGATAACTCCTTCAGCTCGGTGGGCATGTCCAGTGAATCCAGCTAAGGTGCCCTTCAATGGTCTGGGCTGGCTCCTGTCCAACCCCATTTGCTCAAATGCCTTCAAGAACAGGACTTCGGCCTAGTTCCCGGTGTCCACCATCAGCCTCTTCACGGTGAAGTTGACTATTTCAGCGCTGATCACTAGTGGATTATCATGGGGCAATATTACACTCTTCAAGTCTTCTGAGGAGAAAATGAGCTCCCGCATCTCCGGGACCGGACCCCGTGCCGACCCATACTCTCTTCTAGCTCGAACATAACCCTTCCTGTAAGCCAAGGTCTCCCCACCCGACGCCAATCCCCTGGCAATGGTCTTAATCACAACCAAAAGTCTGCCCCAGACCTGGCACTTGGGTGGACTTCTCTCTCTGTCCCTCTGATCTTGACTCCGGGTCGGCTGCTGATCTACGTACCTCCGGAGGTGACCTCGGGCTATCAGTGCCTTGATCTCTTGTTTCAAATCTTTGTACTCCTCAGTGGTATGGCCGTAATCCATATGATAGTGGCAATACTTGGTCCTATTGCGCTTCTCAGGTCGGCTTTTCATCCTTAGCACTAGAGGTAGATGGATCTGGTGTTGGATCTCCATGAGGATCTGCTCCCTTGAGGTGTTGAGGGGAGTGAACATGGTAAACTGAGGGTTCTGCTTCGGCTGCTTGCCTCGGTCATTTTGGGCCTTACTCCCAGGTTGGCCTCGGAGGTCTCTACCTTCTTTCCAGCTTCTTTCTCCTTGTTATCATCCCTCTTCGCCTGATACACTTCTTCCGAGTGTATGTACCATTCTGCCTGTACCATCAGCTCGGCTATGGTATCCATAAGGTCGATGGCCAAGGAAGATGTAAAGGGGCCCGACCTGAGCCCACTTTGGTAGGCCATTAATGCCATAGAGTCCTCCAAGTAGGGAATTCTGAATGACTCTTCATTGAATCGAGCTGTGTATGCCCTCAAAATTTTTCCTCTATGCTGCTTCACCGATAGCAATGTTGAAGTGTGGCGGGTGGCACGTCGGCTTCTCGCGAAGCTGGACAGGAGAGCCTCAGCCAATTGATGAAAACTCGTAATATAGCCGGAACGAAGTTTTTGGAACTAGTCCAGGGCATTGTCAACCAGGGTGGTCAGGAATGTCTTTGTCTTCATGAGGTCAGTTATATCATGCAGAGTCATATGGTGATCAAAGTTGAGCAGGTGGTTGGCCGGGTCTCCGTCCCTATTTATAGACAGCCAAGTTGGGCATCCGGTTGCCGGTAGACAATGGTGTTGCCAGTACCTCGGGCGAGAGTGGGCTTACGCTGAGATGGTTAATGTCCTTGGCTATGGCAGCCGCGGTCTTGGCCTGCTCGGGGTCGGCATGGGTCGCCCTCTTGCCTCTTGCCTCCATGGGACTCGAATCCGGCTCCGGGAAGCCTTCTCCATCTTGCGCTCAGGTTCGTCAGAGGGCTGGAATGCAAAATTGTGGATGTGTGGGTTGCGGCGCAATTGCTTGTGGAACTGGGGGTTCCGTAGCTAACTGGGCCACCTGCTCCTTTAGTTTCTGGAACATCTTAAGTATCATCCTCATCTCCTGCGACAGGCTGAAGTTGAGGTCTCCATCTGTAGAGGGGTTGGTTTCTGAGGCTAAGTGTATACGTTGGCTCGTTCCAACGTCGGCTTGGGTCGGGTCCTGACTAGGCACCTGGGTGGTTTCGAGGTCCTCGTCCGAGTTGGGTGAGTCCTCTACCGATGCGCTGTGGCTTCTAGTTTGCACCATGATGGTTTTTCAATGAGTGGTGAGAAGAGTGATAGAAAGAACTCGTTCCCCATAGACGGCGCCAAACTGTTGAGGTCGGAAACCTCGCAGTTGAGTTGGTCGGCTACGCTTGCCAAGCTGAACTTTCAGGTCGGCCACTCAACCTGCACAAGGAAAGGGAAGGAAAAGACGGGGTGATGACCCGGATTTTTTCCTCGAGCGTGCGAATGATTAGTATGTCCGAACTGACAAAGTAGTTGAGAGCATTCAATGACGAGTTACCTCTGAAATGAAGGGGTGGAGCTCTATTTATACTAAATTCGGACCTGACAGCATTTAATTCGGTATAGTTTTATGTCCCATCAAGGCAGTTGGCACTGAGGTCGGGGTTTTTCGGGGTCGGGGTGAAGTTGGATCAGCATCCAGGTTTGGTATTAGCTGAATGTGTTCGACTTGGCTCAGATTAGCCCGCTTTAACTCGGCGTGGATATCTTTCCTCAGTTCGGGATCCCCTCGTCAAAAAGAAAAAAATTGAAAAGATCAATTAATCATAAGGATTTAATGGTTTTTAAATCCTGTTAAGTCGCACGGGAAAATTTGATAATCAAAATTTTATGGGAGAGTTTGTTATATATGTACAAACTCGTGGGACATATCCCTTTTCCTGTACAATTTACCTGTTATGTTCACTTTTATACTTGCACTTTTAAAGAGAAAATGATAGTTTTAGTGTCTAAACTTGGTATAACATAAAATTTAGAACCTAAATTTCAAAAAGAAATATGTCAGTTTTAGTGTCTAAACTTGTACGCCATCAACTAACGGTGGTGCAGTCATGCTTCGAGTTTAAAACTCTAAACTTGTGAGCGAGATTTGTGTTTTAGGTATAAGAAATAATTATTTGGTTCTCTTTTTAAAATTAAAAAAGAAAAAAAAAAGAGAGAGTTACACGTGCATGTGTGAGCATGAGTGATATTGTGTTTTAGTTATTTATTTTGCTTAAAATATTTATTATTTTGCTTTCTTCTCATTTTTTGTACTTTAAAATTAAAGTAAATGGTTGAAATGTATTGTTAAAATGTTAGAATAAACTTTTATGTGCGTGAGACTTGATTTGCTCCTGGTTTCATAATGCTCCAAACAAGAAAACTCTCCAATACCATTTACTCAACATTCTACACTAGGTGTCGCGACTCACACTATCTGGTCCGAGAGAAATCATCATTTATTTACTGATGGGGGTCCAAATAGATGATCAAATTTTTACTTCTATAAAATTTTGTATTCAACTTTGTGTAAAAAGTAAAAAAATTCAAATTTCCATTTTGTAACTTCAATAGATAGATTTGTACTGCATGAGATTTTGATTTAGTAATCCCTTACTAATTTGAGCCTCGCTCATTTGTGTATAAATTTTTTCTTAACACAGCTTTGCAGTGAAAGGGAAGAAGTGTAAATTGAACCCCTTCTTTCTTTTCTTTTTCTTAAAAAAAGATTATCATCATTAGCTATCCTTGTCCGTAAAAATTGAATTAAGGAGATTCCAACTGCAATAATTTAAATACCTTCCACTAGAAAATGGAAACTTCGTCGTGATTGCTTCCGCATATGACTTGATTACTTATACTTTGACTACAGCTTATGTCGACCTGTGGCCAAATACATGACCCCGACAGTACTTTGTTAGTTAGATGTGTGTACTTTTTCTCCGATCCACACAGGACAGTTGTGAGATATAGAGTGGGCCTCGTGGTGTTTGCTTAGTTTCTCTCACAGACGGCTGTGCAAAAATTATAAGGTAGTGACTCACATATTAAAATGAACTTAAATAAGAATAGAATGAGCCAAGAAATAGAATGAATTTAGGAATGAGAATAACTTGTATAATATGACAAGATTTTTTTATTATTATTATAATAATAAAAATAAGAATAAATATAAACATAAATAATAATAATAACAAAATAAAAATAAATAATAATAATAATAATATTATTATTTTTTTTTGTTTTTATTTTTATCATTATTATTTTACTTTATTATTATTTATTCTTATTATTTTAATCACTATTATTATTTTTTATTTTTTATTTTCTTTTATTTATATTTATTATTATTATCATTATTATTATTATTTATTATTTTTATTTTTATTATTATTATTTAATCACTAGTATTATTTTTTATTTTTTATTATTTTTTATTATTTTTGTGTTTATTTTTTTTCATAATAATAATGGTTATTATTTTTATAATAATTATTATTGTGTTTTTTAATTATTATTATTATTGTAAAATAAATTATTTATAAAAGTTATGTTATATAGGTGTATCATAGTTAAATTTATTCCCAAACATATGAGAATTGACTATTCTCATGTATTTGATCTGGAATGACTATTCCATGTATATGGGAATGGGATTCCCTTGGGAATGAGATTCCCAAGTCCATTCCCTTATACCAAACATAAGAATTAAAATAAAATTAGGAATGTCATTTCATTCCCAATTCATTCTCACATATCAATCACTGCCTAACATTTTAATATTACTGTTTTAACCATTTACTAATTTTGTTTAAAAAATTATTTTACTTTCTTGTCCTCTTTTGTACTTTAAAATTGTAATAAATAGATAAAATGTATTGTCAGAACTTTAAAATAAACTTTTTAATTAGGAGAAGATATAAACCAGTTATCATTAGCTTCTCAAATTTAGGGTAAATTGTGTAAATAGTCCCTATTATTTATAAATTTTTTAAAGATGGTCTTTATTCTTTTCCCTGAATCGCTGCGACAGCGAGGAAATAACCTTTCCAATTACAAAGCATATTACCTTTCCAAATAGTCTAACTTATAATCTAATTTTAGTACCATATCACTTCATTTAAAAGTTTAAATTATTATAATGTGTGGATTGAATTCAACAACAGAATTTATAATTCGATTGCAAACACCAATGAACAGATTATTGAATTTTTTTTTGAATTTCGGAGAAAAAAATTTGTATTCAACGTAAATATAACAATAGTCTTGAAGATAATATCCTTTGTATGGAATGGCGTATCAGTATGTGCTGATTCTATACTTTTTGTAATTGTTTATTGAAGTAGAATGAAATGAGTTATTTGCTTAGAAAAGAAAAAATCACTGATGTTGAACTATGTTGTTTTTTTAGCTTCTCAAATTTACTTGAAGAGCAAGCAATTTCTTCTCTTTCTTTTCTCGTTCTATTTTGTTTCTCAAACACCAAAGAAAAAAGAAAAAGAAAATTATTATGGGGAGAGTTAAGAGAGAGAAACAAAATAGAACGAGAAAAGAAAGAGAAGTGGCAAATATTGTACTTATTATGGCCTTGTAGGTGGATAAATAAATTAGTGGTGTTAAAATTTGAACACATAATTATTTTAATAATTTAAACTTTGATTACTAATTCATTTAAAAATTTATATTGTTGTAAAAGAGTTTATTTATTAACTCATGGCTTTGTTAGGAGAACAAAGGCTAAGTTGACAAGTTTAGGACTATAGTGACAAGTTTATCTATTTTTTTTTTTTTGCAAAATAGATAAATTTTTTGACGTTATTTTGGGTCAACAAGAGTTGCAATATGCTTCCGCCACTGCTCACTGCGTTATTATGAACTTATGAAAAGTGATTTACTTTGAGTGGACCATGATTTATTTTCTACTGTCTCTTTGTAGGCGGATTATTAGCAATAATACGCATATTTTCTCTATTAATTATATGCTAATCATAATCAATTCTTTCTTTTTTCTTAATTCAGTTTACCTATACATACTCTTCTCTCACACACTTTAAACACTTGATTCGCTAGCTAAGTGTTAAGCAAATTTAAGAAATCATTGTAATAAAACTATAATTTTAAAAATATCACAAAAAAGTAATCATGAGCAATTATTAACAAAAAGAAAAAAAATATCTAATCTTTGCACTAAAATACAAACCATTGCAATAAAACACCTATTCTAATGAGTTTTTACTTTCAATTAGAGTATTGTAAAAGAGTTAAAATGTCATATGAACAAATAGATTTTAGGCATTGAGCCTCCTTTTTTTACTAAAAAAAAAATTAAAGAAGAAAATATCCATGGCACCTGATGGGGGGTGCAAATCCCGAACCCGATCCCAGTAGTTCTTACCTAACTTGGAACAGGAAACCCGGCCTCTTTCCCGACCTTGCTTATCCTTTAATGCAGCTGTCTCATTTGACTTGACATAAAGACAAACAGTGCCGGGCAAACGTGAACAGTTCCGGGTAGGTCAGAGCATTAATTGTTGCCCGGTATTAATGGCAGTATAAATACTCCCTTTATTCACCATTATGAGGTAACTCGTTTACATTTATTACTCTCAACTACCTCTTGTTCAGCTCGGACAAACTAATTTACTCTTGCACTCGAGGGAAAACACGGGCCGCCACCCTCACAATTCTTATTTTGTTTTACAGATCAGGTAGTTGAGGTCGGATTACTAAGCCTGATGGACCTACATTTTTCACCCTCATCAGTTGGTGCTATTTGTGGGAAACATAGTTCTCCTACTTTCCTACTAATCTACTGAGAAAAACCATCATGGTAAATAGTAAAAGCCATCACCGCAGGACCAAAGACCCTCTGCCTGAGGACGGGATGCTTGAAACGGTCCCCGGGACAAACCCAACCTAAACCCATGTTAGGCCAAGCCAGTGTATACACTTAACCACAAATACATCCCAATGAGTCATGAGGTTAAACTATTATACCACATGTTTAGAGAGCTTTAGGAGACAGTGACCCGTCTTGCCGCGAATTCAGCAGCTCTCCCTCTGCACCGGATGTAGGTCCATATAGCTGAGCCGAGACTCGGGAGAGCACGAATTGAAACTGATAACCGGGGTTCATCGGGGCCTGTTGACCAACCCGAGGTAATGAAGGAAAAGCACGTAGTTGGTGTAGAGCCCGAACCAACCAAGACTGCTGCAGCAATAGCTAAGGTTGTGCGTCAACTTGGGGTTAGCCTATTATCTCCAGACATTTTGGCCACTCCTCTACCTCTTGGGAACTGGATGCCAACCTGGCCATGTATATTAGGGAAGGGGACCCGACTAGTCACATTAGGAACTTCGATCATCAAATGACCCTTCATGATATGCTCAATGCGGTGAAATGCAAAGCATTCCTAACTACTCTAGTGGGAAATGCGCTGACTTGGTTCCACAAGCTTCTATCGAGCTTGATGGATGCATTTGCTAAGATTGTAGAAGCCTTTTTTGGTCGATTTGCTGGTAGTCGGAGGTTGACCTACCACACTTTATCACTCCTCGCTGTCAAATCGCAGAAGGGGAAGACCTTGAGGTCTTACACGGCTCAGTTCAATGAAGAGTCACTGAGAATACCTCACCTTAAGGATTCTATGGCACTAATGGCTTATCAAAGTGGACTCCGGTCAGGGGCCCTCATCATCATTAGCCATCGACCTGATGGGAACTATAGCCGACTTGATAACCAGGGCTCAATGGTATATCTATGGTGAGGAGATTTATTAGGGGAAGATGGATTATGATAAGGAGATGGAGGCAACAAAGAAGGGGGAGTTATCTGTGCCGAAAAGTTAGCCAAGGAATAAAGCCCAAGGTGATGCTAAGAGGAAGCAACAACAACAACAGAAGAGGCAAGAGCCGAGGTTCATGATTTTTACTCCCCTCAACACCCCAAAGGAACAGTTCTTGATGGGGATATAGGCTCACTACAATATACCTCCTCCTCGCCCAATGGGAGGTTGGTTGGAGAAGAGGTCAAAGAATAAGTTCTGCCCATGTCATAATGATTTTGGGCACAACTCGGAAGAGTATAAAGAGCTGAGACAGGACCAAGAAGGGATGAGAGATAGGGAGAGAACTCCCCCAAGACGGGTAGGAGGTGGTGTCCACTAGGCAGTGATCGGGATGATAACGGGTGGACTGGCCTTAGGTAGAGAAACCTCGGCAGGACGGAAGGGGTATGTTCGAGTGGGCTGTGAACGTGGACAGGTTGCTGGAATAACTTGAGGTCTTGAGAGGATGAATTTCTCCTTAGACGACTTAAAGGGGGTATTACTCCCACACGATGACCCCTTGATAATCAGTGCAACTATTTCCAACCACATAGTACGAAGAATTATGGTGGATACTGGGAGCTCGACTAAGGTTATATTTCTAAAGACTTTTGAACAGCTGGGGTTGGATCGAAGTAGGTTGAGACTAATGAGAGGAACTTTGACAGGTTTCATTGGGCATGGGTACAAGGCTAAAGAGACAATCAACCTCCCGCTGACTTTGAAGTTGGGAAGTAAGCGTGTTACCATGCCAGAGAAGCATAATTTTCAGCTCAAAGAAGCATAACTTTCAACTCGGAAATGTTATGAAACCTCCCTACGCCCTAAGTACCAGGCAGACTGGAGCCTAGACCTACCCGAGGTAGAAAGAGATGCCAAGCGTGGTAGTCCAGCTGAAGACTTGCAGGAAATTCAGCAGTCAGATGGTAGTAAGAAAACCAAGATCGGGAGTGAACTCCCCGACCACCTCAAGCAAGATATAAGCCAGTTCCTTTCGCAAAATGAAAATATATTTGCTTGGTTTGCCATTGACATGACTGGTATCGACCTGAGTATAATTGAGCATCATCTGAATGTTCGCGTTACAAGATCCTTGTGTATTGGAATAAAATTTCATTTTCTATAATCTTCTTCTTTTTGCAGTTTCCATTTATCTTTTCTTCCTTATTAGCATTGAAATCTAGTCAAAAAATATATATGTTACAAGATCCTTGTGTATTGGAATTCATGCTTTTTGTTATTAGCATTGTAATAATTATACCCTGGCGGCTGTTGCTGCTTATCTTTTCCAAGGCATGCGAAGCCCAGATAATGGAGATTGAACCGCAAACACTTTTGCGTCGGATCTCTCAATCGAGTATCGTAGACTTGACCATACCCAAGATTATCTTTTATTAGCATTAAAAGATAATGTTGTCCTTGATTAAACCTAAGAGAGGGGGGTAAATTAGGTTATATAAGTAATAGTAGTACTTTTTCGATTAGGCAATATACTGGCAATGATTAATCAAAAATAATTCTAAATAGATATGCACTCTAGTAATATAAAATGTGAGTGAGACAATTTATCAAACACTTGGTGAGCAAAAAATAATGGAAAGAGAGAGTTGAGAGAAAGAGATTGCAAATTGTGATTTTAGCGTGGTTCGACCACCACCTAAGTCCACGACCCAAGCTCCCTACTTAGGATTTTAACAATCTTTACTATGGTGGCTTTTCAAATGTTGGTGAGTCCACAAACCAACTACAATGGTAGTTCAAACTTTTACAATAGAAAAAAACTCTTTTCAATACAAAGCTTTAATTCTAACACCTTTGACAAGGAAATCCTTCGTTTCAAGGTGTTTAATTCTTTCTTTTGATAAGTGTTTGAGATTCACCATGAAAGCCTTCTTTTTGGGTAGATGAATACAATGAATGATCCTCTCTTATATGATTCAAAGATAAAGATAATGAAAGAACTCAAGAGTAATTGATTTGAATTAATGCCTTAAGATTTTTTAGTTGAGAGCATTAATAGAAGCCAAATTGGGTGTAATAAATGCTCACCAACGTTCAAATAAATGGCTATATTTTGAATTAGTATTTTGTCTCGACCGGTCGACCCTTGTTCGTCGGTCGACCGGTTGAGAGACCCTTGTCCGGTGGACGGGTCTTGGGGGGACGACCCTTTGGCCACCGGTCTACTGGTCACCGTGGAGTCGTCTGGTAGAGCCAAAACTGTCAGGGTTGGGTTTTAAAAGGTGTTTCTTTTGAACATGTTTTGTAAGATATTTTTCAAATATTTTAACACAATATTTGAGAATCAAAATTGAGCATATATGTTTCTGCAAGACCCAAAATCCCAGTCAAGTCCTAACCGGTACCCCTTATGACTTTCGTTTCTATCCTTATAACTCCATCTTCATTCTTCAAATCTTCTCTTTGAATTGTTGAATGTTCTTCTTCTTTCTTTAGCTTTGATGATCTTGGAATTAGAGTCAATCTTGATTCAGCTTTACTTGTGCACACTTTAACAAACTCATTAAGCATATTTATGGCTTGCAATTATCAAAACCAAGATTTAGAAGCCTCTCAGGCTAACAATGCATTGGAATTAACATATTATGTTGATAATAATTCAATTGTTCTTGGTGTGGAACAACCATAAAAGAAACTTGAGCACATCTTTTATTCAAATTTGTTTACGCTGGTAATGTTACATGAGAAGCAGAGGTGAAAGAAATTGATATTGTGCTCGTGACCATTCTTTCTAGGCAACAAAATTTCCACATCGAGAGAGGACTTAGTTTAGTTTCATTTGATTTTAGAGAACATTTAAACTTGTATTTAAATGTAGATGTAGGGCTGTGTGGGTAGAGGTAGGAATGGGGAGGTTGGGGGGTGAGGTGCGGTAAGGGTGTGAGGTGAAGAAGATGATGAAATTTAATTTTTTTGTAATTTTTTATTTTTGGTTAAAAAAATGGGAGGAAAGAGAATAAAGAAAAAAATTATAATATAAGGGTAAAATTGTCATTTTAACAAACTATTTTATGACGTTAGCTTAAAAGAGATAGAGTGGGTTGGTGTGTCATTTTTTAAAAATCATAGGGGGTTTTTTTATAGTTTTACTAACATAGGTGGGCGGGCTGATATATATAGGTTTCACAGGGGGGCGTTGTGATATTTACCCAATTATAATATTGCTTTCTAATTTTTTAAAAACTCAATATTGCCCAATATAAGCCAAACAGTCTACGGCTTTTGTTCAACAATACTTCTAACCAATACTCTACTACGAAAGCTTTACAACTTAAAAGTTAAAATTTGACAGTTAGGCCAAACAAAGCCTTAGTCCCTTATCAGATAATTTGGTGACACATGAGCAGCTAGTGACAGTTAGGCCAAACAGAGCCTTAGTCCCAATGAGTGAGTGTTATATATACTTCATTAACGACTATATGATAAATCTCAAGAACTCTTGAGATAAATACAGCAACTCTGGCTGAATTTTTGGCAAATGAGGGGCCGATAATACTGGGTATGTTGGTTCTTCTTGATTCAGGATCATCTTTGTCACATCACATTCCTTTTCTAGAGCGTTGTCATATATTATAGTTTTTTTTTGGTTATTTTGTCATATTTTATGTGTGTGTGAGCTGAACACCCTACAATTTTAGGCTTTGATTTTTATCATTTTAAAGTATTAACTCTTTGATTGGCATTATTATGGAATGATGATAAATTTTATTATTGATTACGATCTGATTTGAAGCCTAAAAATTAGAGACACTACTTGAGTGGATTTTTATCTTCTTATAAAATTAAAAAGTAAGATCTTTTCGTATAGGATTTAAGATAAACAAAAAGAAAAAAAAAGGACAATTATTATTTAGTGTCTTAATTGTAGGAATAAATCATATTAGTGTTATTGTGGGATAGAAATCATATAATTGTGGCTTATTTGTAGGAATAGATTTGTACAGTGACTTGATTATGTATGATAGGGTTGCTGTATATAACACTAAGCCTATAGAAGTACTCCATCGATATTATTGCATACAACCAAAAGAGGAAAGAAAAATAAGTTGACTAAAGTTTGTTTGGAAATGTCATGCGTGGGAGACTTCAAAGTAACTCATAGGTTTTGTTTATCTTCTTTTCTTGTGATATTGAAGTAAGTAGAATATACCATTTTTCCTTCGTACTCCATTTGTTCATTTGCAATTATCGCTTGATTCGTCATGATTCTAATATTCTTTCGTAATTTCGTTTCGCATCGATTCTTTTGATAAGCCAAATATGAGTCATTGATATTTCAGGCTCTACAAACTATGCAAGTTATGTATCAAATCCTTGACTGTTAGGAGTTAATAAACCATCATCTGTTATCAATTATGTTTTGGTGAATTTTGTATTGTGAATTTTATACGTGCTGCTAAGCAGCCATTTTCACGTATCAACCCGACCTATAGAGATTAGACTAAGGTGTGATCTAAACATTTATACCATTTCGCATCCTTAATCGTTCATTAAGATTTAACACTTAACGTTAGCCTAGAACTCCAAAAGATTTTCAAAAAAAACCGGCAGCATAACGGCTGTAATTGGGCTCTTTAGTTTGACCTAATTTTATAGACGCCTCGAAACTTTCAATCTCAAATTCAATTCTAACTAAGATTACTATTTATCACCAATCGACATGCCTACTAGTTATCTCGAAGTCTTGTTTTATCAACCTAGCATGATAACTATGTCTCGTTTATGTGTCAATTCGTGTTACACAAGTACCTGTTGATATTAGCTTACAAATGAGTACCTGCTTAAGATTGGATAGATTCTTTTTACTTAACCCTTTGCCTAATACTTCATAAGCCTGTAGTAGTTACTAATCAAAGTAGCAAAACGATCAAATAGGGTGCCTGTCTAGTTATAATCAGTACAAATCAAAATTAGACCCTAAATTACAACGAGGGTCTTTTACAACAACAACAACGAAAAGAGTCTTCAAGCAACATAATGGTCACAAAACAACCATAGGCAAACAAGGCACGTAGGGCATACAATCACTCCAAGGAGTCATCAATAGACACGTTATCCTCGGGTACCTGTTCTTGATCTTCTTCACCTGTGATGATAAAAGAGGATGAGTCCTTATGAACTAAGCCAGGAGGAACGAGAAATACGTTTTGAAACCCTTTTTCTGGTTAACTTATGAAAAAACCCCTTATTGAAAACATGTCACGTATTACAAGTAATAAAGTACACAAAGTATAAGAATTAAATGGAAGAACAAATACAATTACCAATCATTTCAAAGATACGGTGAGCATTTGCTCTCAATATCAATTTTGATAACGATTGTTGCGGCCAGCTTCAATAATCCACTTATTGCTCCCAATTGGGTATACTTTGGATATACCCCGAAAACTTACGACCTAACTCTCCGAGGGTAGAATGCCAAGCGAGAGAGGGAATTGGACTATGGTAGTCACGGGAGCACCGGCAAGTCCTATGCCGCCCGACGTTCATGAAACGCTACTATGCCACAATGAAATATTGCAACCTTATATGCAATGCACATTTATAACCTTTAACATATCACATTAGGACGACAACAAAGTAGGTTGCCTCCGAGCAGTTACAAGATCGCATGTTGATAAGTAAACATACGAGGCATGGTTTGACATGTAATTTCACTTGTAAAACACATGGAGTTATATGAATATTAAACGGGCAGCCAGGTAACACATGTAAATCATGTCATATAACTCATTTCAGGGTTCACGTAATCAAGTAATAAGATTATACAAGCATGCAACGACGTTTACATGACATGTAATCATCGGGAATCACATTTAGGGCTATAAAGACAACTACGGGTAGCCTATTAACCTTCCTCAACATCATTTATAATTCACAAAAGAATGGTTTATGACTCGGGAACCTACGGGCCATTAGGGTTTGCTAGGCTGTGCTCGGGGTTGGTTCGTTTGCTAAGCACCATAAGCAACTCTTAAACCATTTCAAGCATACTTAACATTTATTAGGCAGCCCACTAATCACACAATTAAACAAAATAACCATAGGATCATCACTTAATGAGTTTTCATAGTCAATAGGGTTTCAATTCATGCTTACACGTGCGATTAAGCCACAAGTTGTCACGTAATTAAACCCAAGCCATGCATCGATTAATTAAAACATCCTCAATCATCCAAAACAGTCCACACAACATCCAAGTGCCACAATCCCAAGAATTCAATACTACAAGAGAAGTTATAATATTTTTCAAAGCATATCACTAAATAAAAAATCTCACGGCAATGGTCTATTTTCCCACAATCATTTAGATAAGCAAACAGTCTCCAATTCCAGTGAAAAAATGTCAAATTAAAGCTTAATGAGTTATTTAAATCTAGAAACAAACCTCACCTCATTTGGAGTTCAGACTTAGGAGTTATGGCCAAAGCCATGAGACTACGCAAAACTGTCCAGTTTTAGACATATTATGATTTTTTCTATTTTTGAGGCTCTTAGAGTCAGAATTGGCTTTGGTCTGTTTCTGGAAAAAATGTCTAGAACTGCAAAATCTAGCAACCTACAAATTTTCATGCAATCTAACCAACATTTACTAGGTAAAAAATGCTTCGTTCTACAGAGCCAGTAATCTGCCAGAAACCTATTTCATATTTCCAGATTTTCCAGATTTAGATACCTTTCAATATTTTGCCATTTTGGAACCCTTAGATTCAAAATTGGCCTTGGCCTATTTCTACAAAAAATTCTCAGAACTGGCAAAACTAATCACCTACCAATTTTCACACATTTTCAACATCAATTACCAGGCCAAATGCACTTCGCTCTACCAAGTCAGAAATTTTCCAGCTACGCGATTTTACCTATCTTCAAGTTCTAGCCAAATATATAGCTAGGAATGGTCATATAAGCTCATATACACACATATACAACAACTACAGAGGTAAATATGGTCATACGAAGGCATGCATGTGATTTTTGAAAGCTTTTAAAAGAGATTAACCCTCACCTTAGCCTATTGATGATAAATGATGCTCAAAATTCTTGAAAATGCACAAAAAGGTCTTCTCTCCTTGCTTGGCCGAGAGAGATTGCTTGATTTCCTTAATTCCTAGCTGAGTTATCATGTTCTTAGTATGTGCATGTGGTTAGAACAAGAGGAGATGAAAGAAAAGCTATCAAAACATACCTAGGGCCGAAATGAAGAGTTCTATGAGCTTGTATGCGTTTTTTCTTGCTTCTTGCTTCTTGCTTGCTTGGGCTACTATGGTCGAATTTCTTAGGGTTCTTGAGTTCCTAGGAGAGCCTTAGAAAGAGAGCTTGAGCTATGGTGTGCTTGAAGCAGCCTAGGCCGAGAGATAGAGAGAAAATGAGAGAATGAGAGTTTGAGAGAAAGAAAATGATATGTTTGTGCATGTGGTCGGCTATAGGCTTGCAAAATTCTGATTTTGTGTCTTCTAAAGCATGTTTTGAATTGTTTTTTGGCATGGTATTGTAAGGGCCGACACTAGCACGCTTGGGTAGGATTTTTAGGAGTGTTTTTTATGCATTGTTTGATGTGTTGGTGTCATAGAATGTTTAGGATGATTTGAAACTATGCATTGTTTATTCAAGTGCAAGGTATGGTCGGCCAAGGCATGAACAAATCTGAATTTTTTGTCTTGGTTAATGCTTATTTTATTGTAGGGTAGATATATTTAATTGTAGGTGCTTGGAATTTGCAAAAGAATAAAGAATAAAGAATAAAGAATAAGAATGTTTAGTGTTTAGTGAATTTTTGTCTTCTAGTGAGTTGATTTAGGATTATAATATTAGTTAGTGGAGTTTGTAGGATTATTTAATAGTCTAGTGCTTCGTGTAAAGTGCTTTATTGATTAGCGTGCAGGCATGCTTTCCTAGGTTTTGGGCACGCACTACGAGGTAAGACACGAACTACGAGACTAATGCACGTATTCTAAGTAAATGCATGTAACTCTAAATGAATGCACGTAATTCAATGCAAGCCACGTAAATCAAGACACGACTCTTAAACCTAGGTCAAGGCACACAATTCTAGGTTAGGGCACACGAATCGAGGTGTTGCACGTAAATCGAGGTCGGGCCTCACAGCCACAACTTGTATATGTTTTGTTAGAGCTTGATAATATTGTCATTGCCTTACTTTTGTTGTCTTTGAGCCTTATCATTCATTGGGATATGATAAATCCATATTTTTAGTAACTTTAACCAATTGAATCATGTATATTGCATTATTATTTCAAGCATAATTGTATATTTTACACAATTTTAGTGCAATATAGGTTTTAAAGAAAAAAGAGCAAAAACGGCCACAAAAGCCAATATTTGAACAAGAAATTCAGCACGACACTAGTGAAGAATGGTAGAACAACTTTAAAACGAGCAATTCGAGATTGAATTTGGCCAAACTGAGTGCAGAAATGGATTCAGGACGTTGAAAAACCTTGGAAGAGACCTAGTCAATGGTCAAAGTCAATGAGCCAGTCAAAGTCAATGTCCGGAGTTAAAGTTCACCTATCACAGCCAAAGTGGCGCTCGAGCGCCCCTTTTCCGCGCTTGAGCACCACTTTTTGAAAAAGGCCGACAGAACGGCAAAATGCAGACCGAAAAAGACAGAAAAAATATAAAAATCAAAAGTGTAGAAAGGCACTTGAGCGCGCCTGACTGGCGCTCGAGCGCCCTCCTGAACTTTTGCCTATAAAAGTCGCGATTTTCAACAACAAAACCGTACTATTTTCTCTCCTAGCTTAATTTCTGCTATTGTTGTGTTTGTGAAGTGAGTTGTGAGTGTTTTAAATATTATATTTAGTTGTGTGCAAAGTTTTAATCCCGAGGGGAGGGTTTAGTAAGCCATCAGCATATCAAAATCGTATCGGTCTACCGAAATCTGTTCAACACGATAAGTAATCTTTTATTTCGGTTTTCGTTATGATTTCTTGTACTTTAAAGTTTATCAAGGCACTCTAGACCCGAGATTCGGGGTGGTATGTGTGAGGTTATTCTTGTACATTTGTTTTGATTCAGATTTATTAAAGTATCGTATTTTTTTTTTATTTCCAAGTATTCGTTGATTAATTATACGTATACTTGTAGTTATGTTATATTTAACTGAAAGTACATTTACACCCGATTTTGTAAACCAGTGGCAATACAAGATTATCTCGGATGGATTCTAGTCTGGTTGTACCGACACCTCTAGGTTATATAAGCGAAAGATTAATTGAGAAAGTGGATATCGTTAGGTTGTACCAACACATCCAGTCTTACTAATTAATTAATCTTATCACTTATGTAATTAAATGCTCATTTCAGTAGTGAGAGCTTGTAGCCCTATTTCTGAAGGACTTAACTTTTAATCTGAATCATTAACTTTGTAGTTGCGTATACTGAGTTATAACACCATGAATCATTAACCCTTTGGATTTTCATTGTTGAGTGTTGTGATTCTTCAGTTTAATTCACTGTTGGATCTTGTTATTACTGTATCTTTGGACATTTTGTGGACATTTCTTGGACTAAATTTTCCGTACTTCCGTACTTTTGGACTTTTGGACTTAATCAAACTTATCTGTGATGGGAGATAGTCAAACAATTCTAAATTAAGGACTTAAATTAATTTGATAACCCAATTTCCATAGATCGACCCTTTACTCGTCACAGCTAGAGGTAATTTAAAGTAAGCAATATTTCCAATTATTTAACCCTACTATTTTTGAGCGCAAAACGACGCGATCAGGGTATATTTTACTTAATGGACATTATTTTTCTCACCCTTCTCTTAATTTCTTATCTTGTAGACGACAAAGTCTAAATCGGGTTTTATTGAGCTATATGGTTTGGCAAGAAGAGGAAAAGATCAAAATGTTAAGAATAGTCCTCGAATTTTAGTGCAAATATTTAGATATTTATTTTGGATTTTCTGACATGTAATTTGAGGTTTAATAATTTTGCCATGTAATTAGAGGAATAATATTTATTTGCTATTATTTTATATTATTTAATTGATTCCTAGTTTATTTTATTGAGGATTAAAGCCTTGCGGGCTTAGGAAGATTTATCTTTTTGGGTTTGCGACGGTCTCGTTCCTAGATTTGTCCGTTAAATTTGGGGGCATGACATGAGCAAAAAGAGATAGAAATAAAGAAGAAAAATAAAAAAAGTTTGATAAGGTAGTATGCTGACTAGCCAAACACGTACTATATGATAAATGATAAAAAAAATAATTAATATATAATATTTCTCTCTTTGTTTTATTTCTTTAAAAAAAAAAAAATTGCAAGGACACGTGCAGTTAGAGCATGGTTTTGGATGATAAAAAATCACTATTTTTCTGGTTTTTACTTCCTATGGATAACATCCCCATTGCCCTGCATTCGAGATGTGTGATCTAAACTATAAAAATCAAATGATGTGTATTGCTCCTCTTCTGACTTGAGAAATGCGTACATAACGTTTGGAATGAAAAAGTGACAATGATATCGCACAAATTTAGCACTATATAAGTCACTTACATGGTTAATAGAAACTATTAATGATAAATTAATAATTGAGTTATAATCGAGTTTTTAGACTTTGGACTTTTCTAATTGTATCGTCAGACTGTATCGGTCTATCTGTCAGTAATCACTTATAAAAATTAAACCTTAACAAATATCTTATTGATTTTGTAAACAGGTATATAATTGGGTTGGATATACTTTAAATTTTAATTCAAATCTTACCCATTACCATCCCTCATCTCGTCTTGTGTTGATCAAAATTCTTGGTAAAGATGATGAAGAGAAAAAGATGGAAGTTATTGTTATGATCTTTTATTTTGTTATTGATCTATCAATCTATGAAACTATTCATGATTTAATCTGTTTCCAACAATTGTCAGGTACTCATTGGGATCTGTGCTTACTTAAAGTAGCGCAAATACTATAGACTATGTTGAAGTGATGTTGGGAATTCATCATTCCGAATGCCAAAAAGTAAACATTGGACCTTACATTTCTCTTCTACCTTTTTTTTTTTTACTAGGCAAGTAAGAGTGTATATTATTCACAAAAATTTACAAGAGGTGATACAAAAAGAGGGAACAAACAAAAAACCCTCAGAAACGAGCTACACAAAAATATTTTCATCAATGTTCCAAACTCTACAATCAATTTGGACTCTTCAACACAGCCAAAGAAGTTTGGGACTTTCTTACCAAAAGATATTCCACTACAGGTGGGGCCTATCAATATCAGTTAACCACTACTCTTCACTGTATACGTCAAGAAGCAGGGCAACCTATTAATAATTTTCTATCACAGATACACTCTATTTGGGACCAACTTACAGCCTCAGAGCCTAGTTGGGATTGCAACAAGGATGCCACTAAGTTTGAAAGTTGGAGAGATCGTGACCGCCTTGTCCAATTTCTTATGGCGCTTTATGATGATTTTGAGCCTATTCGTGCATCTTTGCTTCATCGCAGCCCATTTCTTACACTTAACCAAGCAGTTCAAGAGCTTATCTCATAAGAAACTCAGCTTCATTTTCGTAAATATCGATCTTCTGATGTTATACTTGCTACCTCTCATTCTGCTCCAAAAAAGAATCAAGCCTCTTAGGATTGCCGATATTGTCATATGCTTGGTCATGTGATTCTGAACTGCCCTACTCGAACATGCCCTTTTTGTAAGAAAATAGGTCCTAGTCATTATCAGAACGAGTGCTACAGCAACCCCAACAGAAACTCCCAAGGAAATCGAACAAAAGGTGGCTCTTTCAAGGCTCAAAGTTCTTCTGCCACTACTACTGCAAAGGACTTTTCTACACCTCACATCAATCCATTTTCCTCGTCCATATCAATTGTTGTTCTTCAAGATATCCTCAAATAGGTTTTAGCTAGCCCTTTTCCTTCCACTGCACTTTCAGCCTCATCTGGTAAATCCTTATGGTATTTCGATTCTGCATATTCTAACCATATGACATTTGAAGCCCACAGTCTCACAAATAAAGTCACCAACTCCTCTATCCCTTCTATTTATATGACTGATAGCACTTCCATGCCTGTTAGTCACATAGGATCTGCCTCTACATTTCATGCCTCATTTCCTGACACTTATCTTGTTTCTAATCTCACTCTTAGTCTTATTTCTGTCGCTCAATTATATGAACTTCGTCTAAGTGTCATCTTTTCTATGTCTGGTTGTCGTGTGTAAGACCTTCAAACAGGACACGTTCTTGGGATAGGCCATAAAGTCGGGTGACTATTCGAGCTTGTTCATCTACGCCTTTCATCTTTCCTTCGCATTGTTACATCAGTCACCATTTCACCAGCTTTTCCATATTTTCATTTATGGCATTCTAGATTAGGTCATGCCTCTATAGGCAAACTTAAACATTTGGCCTCTAGAGACTTATTAGGACAAGTTTCTCAGGACAGTTTTGATTGCTTTTCTTGTCAACTTGGCAAACAATCTGCTTTACTATTTCATAATAATGACTCTTTATCTTCATCATGTTTTGATTTAATCCACTTTAACATTTGGAGACCCTCTCCCACACCTACCAAGGGGGGATCTCGGTACTTTATGATTTTTGTAGATGACTATTCTTGCTTTACATGGAGATATCTCATGCATCATAGGTCTGAGTTGCCTCGTATTTACTCTGAATTCACCGCTATGGTCTATACTCAATTCTAACAACGTATTAAGGTCCTCCGTGCTAATAATGCCATAAAATATAATGAGTCCACTATTCTAGCTCTTCTTCGATAACACGACACTATTTCACATTGATCTTGTCCACACACATCTCAACAACATGGGCGGGCTGAGAGAAAACATAGGATATTCTTGATATGACTCACACATTGCTTATCTCTGCTTTCGGTCCTGAGCGCTTATGGGGAGAAGCTGCTCTTACTGCTATCCACACTATCAACCACCTCCCATCTTCTATTATCCATAACCTTACCCTGTTTGAACGTCTTTATGGTCTTTCCCCTAGCTATGATCATCTTCGTGTTTTTGGCTGTACATGTTTTGTCTTGTTTCCCCCACATGAGTGTACTAAACTTGAGCCTCGATCCCGCTTGTGCTATTTTTTGGGTTATGGTATTGAACATAAAGGTTATCGGTGTTGGGAAGCGATCTCAAAATGCCTTCATATCTCTTACCATATAATCTTCGAGGAAAATAAGATGTTTGCCTCCATGTCCTCATTTTCTTTCCCTCATGCTCCTTCTACCCTATACTTCATAGATTATTCTCTTTCCTTATTTCCTGATGATGACAGTGATAATGCGGCGCCTCCTGAGGTGACTGTTCTTTCTGATGAGTCTATGCCCGATGACGTGCCTTGTCTTGTTGCTTCACCCGTATTGAATCCTCCCTTCGTCGGTCTACCAAAGTAAGATCTGTTCCTCCCTATCTCCTTGATTATCATTGTTTTTCCTCTGTTCTCTCACTTCATGAGCCTCAAACATACCGTGAGGCGAGTTCTGACCCTTTATGGCAGCAAGTTATGGCTGATGAATTGCAGGCCTTGGAAGATAAGCACACTTGGGATTTGGTAGATCTTCTTTTGAGAAAACATGCTATGAGTTGCGAATGGGTGTACAAAATCAAAACTGGATCCAATGGTTCTATGGAACGGTATAAAGCTCATTTGGTGGCTAAGGGTTTTACTCAAGAGTATGGTATTGATTATGAGAAAACATTTGCCCCTATTGCTCGACTCACCTCTGTTCGGACACTCATTGTTGTTGCTGCCGTCTGACAATGACAACTATTCCAGATGGATGTTAAAAATGCATTCCCTAATGGGGATCTCATAGAGAAAGTCTTCATGAAGCCTCCTCCAGGGTATCATCATCTGCCCCATAAGGTGTGTCGGCTTTGTCATGCTTTCTACGGTCTCAAACAAGCTCCGTGTACCTGGTTCTCAAAATTCAGCTTACTTATCATAGATTTCGATTTCACATCTAGTAATCATGATTCTGCATTCTTCATTCATTACTCTAGTTCTGGTGTAATTTTGTTACTTTTATATGTAGATGATATGATTATTACTGGTGATGACTTGGCTGGTATTTCAGATCTCAAGTAGTTTCTTAGTCAGCATTTTGAGATGAAGGATCTTGGCATTCTCAATTATTTTCTGGGTATTGAAGTCTCTTCTGATTCTAGTGGTTTTTATCTATCTCAGGCTATGTATTCCTCTAATCTCCTTGCTCGTGCAAGCCTCACAAACAGTAAGACTATTTTTACCCATATGGATCCTAATATTCATCTCACTCCGATTGATAGGCACCTTTTTAGGATGCATCTCTGTATTGTCAGTTGATTGGTCGTCTTATCTATCTTACAGTGACTCGTCCTGACATTTCCTATACTGTTCACTTAGTCAGTCAGTTTATGTCTACCCCTCGTACTTCTCACTATGCCACAGTACTTCGCATACTTTGTTCCGTTAAAGGCACCTTAGTTCATAGTCTTTTTTTCTCCACTAGCTCTTCCTTATTTCTTCGTGGCTATTTTGATGCCAATTGGGCAGGTGATCCTACCAATCGTCATTCAATGACTGGGTATTATTTCCTTGTTGGTGACTTTCTCATTTCCTGGAGAAGTAAAAAACAAACTGTTATGGCTTGCTCCAGTACTGAAGTTGAATATCATGCTCTTACTGATGCAACTCAAAAAGTTATTTGGCTTCTGTGGCTTCTTACTAATATGGGTGTTTCTCAATCTCCGGGGATAGTAATTCATTGTGATAATCAGAGTGCCATCTAGATTGCCCACAATGATATCTTTCATGAGCGCACACGGCACATCGAGTGTGATTGTCATTTCATTCGTTCAGGGCACTACAAAACTCCAGATACACTTTCTGCTGCTTAGCTTGCCGATCTCTTCACTAAAGCTCACCTACCAGGCCGTCTTCAGGATTTGATCTCCAACCTCAAGCTCGTGTCCTTCACACCACATTGAGTTTGAGGATGGGTGTTAATATAATTGCTGTAAAATTGTACTATTGTATTACACTTTAGGTTATACTATTGTAATACCCTTTAGGTTGTACTATTGTACTATATTTTAAGTTGTACTACTTACCATGTGCCTATATAATGGTATATTGTACATCATTGTAAGACATACCTTTTTCTTGATAAATCATATTCAAGTTTCACTCTCTCTTTCATGTCTTGTTTCTATTTCGACAATACATTTTCACTGCTGACTTTTATGTGTAAATTTAATTAATATATGATAAATTAATATTAATTTGAACTGATTGAAAGAAACTTAGTTTTTAGTCTTTCGGCAAAAAAAGCTTAATGGTGCATATAATATATGTATGCATTATCACTTTCTTAGTAACTTTTTCTTGTAACAATTACTGTGAATTACTATCTCTCTGTAACGCCCCGAGTATGCTACACACATAATTCCAATGAACGAATACCTTAAAAATGACATATAATGAAGGAAAAATATAAAATTTGGAAAATAAAATAGTCAGAAATTCACTCAGGGCACGCATTGCACATAAATTTTCAAGAAACAAATGCAAGATATAAGTCAAATAAGGTAAATATGCAAATAGAAAAATTAAATAAATTAAATTAAAGATCTCTCTGGGCTTGGGTGTCACACTCTTTGTGAAATCTCACACAAGACTCATGTGCATTTTATAACATTTCATGTATTTTTGCATCATTTACGATGCATTTATATTAATTAATATGCAATTTATATCATTTACGTGTTCATGTTCAACGTGCCAAAATGTTCAATTACGTGCATTATGGAGTTTTACGTGTCATAGGCATTAATAGTACTCAAATAAGTCATGAGTAGTAACTAATTAGTTGCAATTCAACCAAAATGGCAAATTAGCAATACATAACTTAGTTGGAGGGCAAGGTGGTCATTTGGCCATTTGATATTTTGATCACCTAATTTAAACTATTCTCTCCCACTCAAAACACACACAACACACTCAACACACACTAAAATCCTGCACACACACAAAACATACACACACATCATACACACGCCTAAGAGACGGAGAGGGGAAGAAGAGAAAAAGAAATAGGAAGAAGAAGAAAGAGGAAGCAAGAAAGTTGATTTCAACCATTTCAAGCCACTCATGAGCTTTCTCTTGCCTTCAACTACACTACTCTAGCATTTTCTTGCATCATTGAGGTGAGGGTTGTTTTCTTAAAAGTTTTCAAAGCTACATTGAGCATGAATGTGATGATATATGTGTAGTAATCTTGCTATAAATTGCATACAAGAGCTTGAATGATAAGATTGAGGATTTTGTGTTATAGATCTAGGGTTTTGAATTTGATTTTGGGTGTTTGTTGATTGTTGATGTTGGATGGTTTTGGTTGAATTAGAACCCTTGTATGATGCATAATAGCTATTTTGAACTTGTTTGAAGGTTGATAGGTAGATGGGTTGTAGTTTGGATGGTTTGGGTAGAATTTGGGTGTTTCCCGTGCAGCTATTCGGGTGTTACAGCCCCTATCCGGTCGCTATGATAGAGGCCACATCATCCGGCAGAAAGCCTCGATCCGGGCGTTACCTACTTGATCTGGTCGACCGGATAAAGGCTACAACGCCCGGATGTTTGACAACTCTGCGCAGTAAATTTGCGGAGGCTATATCTCATTCGTTTCAACTCCGAATTGAGTTCTGTTTGATTCTAGAACTATCTACATTCGAAAAGCTTCGATTCTAGACCAAAATCAAGTTAATTGGAGGTTGGGATCATAGATAAACAAACTGTATAAGTTAGGTCTAGTGTAACTCTTCTATTTCATTTCACTTGCTTAGCCTACCTTGCCTCTTTCTTTGCACACTTTGTCCCTTTGTTTCTAACTTGTTCCATAACCCTGTTTGGTAATTTATTGGGTAGGAGTTGAACATAAAAGTTAGTCTTCACCTTACCCACGTAAATACATTGCCTTGAACCTAGCTATGAGCACCGAGTTAGCATGAACTTCTTATTGCATTTGTGATCATTCTTGGCTATTGGAGGAATCCTACTTGGTCGATCTTCTCATGCATGTTTATATGTTATATGAACTCTAATTGGATTATGATTATACTGCATGTGTTTAATTGTTATCACTAACCGGTGGCAACCTACTTTGTTACTTCCGAGCTTGTTTCTACATTTGAAATCCACTCTCGCTTGGTGAATTCTCCTTGGAGAGATAGAAGTTATATAAATGATATAATTAGCAATATAATAGACCCTATGGTAGAAGTTCTGGTATCGCCTGGGCGGCATTGGGCTTGCCAGGACGGACAGGGTACCATGGCATTAGGGTATATATCCGAATTTCATCCTCGTAATTTGGCGTATGGGGTTATGATATTGATGAAGCAGCGAGATTGGCCATCTCTAACATTTGCAACCATTCTTACTTGGTCCCTTGAGGTTCAACCACTCTCATTCAGGGAGAAGAGTTGATTACTTGTTCACATGTCTAATTTTGTTGTTAACATATTTGGTTATCTTTTCATTAAAGATTCGAGATACATATTCTTTGCTAGTACTACTTGTTATAAATACTTAAACTGGTCATTTATCATGTTTTTACCTTGTTTCTTATCAACTGTTTTGTATCTGCATGGAATGACTTTTCAAAAAGGGTTTTCTAAATGTTGAAAAATGTTTACAAAAACCTACCGAGACCTTTAACCCTCGCTGAGCTAAGTGTAGCTCATCCCTTTCTATGACAATCTTTCAGGTGAGACTGATCCCGAGCCAAGGACTCAAACTAAGGACGAGATTTACATGTGTGGCAAGTTGGACTTTTGCTTGCTGTGATCATGCTTGTTGTTAATGTGGTTTAGGGTGTTAAGCTATGTTAATATTGAACAACTTTATGTATTGTAATTATTCTTTTGGATTCAATGGTTGTAATTTTATTTATTAGTGATGAAGTTTGTATAATGCATCTATTAGAATTAAATTATTAACAAGTGGTGTAATAGTAATGATTAGCAACTTGAATGTCACCTAATGTTTGGTTCGGAAAAAAAAAATTGAAACTCATACTAGTGTCTTGTGCCTTTGCGGACCTAAGATGAGTGATCTTCTTAAGCCCGTGGCATCACGATCCCAGATTTCAAAGCCTTCATAAGTTAAGTTTATTCCCGTCTGTGTCATTATTTTGGAATTAGGAACCATTATAAAAATTAAGAAAATGGGGTCGTGACACTCTCTCCTCCTTAAACAAATTGCAACCTCGCAATTTCTTCTTCGTAAATCACTTCTCCTTGAGTTGCATCAATTTCAATTCAGTATACAAGAAGAAATTCGAGAAGATACCGAATATGAAGTTGCTTAAGAAATCCAGATAAGAATTCCAAGTACATCTTCGAAGACAACACGGAGAAAGAATGCCAGAAATCAAGATAGAGTTGCTGAATACCGATTAAGAGTCCTTTATAAGAATATCGTTAGAGGTTGTCATATGAGAATACCATATGAGAAGTCCAAGTAGAAGTTCAAATAAGAAACCCGAGTATATCCGAAGGAAACACCAAGCAAGAACCCAATCAAATACTGAATGCCGAGAAGAACACAAATCACCACATAAAAATTCTGAATAAGACCTCTAAATAAGGATACCAACCTATGATGTCGAAGGCTGACTAAGAATGCCAAACTAGATTCCAAAAGAGGATTCCCAATAGAAATATCACATATGAATGCCAATCATTGAATCCCGAGTACTGAATCTTTGATGGTTGATCATCAGAGGAGAGGGGAAGACGTAGGCTACTTAATGCATGATCATTATTGAATGCTAACACATAATATAACAGGGTTGGCCCAAGCTAAGGGCGGCTTGCGCCTATGCCCAAGGCCCCCTTAGCCCAGGGGCCCTAATTTAAAAAAATTTCTTATTTTTTTAAGATAAAGGTTTATTCTAAACTAATATCCTTTAATTGGGACCAAAAGAGCATTAGAGTCCCAAGGCCTGCTCATTAAACGAGCAGGCCTTCATCAATAAATTGGTTGGGACTCTAAGGTCCCATTGGCCCCAATTAAAGGAATTTTTAATTTTTTTTTAATGAAGGCCAAACGGCTAGCAACCTTGATAAGGTAATTGGTTGGGACTTAAACAGTCCCAGTTGTTATACAACAGTATTCTCTTCTTTTTTTAAAAAAAAAATTAATAAAGTAAAGCTCTAGTATATATATCATTTTTTTCCTCATTTTTTACACACTTCACTCCTATACTATTTGTATTTTTTTTATACTCTAAAGTCTCCTATTGTTTATTGTGATATTAATTTTGCATATAATATAAGAAAGAAAGCATAGAGGTACACATTTAACTTTTCTTTTTATTTTTTTATGTGATAAATTTTGATATTGTTTACATACTTATATATATCTTAACTTAAAATAATTAATTTTTTTAATTGGTTCTCTTCCAAGAAAGGAGAACTTTAAAGAAAAGAAACATATTGATATTATTTTGAAGAGTATTGAAGCACTTGCTTTTACTTGCAAGTTTGTCTAGGTTATATCTTTCTTTTATACTCTCAATTTTCAATTTTTTTATTAATTGTTCTTATATGCAATAGTTTAGTTTTTCTTTTTTTCATTGCAATTATTGTGTTATTTTTAATATTGAATTTATTGTAAATTTTTTGAGTTTTATGGTACCTAAATATGAAGCAAGTATGTCTAGTAAGAAATATCCATCGGGTTATGAAAACCTTAAGAAAAAAATGAGAATAGAAAGTTTAATTAAATCTCAAAGAGGAGCTTTAGAAAAATTTATTACCGCTAACAAAAGAGATGAAAGTTACTCAAGTAAAGAAACTAATGAACTATCAAATTTAAATAATTTAGGAGATCATGAAGTCATGGTAGAAAAAGACATAGAAAATTGTAATAATAAAATGTGTGATAATGTGATGGTTGATGAAGAATGTCAAGAAAATAATTTAGAGAACATGGAAACTAGAAATCTTAAAGATGATTTAGATTGTATTTATGATCCGGGAAGATGGAAAAATCTTATAATAAATTAATAGACTTATTAGTAGAAAAGGGTCCAATAAGAGTGAGTGATATAATTTTTTCAAAAGATGAAACTTGTAAACGCTTTTTTACTTCTCATTATATAAGAAAATTTTCAAATGGAGAAAAACATGATAGAATATGGTTAGTGTATTCAAAAGATTTTGATAAAATATATTATTTTTGTTGTAAATTGTTTGGTACAAAAACTAGTATGATGAATCAATTGGGTAACGAATGAACTAAAGATTGGAAACTTCTAAGTGCTAGGCTGAAGAGTTATGAAACAAGTAACGAACATATAGTTAACAAGAGTGCTTGGTTTGATTTAGAATCGAGATTATTAAAGAACAAAATAGTTGATAAAGATGTTCAAGAAAGACTTAATAAAGAGAAAGAACATTGGAGAAATGTCCTAAAAAGAATAAATGCTCTTATAAAAAGTTTAGCTAAAAATAATTTGGCGTTTTGTGGGAATAATGATGTTGATGCAATTAATGTTGATTGAAGATTAATTGGCTGTATTTTGCAAAATGTGTGTTATTACCATATTTGTGTTTTCACCTTTTGAATGTGCAGGTAAAATATTATGGTAACTTACCATAAAAGAAGAAGTCATGTGATTGCATTAATTATCCTTTTGCTAAAAAGGAAAATAGGGTTTTATGAGGATGAACGTTTCTTGAAAGCCAAGGCAAGACAAGTATTTATATTGAAGCACAGGACGTGAAGCAAGATGCGAGTTAAGAGAGAAAGAGACTCAAACAATCTGAAGTATAGACTTTAGGAGTGTTATATTTCGTGTTATGTTGCAACACGATCTGTATTCTAGTCTTTGATTGTATTAAGTGTTGCAACTTTGTTAATTTGACAGAGAGTCATGGACAACTTTTTTAAACCTTTGAATGTTTAGATTCTTGCATTGTTTGTTCATTCATCGGGAGAAAAAGGTGTAGTTCTCAGAAGAGAATATCGCGAGTCGAGGAGGACTCGCCAAACCGAAGTTCATTAAGGAATTCATCATCGAGGCGTCAAAGGTTAAAAGGGAGTCTTTACTTGTATAGGTCTATTGATATTGTAACTAATTATTTTTCTTAATGAACGGGTTTGTTAGACTAGGGGTTGGTCCCATGGAAGGAGACCGAACGGTTTAACTATATTAAATCTTGGTGTTCTTGTTTCTGTTACAACTTTATTATTTTCACTGCTGTTTACTGTCACTAACTATATTGGAACATTAAGTGGAACAACTCATTAACTGACTAAGCAACTAGAGAAACATACTGTTAATGAACTAAGAATGAAGTAATGATCCAGTTAATGTTGCAACATCACTTGTAACAGTATCACTTTACACCAAGTAATTGCATCAGTTTTTCATATTCACCACAGAACTCTGTCAATTGAGCAAATTAGTCATACTGTTTTGAAATTAATCCATACTTATACTGCATAAACTCTTTCAAATGAGAAAATTTATCAAGAAAATAATGGAATTTTTTAAAGCTTTATTGAGATGATTACTAAATTTGATTCAATAATGAAAGAACATGTTCGGCGTATTCAAAGAGGTAAAATTCATAAACATTATTTAGAACATAATATTCAAAATGAGTTAATACAAGTGTTGGCATATAAAGTAAAAAGTTTAATTTTAAAAAATATTAAAGAAGCAAAATACTATTAAATTATACTTTATTGTACTCTCGATTTGAGCCACCAAGAACAAATGTCTATGATTGTAAGGTGCGTAGATATTTCATCTAGTCCAATAAGAATATAAGAATACTTGTTAGGATTTTTGAATGTGAAAGATACTTCTGGAAAAGACCATTTTGATGAACTTAGAGGATAAATTAAGAACTTAGAACTTGATATTAATGATGTAAGAGGATAAGGTTATGATAATGGATCTAACATGAAAGGGAAACACCAAGGTGTGCAGAAAAGGTTTTAGATATAAATCCTAGAGCATTGTATACACCATGTGCATGTCATAGTCTTAATTTACTACTTTGTGACGTTGCTACTTCATGTGTTAGAGCCATATCATTTTTCGGAGTTCTACAGCTGATATATTCATTATTCTCTTCTTCACTTAACGGTGGAAAATTTTAAAAATAACATATTTAATTTAACGGTTAAGTCGTTATCACAAACTCGTTAGGAAAGTCATATTGAAAATGTAAAGGCTATTAGATATCAAGCTCAAAAAATTAGAGATGTTTTGTTTGAACTAACAGAAACAAGTGAAGATTCTAAAATAAAGAGTGAAGCTAATAGTCTAACAACTTATGAACTAGAGAATTTTGAATTTTTATTAGGTATGACTATTTGGTATGATATCTTGTTTGCGGTAAACTCTGTTAGTAAGAACTTTCAAAGTGAAAATATGCATATTGATAATGCTATAGATCTTCTTAAGGGTCTTGTTTCTCTTTTTGAAAATTATAGGGAAAATGAATTTGTATTTGCTATGATTTCAACCAAAGAAATTGCAAATGAAATGGAAATATAACCTAAATTTCGTGAAAAACGTGTGATTTATAGAAAGAAACAATTCGACAAAGATGTTGGTGATGATAAAACAAAATCTCTTGAAGAATTATTTAGAATTGAGTATTTTCTTTACATGATTGGTCAAATTATTTCTTCACTTAAAACTAGATTTGAGCAATTTAAAGTATTTGAATTTTTTTTTTGGATTCTTATTCAATTTCACTAGATTAAAGTCAATGGATGAAGATACTATTAAACAATGTTGCTTGAATCTTGAAGATTTTCTAAGCTATGATGGACATTCTGACATAGATAGATTAGATTTATTTTCAGAATTAAAAGTATTAAAAGAAATGTATCAAAAAGAAAATTGTAGTCCATTGAAAATACTTAATTATGTAAAAAAGGTTGATTCTTTTCCAAATGCTTATGTTTCTTATAGAATATTGTTAACAATTTCAGTTTCAGTTGCATCTATAGAAAGAAGTTTTTCAAAATTAAAATTAATAAAAACTTATTTAAGATCATCTATGTCCCAAGAAAGATTAAATGGATTAGTTATGTTGTCTATTAAAAAAAATTTGTTAGATAATTTAATAAATAATTTTGCATCTCAAAAGGTAAGAAAAAAATTTTTTATATAGGTTTATTTTTTTATTAACTTGTAATATTATGTTATTTTATAATTCTAATTTTGATTTTTTATTTTTATTTGTAGTGATTATTTTAGTAGAAAATTTAGAGTTTTTTTATTGAGAAAAAACCTAATTATTAAGTCCCTTATTTAGATGATCGTCCAAGGTTCCCAAATTATTTAAAATGCCTCTGCATATAATGTATATTGCACACATTCAAGAGCCATTATCATAGAACAAATGCATGTCACATATGGCGAGCACATATTACACATGTAATACATAATCTACATATTACACAAATATGTCATATAAGTATACACATTTAGTGAAAGACACACAAATTTCACATACAAGCACACACATTCTCTTAAGACACACTTTAGATGCATGCACTCGAGGGTTGCTACCCGACAAACTGAGGACCCAATCCCGGCTGAGATCTATCTATGCTCTGATACCATCTATAACGCCTTGAGTATGCTACACACATAATTCTAATGAACGAATATCTTAAATATGACATATAATAAGGAAAAAATATATAATTCGATAAATAAAATAATCATAAATTCACTCTGGGCACACATTGCACATAAATTTTTAAAAAACAAATGCAAGATATAAGTCAAATAAAATAAATATGCAAATAAAACAATTAAATAAAAGATTTTCTCTCGGATCGGTCGTCACAATAGCAGCCACTAATATATATATATATTATGGACATATAACAAAAGTGAAAATGAGATGACTGCTTTGTTGCGGCGGCAATGGGAACCAATGACTCATAATATAATAGAGTTTTAGAGTCAAAAACCTTTAGGTCCCTCAAATTTTATAAAAGTAATTTTTTGGTTCATCAATTTTTAAAAAGTGATTATTTGGTTCATATTTGACAGAAAATTGACAAAAAATATTAACTTTTTTGTGATTTTCTTATTTTAACTTTGGACTCATTTTCTCTCTCATGAATGAGATTATGCACCATTTTGGTAGCCATGAGATATCACCAAAAATAAGAAAAAAAATCACCAAAACATTCACAAAATATATCTGTCCAAACCAAAATAAAAAAATACAATTTTTACAAAATAACTTTAAGATCATCATCCACCACAGTTAGAGAATAAATAAACAGAACAATTATCAAATTAAAAAATAGGAGATATTTTGATTTTTCTCTTATAAAATCAAAACAAAAAAATGAAGTGGTCCATTACAAGAAAAATTGAAACGAGCGACGAATTTTAGCAATGAATTTTTTTGTCACTAAGTGGCAATAGATTTAGCGAGGAAAATATTCAATCACTAATTAGTAACAGATTAATGACGACTTTGCAATGAAAAAATTTATAACTAAATTTCATCATTAATCTCTTGCAACATCGCGACGGATTAGTGATGGCCGATGGATTTGTGACAGAATAGTGATGGCATGTCGTAATTCTCTCATTAAATCCGTTAATAAATAGCGATAAAATTAGCGACGGAATTTAGAAAAAAATTAAAGAAAAACAATAAAATAAACCCGATTTTGTCGATTTTCATTCTGAAAATAGCTCAGACATCAAATTAAGTTGAAAAATACTTGTTCATATTGTCAACGGAGTGTAAAATATATTTTATAAGAAATTATGATTTGTAACATTTATTTTTTGATATAAATACTTATTTTCTTCGCTAATTTCGTCACTAATTAGCGACGGATTTAACGTCGGACCTCATATTTTTTATTTAGATATGCGATTAGTTGTTTTTGACTCACAATAATATTTTCTATTTTTTAACTTGATAATTGTCCCGTTTATTTTTTATCTAACTGTGGTGGATGATGATGTTGAAGTCATTTTGTAGAAATTATATTTTTTTGTTTTGGTTTGGACATATATATTTTGTGAATTGTTTGGTGATTTTTAGTATTTTTTTTTTTTTTGATTTTTGGTGATATCTCCTGATTGCTAAAATGGTACATAATGTCATACATGACAGAAAAAATAAGTCCAAAAATAAAATAAAAAAATTAATATTTTTCATCAAAATAAACTAAATAGTCACTTTTAAAAAATTAAAAAATTATTTTTACAAAACTTGAAAGAGCTAAATTTTTTTTACTCTAATATAATATGTTGCCCACATTCAACGAAGGGACAAATGTTAGAGGGATTGTGCATGTGCCCCACAAGGCCATGGAAAACTGAACTAAGAGGGGATGGAAACATAAAAAAAATATCGAATGCAATCGAAGGATCAAGAACTGATTAACGGTCCCTATGACTCGGGAACTAAAAGGGGATGGAAACATAAAAAATATCGAATGCAATCAAAGGATTAAGAACTGATTAATGGACCCGACGGCTTGTGGGCCATATACACGTCCTGACAATGGAGAAAACTTTTTTAAAAAATTAAATCAATTGATCAGTCTAATTTTTTACTTACATAACTCTTAAAAATATATAAGTCCCATACATGTGAGAGCCACCTCATATGAGTAAAAAATTCAGACTGAGTAGCTATGTGAGTAAAAGTCTAAATTAACCGGTAAGTTTAAACTTTTTAAAGAGTTTTTCTAATAATAGTTGCATGTGCTAGTGTTAAATAATCTGGTGACAAAGGGCCTTGCTAATGACATTTTTTTTTTCCATAAACGAAGGAGGCAAAAATCAATTATGAAACTAAGCTATTACTCTAAAAGATTCCTCAACAAAAGAGTCCTCTCTTGACTATTAAGGGTGGAGTTACATTAAGGTGAGTGGAGACACAGGCTTACACTAAAACTTTTTGTTATTTACAGTTATATTGCACTAAGAATTAGTTTACCTTAATTGGTTAGTGTCTTGTTTGAATATGTGGATATCAAACCTTGGTAGTTGCACTTGTGGCTGTTTCTTTTTCTTTCTTTTTTAGCAGTTACTATAATATTTTTTTTATTTTCCTTTTCAATAGCTACTATAATAGGGAGACCGCATGTTACAAAAATTATTTTCATAAACGTACATAAAAAATTTATACTTTTGAGTTTTTCTCTTTATAATTATGTTCTTTCTTTTTGATTAAAAATAAAAAAAATGAAAGGTTTATGTTATATATAAATACTATTATAAACATTTAGTTACTGATCATATTAAATACCTACACTAACCTTTAATACCTGACTCTGCTCCTACTATCATATGATAAGACTCCTCATAATTCTAACAATCTCGGGACATTTCTCCACTAAGGGTCGCGGTCTCATAAATCACAAGAATATATCACTATATATATGGGTGACATTACTCTTTGTCACATCACGTTCCTTTTTAGATCGTTGTCAATGTTATATCTTTTTTTGTTGTTGTTATTTTGTCATATTTTATGTGTATGTGAGCACAAAGAGATGGAAAATTAATTATATTACAGAAGAACAATACAAAAAAAGTTTGGTAAATTAGTATACCGATTACCCAAACATGTTATGATGAAAAGATGATTGATGTATAGTATTTCTCTCTGTTTTATTTATTTATTTAAAATTTGCACGGACACATGCAGTTAGAGCATGGTTTTGAATGATCAAAGATAATTCTATTTTCTGGTTTTTACTTAATATGGATAACGTCCCTCGTTGCCATGCATATAAGATGTGTGTTCTAAACTCTGAAAATTAAATGATAAGTATGGCTCCTCTTCTAATTTGAGAAATACGTACACAACATTTGGAATGGAAAAGTGATAATAACATCTAGCACAAGTTTAAAACTATACAAGTCACTTACATTATTAATAGAAACTACACATATAAGAGATTGACCACAATTCAAATTAATTAAAGAGTTTCTCATGACATAATGGATGATCAAAGGAAGTACGGAAAATTAACCTTAATACCATCAACATCAATCCCCGAATAAGATACAGTGTAATCAACAAATCACGTGCTAAAGATTAATATAAACACAAGGACCTTCAAAGAAGAGCAATGTACTTTCACACGCAAGGCGGGTCAAGAACTGAAATCATACAACTGAATACTTATACATAAATAATTTTTTCAATAAGGATTAAATCAATATTTCAACCTGTTAAATGATTACCTTATCTAAAAGGTTAAGATATTAGAGAGAGAGTTTATTATATTATTTATTAGCTTCAATATGTTCCCGCAAGAGCAAGCGGAGGTTTTTTGAGCTTTGCATTTAGACAATTTTAATATTTTAAATGGGTGACGGTAAGTTTTGAACCTAGAACTTTTTGGTTCTTAAACTCTGATACCATGTTAAGTGACCACCTCATTTAATAGTTTAAGCTATTAGGGAATCCTCAATGGAGTCCCTAAAGGGTCTCTAAATAGCAATAATTGCTATTTTAGAGACTCTATTGATCAAAATTCATCACCAATGGGAGTCTCTAAAACACTATTTGATAGTTTTTGGCAAAATTATGACATCACTCAAGCTTTGAGTCTCCAAAATAGCACCTAGTCTCTATTTTTTTCAACAAATTTGTTGAAAAAAATGGAGACTATACAAGAAGACAAAAATGAGTCTCTAAAAAAAACATGTGAGATCTGACGATGTCAGATTGTCAATCTGACATCGTCAGATCTAAAGAAAAAAAAAAAAGTTACAAAAAATTTAACAAACAACAACAACAAAAATTAACAAACAGAAAAAAAAAAAAAAAAAAACAATTGTGCAGCGGCAATTGTGCAGCGGGGAAAGTGGGAGGGGTGTGGGTAGGGTGCAGAGGTGGGGGGGGTGTGCAGCGGGGAAAGTGGGGGGGGGGGGGTGTGGGTGGAGTGCAACCGGGAAGGGAAAGGAAGAGGTGGGGTAGGGGGAGGGAGCGTGCAGCAAGGAAGGGACGGGAAGAAGAAGGAAGAGAGAGAAGAAGGAAGAGAGAGAGAGGGGGTGGTGCAGGGACGGGAAGAAGAAGGAAGAGAGAGAAAAGAAGAGGAGGGGGAGGGGAGGGGAGGGGAGGGGCGGGGTAGGCTTTTATATTTAGGTTTTGTTTTTTTGTTTTTGTAATTAAATTCTTTTATATATTTAAGGGTTTATTTAATTAGAATTTTTTAATTATATAGGTATTTACCCTTGAAAGTAGGTTAACTTGAACAACATGATAAATGTCAAGCAGGTTTTTTAAATATACTTTTTTAATTAGGGCTTTTAAATTATACTTTTTTTTAATTAAGGTTTTGTATTTTATTTTAATTTTTAATTTTATTTGTTTTATGTTTTTAAATTATACTTTTTTTAGTTTAGGTTTTATTCTACTGTTCTGATTGTAATTGAGTTTTTTTTAATAATTGTTCTTTTCAATATAGTTGTAATTTATAGATTTTTTTAATCTAATTGAGCTTTTTTTTATAGTTGTAGTTTTTTAAAAATATACTTGTAATTTTTTTTTTGTAATTAAGATTTATTTTTATAGTTGTTTTTATGAATAATTCTAATTATTTAAATGTTATCTTCGTTGCAATTTATTTATTTGTTGGTTGAAATATTCGTTAAAAAAGTTAAAATTATCTAAATAACAATTAATTAAAAAAAAGCAACAGACGAAAAAAAAATACATTATCAAATTATTATATCAAATTAAAATTAACACAATATAGAGATTTAATTTTATGGACACCGTCACCAGGGATTTTTTTTTTTCTTGGTCTCTAAATGGGTCTTTAAAACAGTTTTTTTGCCGTGGTCTCTAAGTGGGTCTCTAAAACACTATTTGGTCTCTATATGAGTCTCTATAAATAATTTATAGAGACCCATATAGAGACTCCATTGAGGATAGCCTAAAGAGGAGTTTTATTATATTATTTATTATTTTCAATACACCCGCTTTTATTTTTTTATTTTTTTTGAAAACACTAAGATTGAATATTTATATGGCAGCTCTCACCTGCCTGCACCGTTTATTCAAAATGCTACAAAAACCTAATGTGAAAGTACATGTACCATTTGCAGGTGAATTGATGCTCTTTATAGTTTACTTGTAAGGCAACTCTAACAATCTCTTTTCTCTCTAATAAAAAGTTAGATTAGTAACTCCCTACATTTATCAATTTTTTATTTCAATTTTACTTTAACAACACTTTCTACTCCAGACTCTCTATTTAATTTCTCTCTCTCATAACTCTCCATATTTTAATTAAACTCATTACTTAATAATTTTATTTTTATCTTTGATTTTTAATCATTAACCATTATGGCGAAATAAAAATTGTAATATTAATATAACTTTTGAATCACCAACAGCGAAAAAAAAAGTTGCACCTATTACCCTAACTCATTTCAAATTCTGCTGCCTGACAATTTTTTTTTTTTTTTTTTTGGGGGGGGCAAGTTGGCAAATGAAAAGGAAAAAAAAAAGTATGTAGCACAAAAGCAGCGCATAACCATAACAGAGAAAGCATTGGTGGTGGTTTGTTGAGCTTGACAAATTAAAAAGAGAAAGAGTGGCGAATTGACGAGCAAGCAAAACAAATTAACGAGCTATCTATTTTGGCGAAGATCGATGGTGTAGGGCATCAAAATCTATAATTAAGATTATGTAATTTTTATTATCATAGATCTATTATTTAGATTACGTGATTTCTACCTTCATAATCCATTTTTTAGTAGACACTAACAAATTTACACTATTCAAAAAGACTCAAAGCATGATTTATGGTACCTTTTTCTCTCTCTTGACATGTCTATTTATAGATTTGTCTTGTCTTGTAGTCTAAACCCAAACCTTTAGCCATATGGATTTGAGTTAACATATACTCAATTATTTACTAACAATTAGACCTAAACCTGAGTTTGATTCTGCCACTACAAAGCTAACCTATTGGAGTGATTTTTTTAAAATTGACTCTCTACTATAATTAAAAAGCCAAAGTAAAGAGCAATTCTAACCATTGTTAATGGAGTTGCTTTAATTCTCCTTTAACTTCATTAACAAAAATTATTTTTGTAAAGCAAGAGCATCTGCTAGAAAGGTTCATCCACTTTTCTTGTCTGATGTCTTCAATCTGGATTTTTCTTCTATGAAACAACTTTACATCAAACTATAAAATAAAAAAAATACATGGATCCCACATCCTTCAACTTTGATCAGAATCTTTCCTTTTCTTGTCCTTTTTCCTGTTGCTTTTAGGCCTGAATCCATTTTGTTTTTCTTCTCCTTTTCATAGAATTTAGCATGTTAATTGGATAGCAAGTCAACTGATTATTATTAGTTAGTTTTTGACGTGAGTTTCCTAATTTAGCTATTTTGTCTAGTGTAATAATTTTCACTTTACATGCAAAAAAATTTAAAAATTAAATTTTATATGCATATTTAAATAATATAAAAATAACTTAAACCTCAGATTATAAAAAAGAGAAAGTGCATTACCGACTCGTACCACAGAGCAAGGAAATAGTCTTCTTCTTATTCTTATTCTGGAAAAGCACGAAGAATATGACAAAATTCAAACCAGAAACATTTAGAGAGCTCCATCAACATCAAATATCAATTGGTTTCTCACAAAAACTTAGCATGCAAACTCAAGATTCTTAACTAGTACACTCCTATGATGAATTCTTTGTACATCATACTACTTTCTTTGGCATTAATGTTTTCTTTCGCTTCGACCCAACTATGGCAAAAACCAAAGGGTGTGACGCAACATGCTGAGCATTACAAGCTGGTTCTCCAATGGAGTAATTCGTTCTGCTCCAGCCTCACAGGGACAAGGCGGCGTTGCAGGCAACCTGTTCCCCAAGCCTTCGGTATTCATGGATTGTGGGGATACACGGGGGAAGATACTATTTTGCCGGATTGCCAGGACGGAATACTTCTCGATCCACATCGTCATGTGAGCACACACTCTATTTAAATTTGAGTTATATATTCGTACTTTTTTGGAATCCATGCTTTGATTCAGTTATGTCCCCGTTTTCTGCTTTTTTTCTCAAAGAGTTGTCGTCTTGCTTTATTTTATTATCCTCTTCTTTGTATGCAACAAATTATTTTCTCATAATCTTGGGTTGCGGTTGTTTCTACCTTATATTAAGTTGATTGCTTCTACCTTGTATGCTCTGTCTTTTGACTAAGATCTACTCTAGAATCCGCTAATTATATGGTCTCTTTTGTATTCTTCATGAAGCTTGGAGGCCTTGATGGTTTATTACAGGAAAAATGGCCGAATCATGTTTCTGGAGAAGCCGATTTTGTTCTCTGGAGACGCCAGTGGATAAAGCATGGCCGCTGCTTGGGCTTGCAGCCTAGGGAGTACTTTGAGAAAGCAATTTCTCTGAAGGATGAAGTTGAGAGTCTGCTTGGAGGACGGAATCTAGTCCAACTGTTCATAAGCGAGGGTATATGTAAAATTTTTATTGCAACCTCTTAACAATTTCAATATTTATTTTGTTTGTGATTGTGTGTTAATTAGCAAGAACTCTGGTTTCAGGTCTACCACCGAGAAACGACATAACATATGACCCCCAAAGATTTCCCACGGAGATCTATACCAACATCAGTTATGTCACACAATTGAATTGCAATTTAAATTCACCTGGTCAAGTTCAGCTCTATGAGGTACGGTTTTGCTTCACACGGCAATGGGCTTTGATGAATTGCCGATCTAATAGTTGGGACCAAGACTACTCATGGATACCATTTTTTCAAGTTTCAAATTGCTACATCGACAATGCCCAATCTATCTTATTTCCTGCACAGCATCCACCTCCGCCTCCGCCTCCACTTCCACCTCCACCTCGGCAAAAGAATAGACCACCACCACCATCAACAAAGAGAAGCTCTCCACCGCTACCCCCAAAATTCTTGACACGGACTTCACCACATTCCACTGCTTTGCTACCACCAAAGAAGAGATCAACACCTCCACCATCAGAACATAGCTATCTCCAGGCCACACGAGCTTTGCTCCATCCACCACCACTACCACCAAAGAAACGACCACCTGCACCACCAGCAGCCTCATTTCTACTCCCACGACCACCGTTTCAGCTTAGTTTTCTTCAGGCCTTACAATCTTCCCTCCATCCGCTACCACCTCCACTTCCACCTCCACCTCCACCACCACCACCACCACCACCACCACCAAAGAAACGATCACCTGCACCACCAGCAGTCTCATTTCTACCCCCACCACCACCGTTTCAGCTTAGTTTTCTTCAGGCCTTGCAATCTTCCCTCCATCCACCACCACCACCACCACCAAAGAAACGACCACCTGCACCACCAGCAGCCTCATTTCTACCCCCACGACCACCATTTCAGCTTAGTTTTCTTCAGGTCTTACGATCTTCCCTCCATCGCCCACCACCTCCACCTCCACCTCCACCTCCACCTCCTCCACCACGACCACCAAAGAAACGACCACCTGCACCACCAGCAGCCTCATTTCTACCCCCACGACCACCGTTTCAGCTTAGTTTTCTTCAGGTCTTACGATCTTCCCTCCATCCCCCACCATCTCCACCTCCACCTCCACCTCCTCCACCACCACCACCAACAAAGAAACGACCACCTGCACCACCAGCAGCCTCATTTCTATCCCCACGACCACCATTTCAGCTTAGTTTTCTTCAGGCCTTGCAATCTTCCCTCCATCCACCACCACCACCGCGAAACAAAATATCATCACCTCCTCCACCACCACCAGGCTGTACAAGCTCTGATTCATTCTATGCACACATTTCATCAAATTTTAAACCCCTATTATCCTTGCCTGTTTCAATGCCTCTCTGGCCACCTTTTCAACAGGATTCAATATCCCTGTCCCTCACTTATCTTCGGGCTGCACTAGCGTCACTCTATCCATGTACTCCGACAAGTTCAGCTTCAGATTCACTCTCTATCATACATTGCTCGCGAAAATATTTGAAGCTGGCTTCGAGGATTTGTAAGCAGTTTTATAGCGTTATATCTACTTGTCTTTATTCTGCCCTTCTCAGAACACAGATCCTTCGTCTAAAGCAAAAGCAGAAAATGTTGAATAAAAGTCACTGAAACAGTAGGAAGAGTGGACAACCGTGACAAAGATCATATCGTTTAAAGTTGAAAGTATATGTGTAACCCAAAAAAAGAAAAAAAAGGTTGAAAGTATATGAAGAGAGAAAGTGTATTTTGGCATGATCCTATGCTTATTCTGTTCCTTTCGCAGCACGACAAAATTTGTTTTTGGTAGTATATTAATTTCGTATTTACTTGTTTTGTTTATGTGATGATTTGAAGGGATATACCACATTCTATTCGTTTTTTGTTGTTCTGGCAGCCATAGGCAATGCCCCCCCATATAACTATGCCATGTAGAGTTTATATTAAAATGATAGTGAAATGCTGGAGGCAAATGAATAATGGATTCTTAATAGGTAGTGAATGTTGCCGTACAAGCATACGAAATTAACGTGCTTGGCACTAACAGAACAGACTCGCAGAGCTCAGAAACAGCAAAAGATTGAAAAAACAGCCTTTCCTCGAACCAAATTATAGTACTCTTATCCTCCCTAATCTGCTGTCATCGTACACTACTTTATATGACAGTTTTACAACTTGGTGGAATTGTCTGGAGTGGCTTGCGTTTCCAATTTACCTTTGCCCCTACCAATCAAGTGATGCTTCTTTTTGAAGCAATTCTTTGTCCAACTGGTTCGATTGAGGATTTGTGGGGTAGAATGTTTAGACGAAACCTGATTAATAATTTTCTATGCATGAATTGGGACTTGGGGATATTTGTATATAATATCTTGACTTTGATAGTTTTTGGATAGGACTTTGTACATGGATTTTGAGTTTGCTTTGAACGAAACACTTTGTTTATTTAGTAAAAAAAAAAAAAAAACTATCAATCCTCTGGCTGAATGAATGAGTTCAGCTTGCTGTCAAATCAACACGTTGTTCTATTTTTTCTCCTAATCACAAATGGGACATACAGGGTTCATTGACATTTTTCAAGATCTTCACTCTGTTTCCAGCCTAGGAGAAAAGAAAAGTCCAACTTTCCTTCATCTCCAAGTTGAGGGTCACTTGCTATTTTGCAATTATTTTTTTGCGTTCTTCTTTGTTGTAATGCCGCGCTCTAACATCATCTCTGAGATATTCGAAACTGAAATGAACTAACCAATTAGTTTAAATCCAAAGACTATATGCTAAAGCTTTTCATGAGTAAAAATATCTCTGTTACAACACACAGCATGATATGCTCGCTTCTGTCTTGGACTATGACAATTTTAACAATCGAGAGTGTCCATTAAGAGTTTGCACGCGCGCGTCTCTTTGGGCTGATTACTTATTAATTTCTCTCTGTTTTTTGTTTTACACAGAATTCAAAGACGACGACTAAGAAGGCAACCTTGAAGAAGCACTATCTACGGACGCGACGAGTTCATCAGTTCAGTGTCTGATTTACTCGTTTCAAGAGAAATTTTACATTGGTACTATTTCATTAATTTAACACACTTTTTTCTCTTATTTCCTTATTATTCTTTCACTTTTGTTCTTTATAAACAGTAAATCAAGTTTATGTTCTCATGCAAGTCTTGCAATGCTCGGTTACTTGAAAGAATGAATAAATATGTCATTTCTTAATATCTATCTTCTAATTTAAAATCATGGTGTAAGGTGTATGTTCCCCTGTTTGGGTCATGAAATAGATGAAATAAATCCAAAAATGGATTTTTTGTTAATTTCTCTTCTCTTAGTTGCTCAGCTCATGTAAATTAACCTCCATTGTCTGTTTTGCTACTTTGTGCATGTATCTCAGTTGAGCCACATAGAGTTGCACCTAATCAGCACCATCCATAGATAATATAATTGTGCAGCCCAATTAGCATCAATCAACCTCTTGATATTAAGACCTCCTTCTTCGTTAGTTTTACAAATATCCCTCTATGCTACTCTAGCTTTCCTACAATTCATATTAGTACCCGACCAGAGGAAGGTTAAACATCTTTAGTTCCTTCTTAAGCAACTTAAGCTTCATGCATAGGCGAAACATATGGGGTGTCTCCAGGGGCGGAGCCAGGTATCGGGAGTCAGTGTAGGCATCCGGTGTCTGACTAGTAACCAAATATTCATGATACTATATATATATAACACAAACCTAAAATATAAGTAATTATGCACCTAAAATGGTTAATTAACAATACACTGAGACATACATATAATATATTTACAACAAGATACGTGAACTAGAACATATACATATAGATATATCAGTGTGACTACACAAATATACACACACAAACATAAACGTACACGCACTCATCCATACACAAACACAAACACACACCAAAGAAAAGTAAAGAAAAGGAAAAGAGTACACTCATACATTCACAAACACAAACACAAACACACACAAAAGAAAAGTAAAGGAAAAGAGTACACTCATACATACACAAACACAAACACAAACACGAAAAAGAAAAACTATCACAAATGCAATGCCAAGATTTGATCTCGTATTCACCACATTCTTAAATAAGAACCTAACCAATTGAGCTACATAGGTTTTTACTACAATAGTGTAAAGTAAAATAAATATATCTCAGTATAGGCATAGGCCTACACTAAGATCAACGTAGCTCCGCCCTTGGGTGCCTCGGATAGAAGTACTCCACACTCTAGCAACCAAGTTGAGGAAATTTTCATGATGTGTCCATGCATTGAAAAACTTAAATGGCCTTGGCTTCGTCCATGTGGCTTATATTCTTGTTTTAAGGGAACTTGTACGATTTTGGAGCTGTATTTGGTTCAAATTTTATTGTTTCAAGGGATGACAATGTTGGGAATGGCATTAACTCTCGCTAGAATTATGGGTTGTATGGAGAGTAATTATTGTGAAATGCAAGCATGTGTCATAGGCAAAATGGTAAAAGCATACAATCAAACAGTTGACTATTAAAATACCATTAACGGTGTTATGTTTGATAGGGGAATATGGGTAAATCATAAAGTTCATGGGAGATTTTAGGTTTTAGTGATAAAGTCATGGGACAAAATGATATTATCTCTATAAGCCACTAATATATATTGTGGACATATAACAAAACTAGACATCAAAATGGTACTCTCTCTCCCTTTCTCCAACTCACCGGAAAACCCTGTAGCCTTAATACCGGCGAACCAAAACTAAATGCACCCCTAGAAAACTAACAAAGCTTGTAGTCACCCCCCAAACATTGACTTTTGTCATATTTACAGAGCTTGTAGTCACCCCCCCAAACCTTGACTTTTGTCACTTTTTTTCAGTTACTGCTTTGTCCCCCACTTTGTTCATTTACTGCTTGGTGGGTGTTAGCACTCATATCACCTGCTGATATTAAAGATCTAGTGATGGAAAACCCAAGTAAAACTGTGGAGCCACCACCACCTCTTTTCCTTGACCCAACCGAAGACCCATCTAAAAACATGCTGAAAATCTATCCCTAGTTGGTAAAGTCATAGCAAATCAGTTTGTACCCCTGGGTGATGTTAAACACACCATCAACAAAAGCTGGGGCTTGCGTGAATTTGCGAAAGTCTACCCCCCCGAGTATAATGTCTTCCTCATTTCTTTTCAAAATGAGGCAGATAAAAGAAAAGCGTGGAACTATAGGCCATGGTCAATTCAAGGTTTTCATTTGCTCTTGCAACCATGGAAGGAGGATCGTGCAGTTGAGAAGATGAATCTGGATCGTTCAGTCTTTTGGGTCCAAGTCCATGGCTTACCTTCTTGTTTTGTCTCAAAGGAAAATACTATGAAGATTGAAGCCAGGTTGGGACGATTGGAGTACATTGATATCATCAGAGCTGGAGTTGTGATGAAAAAACTCAGGCTTAGAGTTGAATGGGATGTAAGAAAACCCCTCATTCTGGGTCTCCCTTTGCCAAGAAATGATCAAATTGAGGACTTGATACACTTTAAATATGAGAAATTAAGTGAGTTCTGTTTGAAGTGTGGAAGGTTGGGTCATGATTTTAAGTTCTGCAGGGAGTGAAAAACTGGAGGAACTATCAATTCTAGATTTGATTTGAAGAAGATGAGTCCATGGATGCGTGCAGCACCCACTAAAGGTTATCGGCAACAAGACTTCATCATTGTCGCACCACCGGCGCGTGAGAAATTGACATAATATAGGGCACACTAAAGAATGCGTGAAACTGGTCAAATAAGTGGAGCAGGGATAACACATCTGTCAGAGCAGCAGAGCAGAAAAGGCCCTGATAATATGCTGACTTCTTCAATGTCTAGTTCCTTAGCCATAGGACGTGTCGAAATACAAATGGATAAAGCCAAATAACCTAATAAAAGTGGCAAAATTTCTGAGGCTTCCATACCAATCGGGGAAAATTTTGAATTTTGCAAAAAGAGTCTGGAAAGGATGTTCAAATCAGATGACAAAAAAGAAAAAATTGCTCAAGCTATAAGTGGTAGTGGTGGACGTTTCGATGATAGTACCCAAATGAAAATGGGCCCATTTACAGGTAGTAAAGCCCAGGATTAACCATCAGGTAAGAAAAGTCAAAAGCTTGCTTATGATATGAAAGAGGCCCACCAGCATTATTCCAAAAAGGTTTTAAGCCCAAGACCCATCACTTATAAAAAAGGAGATAAGAGCCCATCGACTAAAGACCAAGTAAACTCAAAAGGAAAATCCAATACATCTTGCAGTATTCTGTCAAAAAGAAAACAAGAACTAAGGGATGAATTGGAGCCTCCAAGTGATGAATAATATGGCTTGTTGGACTCAATGGGTGATGAATGACTTAAGATAGAAGATGAAGGTTAGACTGAACTAAGCCTCGTGGAGATTCCAGTGAGAAATGAGATAGCGGCTGAATTGGAGAAGGCAAGTACTCATGGTGTGCAAAGGAGAAACAAGAAGCAGAAGGTTGACACAGGCAAAGATCGTGAGGAAGCTAATGACAGGTACTACTTTTCTGAGAATAGTAGGGGTGTTGCTCTTCAACAGCCCCCGAATAGCAAATGAAAGCTTTGTTTTGGAACTGTCAAGGTTTAGCCCTATCCTTGACAGTTCGTAATCTGAGGGAATTAATTTCCCAAGATAGGCCCACTGTCATCGGTCTTGCTGAGACTAAGATGAAGAAAAATAAAGTTTTTAGGGTAGCTAGTATAATTAGGTATGATTTGGTTTGTACTGTCGATCCCTTGGGTCTTTCTGGTGGTTTAGCTGTTTTTTGCTTAAATAGAACTGATCATGAACTTATTGATGTTGATAATAGTTTTGTTCATATTAGATTTTTCTCTCCTTTTGGTCAAGAGTGGAACTTGTCTTTTGTGTATGCTTTTCCACGCGTACAGGAAAAAAGGAAGCTTTGGAGGAACATTATTGATTCTCAAGTGGAACAAACTGCACCCTATGTGTATATGGGTGATTTTAATAGCATTCTGAGTCAAGAGGAGAAAGATGGAGGAAAGAGAAAAGCATACTGCGATATTTTAAAATTCAATCGACATGTTAGTGATGCGGGGCTTCTTGAAATTGCAGCTAAATGATGTTTCTTCACTTGGATAAATAAAAGGGAAGGAAATGGTCTTATCAAACAGAAACTTGATCGGTCCCTTGCTAATTTGGCATGGCATAGAATGTTTCTTGAAGCTGAAGTCATCAATTATCCTCATGTCGGCTTTGATCATTCCCCGATGGTCCTTGATACAGAGAAGAATGGTTATTTGGGTAGAAATAAAAGATTCCATGTAGAGTCATGTGGAATCTTTCTAGCTTGAAGAGCAAGAATGCACTAACATTGTAGAAAATAGTTGGAGAATGAATGGTACAGAAGTGGCCATCTCAGTGTTTAATAAAAATTTAGACAGGTGCAAAGCTAAACTCTCAAGGTGGAGTAGGCAAAAAATCGAAAATAGCCGAAAAAAGATTGAGACTCTCATGAAAAAGTTAGAAGATATGATCAACTGTTCACATGAAGACTTCAGCTTGGAGGAGTTTAAATCTGTGTCTCATGAGATTGATAAGCTTTGGACTTGTGAAGAACAATACTGGGCTATCAGAGCAAAGGTCAAATGGTTGAATGCTGGAGATCGTAACACTAGTTTCTTTCATGCTTCAATTAGACAAAGGCGAAGCTACAACATAATCTCTAGATTACAAAATGAAGATGGAGGCTGGATAGATAATCCTAATGAAATTAAAGATGCAATCCATAAGTTTTACTGTGACCTCTTTCGGACTGTAGGATGTAGGAATATTGAGCCAGTCCTCTCTTGTATTAATCCAATCATATCTTTGGAGGACAACATGGAGTTGATCAAGCCGGTTGCATATGATGAAGTCAATAAAGTAGTGTGGGGCTTAGGAGCTAACAAAGCACCAGGGCCTAATGGATTCTCTGGAGCTTTCTTTCAAAAGTTCTGGCACTTAATTGATACTGATGTTCTGGATGTGGTTAGAAGTGCACTTATGAATAGGACAGAGCTGAGTATGATTAACTAAACCAATATTGTTTTGGTCCCTAAGGTGAAAAATCCCCAAACTATTGGAGACTTTCATCCAATTAGCTGTTCTAACTTTATCTATAAGATTGTCTCCAAAGTTCTGGTCAACAGGTTGAAACCTATGATGGATCAAATTGTCTCCTTTGAGCAACCAGCTTTTTATTCCAGGCAGAGTCATCCAGGACAATAGATTTGTAGTGCAAGAAGCAACATATTGGATCAAGAGGAAAAAGAAGAAGGCTAAAAAGTGTCATGCGATCCTTAAGGCTGATATGAGCAAAACATATGATCGAGTGGAATAGAATTTCATGGAAGGGGTCCTGAAAAGAATAGGCTTTCATGACGTGTGGATTAATTGGATTATGAAGTGTTTATCCTTTGTTTCATTCAATATCCTGGTTAATGGTAGTCCGTCAAAGACTATCACCCCCTCTCGTGGGATTAGACAAGGGGATCCTTTATCTCCTTATCTTTTTTCCATCCTTACTCAAGCTTTGTCATACCTGATTGAAAGGCAACTTAGTCGATCGTTGCTGAATGGTTTTCGAATCACTAAGCATTGCCCCCCCTGACTCACCTGCTATTTGTAGATGACTCCATTTTCTTCTTTGAAGCTGATTATAAAGAAGCCTTGATCTTGCAGGACACCTTATAACGCTACTACTTTGCCTCGGGCTAGAGTTTAAATTTGAACAAGTCATCCATTATTTTTAGCCCGAACACCCCTGAAGGTATTTGAAAAGGGATTGGTGAAATCTTTCGCATCAAGCAGTCAGACAAGATTGGTAAGTATCTTGGCCTTTTGGCTGAATGGGGTAAGTCCAAAGCTGAAGCTCTAGGATGGATCCAAGAGAAATGTGCATCTAAGCTTCAAGGATAGAAGAGCATCCTCTTGTTTCATGGTGGTAAGGACGTTCTTATTAGAGCAGTTTTGCTTGTCATGCCTTCTTATGTTATGTCCACATTTGTTATCCCAAAAAAGTTTTGCAATTCCCTTTCTTCTTTGGCAGCTATGTTCTGGTGGGGAAAAAATGAAGAATCAAGAATTCACTGGTTAAGTTGGGATGAGCTGAAAAAGCCTAAAGGTGAGGGTGGCCTTGGATTTAGAGATCTTTTTTGTTTCAATATTTTCCTTATTGCAAAACAAGCATGGAGAATCTTCTCTCAACCTAACAGCTTGTTTGCTAGGATCCTTAAAGGGATTTACTTTCCTAATGAGAGGTTTTGGGATGCAAAAGTTAAAAGGCGGTCTTCTTGGTCTTGGACGAGTATTGTTCAGGGTAAAAACTTCTTGAAAAGCAAAGCCTTGTGGAGGATTGGAAATGGAAGGAATATTAACATTTGAAGTGATAGATGGATTCCAGGTGTTGATAGGATTATGCATAGTAATACTGGTGGCCCAACCTGGGTGTGTGAATTGATAAATCAAGATCAGAAGCGGTGAAATGATGAGTTATTCACCAACTTTTTGAGAGAAATGTTGCTTGAGATATCCTTGCTACCTATGTGCCGTGGTTTGATAAGGAGGACTGTATCGTTTGGGCTCCATCTAAGAAGGGGGAGTACAGTGTTAAGTCGGGCTACCGTGCTACTTTAGAAGTTTACAGTAAGAAAGATTCTATTGATAGAGATGGTGCTAGTTCTTCATTTCAGATTCTTAAAGAAGTTTGGAAACTTGTGTGGGGCCTGAAAGTCCCTCCGAAAGTTAGATTCTTCATGTGGAAAGCGTGCAGGAATTGCCTTCCAACTCAAGAAAACAGATTCCGAAGGAAGTCAGCTAGCTTTCCCCTTAGTGCTTTATGCAATCAATATGTTGAATCAGTGGGGCATTTGTTCTTTTTCTATCCTTAGGTTCAGAGGTTCTGGTATGTTTTCCCTCTGTAGTGTGCCATTAATCCGGTTGGGATGAGTAGGTTCTGTGAGTGGTTTGTTTATTTCACCAAGCAATGCTGCAATGCGGGATACTGCAAAGTGGAAGCAACGATGAAGTTTGCCATGTGTTGTTGGCAAATTTGGAAGGAAAGAAATGAAGCGTGTATTAATGGAAGGAAAATCGATGTGCATAGAGCCATTGTGAGAACTCACTGTGAATTATCTGAATGGACTAGTAGCTATAATGTCGGTTGGAGTGGAAATGGTTTAAGGGTGAATGCAAATCAAGATGTAGCTGTGCGATGGACTCCTTCAATGCTTGGAACGATCAAAGTAAATGTGGATGCTTCCTTTGAGCAAAATGGGAAAGCTGTTGTTGCACTTATTGGTCGAGATTAGAATGGGGAAATGGTTTTTGGGCACAGTGTCTCCTTTCGCTGTTTCTCAGCTACTGAGGCTAAGACTTTCGCTATTCGCTATGCATGTCTCTTTGTTGATCATATGTAGCATTCAAGCATTATTATTGAAAGTGATGCAGATGCCGTTCTTAAAGTAATCGATTCTTGGGAGTTTGTCCTTTGTTAGAGAGCATACACCATTGTGGAGGATATAAAAAAGATCATGGCAGAAAACTCAAGACTGAGATTTCAATGCATTAGGAGAACACCCAACCAACCATGTGACTGGTTATCAAAGTGTAGGCATAGAGAATAGTTGTCTTGAACTGGTTCTCTTGTATTCCATCTCAATTGTTGTATCTCTTTTCTCTAGATATCCACCCTACAGGGGTTAGGTGATTTGTACTTGTTTATTTCTATGCTAATATAGCTTTATTTGACCAAAAAAAAAAAAACAAAGACATATAACAAAACTGAAAATGACATTGTAAGGCGTCAATGGGAAACAATTAGTTGATAGTCAATAAAATTCGAATATATATAGGGTCATCTCTTAACGAGTGATTTATTTTAATATTTTAATATTCGTTTTAGCGCTTAAAATATTTTTTCACTTTCTTCTCATTTTTTGAACTTTAAAATTAAAATAAATAATTTAAATGTATTGTTAGAATGTTAGAATAATTTTTTAGTTAGAAGAGGATGCAAACCCATTATCTTTAGCTTTCTTATATTTACTTGAAGAGCAAGCAAGTTATTTTCTTTATTTTCTTGTTTTGTTTTGTTTTGTTTTGTTTTGTTTCTCAAACACAAAAGAAAAAAAAAGAGAAAAATTTTATGGAAAGAATTAAAATGAAGAAAAGTTGAAAAGGTTGTACTGATTCAATTCTTTTCCCTGAAGCGGGCGACAGCGAGGAAATCGCAGCTAATAGCGAGGATATTAGCTTTCCAAATACAAAGCATATCCCGACCAAAAAAAAAAAATACAAAGCATATTACCTTTCCAAATAATCTAACCCAGACCCTTTTGGGTCAATAAAGTTGTAATCTACTATTATTTAGTTATCACTTCATTTAAAAAGTTTAATTTGTTATAGATGCACATATTTTATTTATTTAAACTCAACTCGCTCTCTTATACGAGATGAAATTATGACCTTACACGTAAACAAATTAATAGATGACGTTGAGATTTAAACACATGACCATTTAAAAAACTTAATTTAAACTCAACACGCTCCTTAGTAATTAAAACTCTAATATCATATTAAGTTATTATCTCATTTAAAAATTTAATTGTTATAAAAGAATTTATTTTATTTATTTATTAACTCAACAATTATTATTAGTAAATAAAGGAAATAAATTGTTGTCCACTAAAATTGAATTAAGGAGATTTCAACTGTGATCTTTTACATATCTTCCACTATTGGCCTAAATTTGCTTGGGGCGTGACATTTGAATTCGGGAAGGAAAGTATAATAAAGAAAAGGAAATGATAAGATTAGATCTTGTTTGGATTGAAAAAAGTTATAAAGGATTATGAGTTTACTTTGTTGGATCCAAAGGAAATAGAAGGAATTAATAAATTTTATAGAAAAGTCAACATTAATACCGTTTTGTATTGATAGGATTTGAAATTTAAATAGGTGTCATATTTGTTAGTTAATATAAAAGACATGATATAATAGTTATTACAAATCAAATTTAAATTTATTTTATTTATTTATTAACTCAAAATACAAATCCAATTTACACAATGATTATCATCATTAACCATCCTTGTTGTCCACTAAAATTGAATTAAGGAGATTTCAACTACGATCTTTTAAATATCTTTTAACGAATAAGGGAAGGCGATCGTGATAGGGAAAGGCTTTGCCTTATTACCAAGAAAGAGAAAATGGACAAAATCACCTGCTAGAGAATAAGCTCTTAGGGAATCGATTTAGACTGGATGAGATGCCGATGCCGCTAAACTAGCTACTAGAACGAGTTTAAGAAATAAAGTTCTAAATAGTAAAGTCACCTCTAAATTTATAACAGAAAAAGAAATACATCTAATTTCGACAATCAAAGGAACAAGAAATGATTCTGGAAATGAGAGAATCCAGTTTCATTGATGGATTTTTTTCTATGAAATAATTTCGTGTCAGACTATGAAATAAAAAAATATATGAGATCTACAACCTCATAAAAGAAGAGTTGCTTCATAAAAACTTACTCTTCATTGACTTGTGGGCCGTATACACGATAAGACAACATTTGTAAGTTAGTTCTCTTTTTTTTCTTTTCTTTTTGGTCGTAAGTTAGTTGAATCTCTGCCCAATACTCATATTACCGAAACACTTTAGTCCCTTATCAGATAATCTGGTGACACATGGCCTGCTAGTAACATACTCTTTTTTTTTTCTTTTCCTTTTTTGTTTTACATGCGTAGGAGACAAAAATGGGTGATGGAATTAAGCTACTACGCTAGAAGATTTCTCGACAAAGTATATCTCACGACAATCAAAAGGTTAAGTCAAACTAAAATTAACAATTTAAACTACTCAAAAATTTATTTTGCGATAAATATATCGTATAATAATCTTGTCACATTCCTCTACTAAGAGTTCCAATGAGTGAGTGCTATATATACATTTAAATTATTTATTTTAATTTTAAAGTACAAAAAATTACAAGAACTCTCGAGACAAGTGCAGCAATTCTGGCTGTATTTTTTGGCAAATGAGGGGCCGATAATACTGGATATGTAGGTTCTTCTTGATTCAGGATTATCTTTGTCACATCACATTCCTTTTCTAGAGTATTGTCATATATTACAGCTTTTTTTGTTATTTTGTCATATTTTATGTGAATGTGAGCAAAAAGAGATAGAAATAAAGAAGAAAAATACAAAAAGTTTGATAAGTTAGTATGCCGACTAAGCAAACATGTACTATATGATAAATGATGAAAAAATGATTGATATATAATATTTCTCCCTCTGTTTTATTTCTTTAAAAAAAAAAATTGCAAGGACACGTACAGTTAGAGCATGGTTTTGGATGATCAAAAATCATTCTATTTTCTGGTTTTTACTTAATATGGATAACATCCCCATTGCCCTGCATATAAGATGTGTGTTCTAAACTATGAAAATTAAATGATGCGTATTGCTCCTCTCCTAACTTGAGAACTACGTACACAACATTTGGAATGAAAAAGTGACAATGCAATGGCCCAAATTTAGCACTATATAACTCCCTTACATGGTTAATAGAAACTATTAATGATAAATTGATAATTGAGTTTTTAGATTTTGGACTTTTTTAATTGTATCATCAGATTTTATCAATTTATTCATCAGTAATTATTTATAAAAATTAAATATTAACAAATACTTAATTAATTTCGTAAACATAAATATAATTAGGTCAGATATACATTAAATTTTAATTTAAATTTTATCCATTACTATCCCTAATCACATCTTGTGTTGATCAAAACTCTTGGTGAAGATGATGAAGATAAAAGGATGGAAGTTATTGCTATGATCTTTTATTTTGTATTGACATATGATCAATCTATGATACCATTCATGATTTAATATGTTTCCAACAATTTGACAGGTACTCATTGGGATCTGTGCTTACTTAAAGTAGAGCATATATTTTCTGCAAGTACTTCAATGAATCTGCACTATAGACTACGTTTAAGTGATGCTGGGAATAAATACCAAAAAGCAAACTATTGGACCCTACACTTCTCTTTATCTCTCTTTCCGCTACTGACTTCTATATGTTTGAGTTTTATATATGTAAATTTAATTAATATATGAGAGATTAATATTAATTTAAATTGATTGAAAGAAATTTAATTTCTAATCCTTTAGTAGAAAAAGCTTAATGGTGCATATAATGTATGTATGCATTATCACTTTCTTAGTAACCATTTTTTTTTTTTGTAGCAATTAATGTGAATTACTATCTCAAGCAATAGCAGCCACTAATATATATATATATATAAGTGAAAATGAGAATACTGCTTTGTTAAGGCGGCAATGGGAACCAATGACTCATAATATATTTAATTTCGGTAATCAAAGCAATAAGGAATAATCATATGGAAATGAGAGGATATTTTTTATGTTTCCATCCCCGTTAAGGAATTGCAGTGTTTAGTCAAAGGGTGGGTAGAGTATCGTGCAGAGAGAGATTCAACGAAAGGTCAAATGTTAGTGGGGATTGTGCATGTGGCCCACAAGCAAAGAATTAAGAACTAATTATGGACCCTACGATTTGTGGCTCTATACACGTCCAGATGATAAGGGTTACGTATTTCCTTTATATCAGAAGAGTATGTCACAAGAATATATATAACACTATGTATATGGGTGACATTACTCTTTGTCACATCACATTCCTTTTTAGATCGTTGTCAATATTATATCTTTTTTCTTGTTATTTTGTCATATTTTATGTGTATGTGAGCACAAAGAGATAGAAAATTAATTATATTAAAGAATAAAAATACAAAAAAAAAGTTTGGCAAGTTAGTATACTAATTAGCCAAAAACGTACTATATGATAAATGATGAAAAGATAATTGATATATAGTATTTCTCTCTGTTTTATTTATTTATTTAAAATTTGCACGGACACATGCAGTTAGGGCATGGTTTTGAATGATCAAAGATAATTCTATTTTCTGGTTTTTACTTAATATGGATAACATCCCTCGTTGCCATGCATATATAAGATGTGTGTTCTTAACTCTGAAAATTAAATGATGAGTATGGCTCCTCTTCTATCTTTAGAAATACGTACACAACATTTGGAATGGAAAAGTGATAATAACATATAGCACAAGTTTAGAACTATGTAAGTCACTTACATTGTTAATAAAAACAACACATATAAGAAATTGACCACAATTCAAATTAATTAAAGAGTTTCTCACGACATAATAGATGATCAAAGAAGGTACGGAGAACTAACCTTAATACCATTAACATCAATTCCCGAATAAGATACAGTGTAGTCAACAAATCACATGCTAAGATTAATATAAACACAGGGACCATCAAAGAAGGGCAATGTACTTTCACACGCAAGGCGGGTCAAGATTTGTGTTCAGTAAAAATTAAAATCATACAACTGAACACTTATATACAAATAATTTTTCAATAAGGATTAAATCGATGTTTCAACTTGTTAAGTGATTATATCATTTAAAAATTTAAGATGTTAGAGAAAAATTTATTATATTATATATTATATTCAACATACTCGCGTTTTATTTTTTTGGAACACACTAAAATTGCGTATTTATATGGCAGCTCTCACCTGCCTGCACTGTTTATTCAAAATGCTACAAAAACCTAATGTGAAAGTATATGTACCATTTGCAGATGAATTGATGCTCTTCAATAACCTAATGTGAAAGTATATGTACCATTTGCAGATGAATTGATGCTCTTCAATATTGTTTAGTACTTGTAATGCCTCCTTTAACTTCATTAATATAAACTATATTTGTAAAGCAAGAGCTGCTGCAGATAATCGAAAAAGTTCAGCGACTTTTCTTGTCAGATCTCTTCAAACTTTGATGAGAATCGTTCTTTTTCTTGTCCTTTTCCTCTTGCTTTTCGGGTTGAATAAGCATGGATCCTTCTTGGTTTTTTGAGGATCTAATCACTAAATGGGTTCCACAAGTGACATTGGCGAACCCTCATAGAATTTAGCATGTTAATTGAACCTTAATTATTGGGTGGTCAAGCGAATTAACTTAAACCACCCTTAAATTATAAAAAAGAAAAAGCGCATTACCGGCCGACTCGTACTGCCTGCACAGCAAGGAAATAGTATTCCTTCTTTTTGTTTGGTCTTCTTTTTCTTTTTCTGGAAAAGCACGAAGAATCTCACAAAATTCAAACCAGAAACATCAACATAAAAAATGAGGGTCAGCTGTCCCCAAGTTTCCATCTCATACTGAGTAGTATATAATATCACAAAAACTTAGCATGCAAAGTCAAGATTCTTAACTAGTACTCCTATGATGAATTCTTTGTACATGATCATACTACTTTCTTTAGCAATAATTTTTTCTTTCGCTTCGATCCAACTATGGCAAAAACCAAAGGGTGTGACGCAACATGTTGAGCATTACAAGCTGGTTCTCCAATGGAGTAATTCGTTCTGCTCCAGCCTCACAGGGACAAGGCGGCGTTGCAGGCAACCTGTTCCCCAAGCCTTCGGTATTCATGGATTGTGGGGATACACGGGGGAAGATACTATTTTACCGGATTGCCAGGACGGAATAGTTCTCGATCCACATCGTCATGTGAGCTCATACTCTATTTAAATTTGAGTAATTATATTCGTACTTTTTTTTTGGAATCCATGCTTTGATTCAGTTATTCATCGTGTCTCGATTTTCTCGGTGGTTTGTGAATTGATGTTGTGTTCTGTGTAGTGGGCTCTTTGTCCTATCCATGTTTTCTTGGATAGTACAGAAAGGTCAATAAATAGGGTTTTGAAAAATGAGGGTTAATAATTGGATTTAGTCCGGAATTTTATGACATATCAGTCTGCAAAATACCATTATCACCAACCATACATATGTCCGGATTCTATTCATAGATGAACGGGCTAAAAGATACTCAGATTGCCCTTGTTTGTTTGGAAAGGTTCTTAAAGGGGGGAGAGAAATAGAGGGGTCAAAACAACCCTTCATATATATCCTATTTTTTTTTCCTCCCAATTTGAGGTAAATTGGGGGAAGGGGAGCCAAAAAAAATTTGATACCAATTTTGACCTCCTCATTTCTTCATCTCCTCAACCGAAATTTTGTGGGTGTAATTAACTGTATGCAGCTTGTGTGTGTATGTACAGCTTTGAGGCTGTGTATGGTGTATGTATTTGTGTAAAAAACCCGTGTGTATGCAGCTTGTGTGTGTATGTGCAGTTTTATGTATGCAAATGTGTGTGTAGCGTGCAGCCGGTTAATGTGAAGAAGAAGATATAAGAATAAATCATGAAAAACAAAGAAAAATGGAACATGGCTATAAAGCTGCAAGTATTGTTTTTTTTTTTTTGTCAAATGTTGTAAGTGGCGGTGCATGTCAAGAAGAAGATATAGGAAGAGAAGAAAAAAATAGTAAAAAAAAGTAAGATTGGTAAAGTTTTATCGTAATTAATATAAGGGTTTAAAAGTCTTTTTATATATAAAATTTATCACTTTCTTCTATTTTCTTCCTAATATAAACAAAAGACGCACATAATACTTTATAATATTTTTATTCTCTAGCTCAAATTATTCAATCCAAACATGATTTGATCCTCTCTTCTTCTCTCCTCTCCTCTCCTCTCCTTTATAATTCTCTCCCTTCCTCTCTTTAATTTACTAAACTTCACCCCCACTCTCTAAGTGTCACAAAATACAATCAATCAATGAGAACGCATGATATATCGAAAATGAATCTTTTTGAGTAAGGTGCATGCATGTATCCCACTTAGCTCGACTTGACTTTATATAGAGTACAATTTGCTCTTCTTAAAATATACATGACGCTAACTTGACACTATAAGATGATCGATTTAAACTAAAATCTCAGGAAAAATGTACATATAATTATTGCTTATTTTCTTTCTAAGTCAGATCATAAATTCTACATCGTACATAATGATAACTAAGTCATTTTATTAGATTATAATGTTAAATAGTAACATGCTTCCTTTTCTTCTTCACTGCCTGTATGGATGCACGAGGGAGAGAATTGTGTGGTTGGGTTAATTATGCCCGTAGTCTTTAATGTTATCACTCAATCTCAGTTTCATATTAGTTTTTAATGTTTTCAAAAGTTTACCAAATTATACCTTTCCAGGTGAAAATGGTTAGAGTTGACTGAAAATTCATAAAACAACAAAAATGCCCTTAGGAGTCTAATAAATAATATAGGGAAAATATCACTCCGCCCCCCTATGTTATACGAAACTATCACGTTATCCCCTGTATTTACAACACTATCATAAACTCCCCTGTATTTTTAGAATAACCTCACACTACCTCCCTTTATGACATTTTTACCCTTTTATAATGTATATATATATTTTTTCTTTTTTCTCTTTTTTTTCACCTATTTTTTTATTTATTACTAAATAAAAAAAATAAAAAATAAAAAACAAATTTCATCTTCTCCACCTACCCCACCCACCCCCACTCCCACTCCCACTCCCACTCCCACTCCCACTCCCCAGTAGCAGCTAGAAATGGGGTGGGGGGAGGGAGTTGGGGGGTGGGGGGTTGGAGAAGATGAACAATTTTTTTAATTTTTTTATTTAGTAATAAATTAAAAAAAATTGAAAATGAAGAGGAAAAAAAGGAAAAAAAAAATATATATTATAAAAGGGTCAAAATGTCATAGACGGGGGTAGTGTGAGGTTTTTTTAAAAAATACGGGAGGATTTATGATAGTTTTGTAAATACAGAAAGATAACATGATAGTTTCGTATAACATAAGGGAGCGGAGTGATATTTTTCCAATAATATAGACAGATATATACATATTTGTCATGAAGCGGCAAAATAGATTAAAGATAGGGCCCAAACCACAACAGTTCAGGTGCCCAAGCAGAGAAGAAAAGTTAAGTACAAGGAGTAGCCCAAGAGTTAAAGAACCACAACTAAAGCACAATAAACCTAGCACAAAATGAGGCCCACTACATCACAAACTCCCAGACCAGAACCCATAAGCCAAACCCAATCCACAAGAGTAGAGCTTACCACAGCCTGATGCAACCCAAATCAGAAACAAGCCCAAGTGGAATTAAAAGTTTCATAATAAAATGACAAAAATGCCCTTAGGAGTCTAAGAAATTTACAACAGTGCCTTTCTTGAAGATTGACTCACTCGGTCCGCTTTATTGCCTTTCCGGCCTTTTCTTTTATCATTTCAATCCCCAATTACAAACCCTAATTTCATCTTTACCAAAGAAAAAAAAAAAAAAAACCCTAATTACATCGCAGAACTAAACCTAACCAATCCCCAAATCAAACATTTACCTCGAAATCCAAAAATTGTGTTGCCATATCCCATACCGAAGCTTTTCCGTAATTCCCCATACCCAAGATCGTCTCTTGTTCCGCCAACACAGTCGCGCGAAGGCCGTAGCTTGCATCCCATCAATTTCGATTTGGGGTTTCTGATTAGGTTTAATAGAAACCCTAAATGGATTAAGCCCTTAATCGATTTAGGGTTCTTACTAAAGTGAATTTTTGGTACTGAACAAAAAAAACCAATTGAATTTTTTCTGAATTTCCATTGATGCCCTCAAATGGCAGATCAAATCCCTCATTAATTGCAACCAACCGATGTCGCTTGGCTTAGGAGGATTCAGTCTCATGGGTCAGCCCCACACTCCTTTATCTCCTATTTTCTCTTTCTATGTATGTTTAGTTTCATGGGTATATGGTAGATAAGATGTGCATCCAATTCTTTTCGTTCGGTACAATTTTTGAAAAATTAACTCAATTCGGATTTTAGTAAGCATTAAATTATTTTCATTTCTAATTATTGTCATTTTTCTTTTTTCAAGTTTTGGTGGATATGTTTTATTGGGTCACTGAATATTTTTTCAAATGAGTATTATGTTAAATTTATATTTTTTGTGCCTTGAGGAATAATTCAATTTGATACTTTTACGAATCACGTTGTTGGTGTTATGGGAATCACATAACTGATGATAATGTTGGTATATTATTGAAATGTGCTTGATATTTCAATTAGTTGGTTAGTTTAATGTTGGGGAAGGCTGTCTAGTGTTGCTTTTGTTTCTGCTACTTAATCTAGAAAAAAATGTTTAATTTTTGATTTCGCGGTTTGGATTGGAGTCAATGATCAAAAACACCTACTTCTCTGAGTTCAAAGATTCATCTGTTAGTTTTAGTTGAAATTTTGACAATTGGTGAAATTGTTTTGAATTAGTTATAGTTGTTTGATAAGATTTTAGTATAATGGATCATCGTCACTTCAAGGAAAGCTGATTTAGGATGGCAATCAAATTCTTTTTTTATTTATTTAAGGGAATTATGGTTTTCTGACCATAAAATTGGAGAATGGGATATAGGTATATTTGTTAAAGAGCCCAGGGTGCTTTGGTATTTTAGAAGTTGTTGTCCTGGTATTGTAAGTTATTTTCTTCATTGAGAGAGCTTGGGTTTGGATCTGGATCAATTCACTAGACTTCACTCTTGTAGCTGTGCTTTCTTTTCAATTAGTTCCTGCCTTTCTATAATCTCCAGCTGCCCAAGTCTTATTACCTTTCTTTTAGTCCCTCAAGATTTCAGATTGCTGGGAAAACTTACATGGAGGGTGGGTATTGGAGATGTATTGTAAGCTATGGAGTGGATGATGGGGATGACATTTACATACGTTCCGACTGGCATATCATCTTTGTCTTCTTTTGTATGTTAAAGATATCATTACTATATTGAGATTATATATCTATTCAACTAATTTTTTTTTATTAGTATAAAAAATTTATACATAAATGAGTGCACACGCTGACCCCGGGTGCTTAGCTCCGCCACTGCTCACTCCACATCATCATACCCGGTTCGTTTATTGCATGAAGCAGTCACCGTTATACAGATGCAACACACGTACAGACCCTCTTGTAGGTATTGGCCCGGACACCAAGCACTATTAGATACTCACCACATAGATATATTTGATATATATACACTCAGATACACCACACCTACACAGTCAACGACACACACACACCCCTCACCCCCAATCATGCACAAGAACAATTAAGCCACCCAATTTCATAACCATGAAGTGTTTATCTATAACAGTCATTAAGTCTCTTTTCCTCTAAATTTCATGGTCAAGAGATATAGTTCGGTACATACATATATTCATAGATCATAAAATTTGCATAATCTAATTAAATATAGATGCTATAACAATCTAGACGTTTTCTGCTTTTTTTCTCAAAGAATTGTCGTCTTGCTTTATTTTATCCTCTTCTTTGTATGCAACAAATTATTTTCTCATAATCTTGGGTTGGTTGTTTCTACATTATATCGAGTTGATTGCTTCTACCTTGTATGCTCTGTCTTTTGACTAAGATCTACTGTAGAATCCGCTAATTATTTGGTCTCTTTGTATTCTCCATGAAGCTTGGAGGCCTTCATGGTTTATTACAGGAAAAATGGCCGAATCATGTTTCTGGAGAAGCCCATTTTGTTCTCTGGAGACACCAGTGGTTAAAGCATGGCCGCTGCTTGGGCTTGCAGCCTAGGGAGTACTTTCAGAAAGCAATTTCTCTGAAGGATGAAGTTGAGAGTCTGCTTGGAGGACGGAACCTAGTTGAACTGTTCATAAGCAAGGGTATATGTAAATTTTTATTGCCTCTTAACAATTTCAATATTATTTTGTTTGTGATTGTGTGTTAATAGCACGTACTCTGGTTTCAGGTCTACCACCGAGAAACGACATAACATATGACCCCCAAAGATTTCCCACGGAGATCTATACCAACATCAGTTATGTCACACAATTGAATTGCAATTTAAATTCACCTGGTCAAGTTCAGCTCTATGAGGTACGGTTTTGCTTCACACGGCAATGGGCTTTGATGAATTGCCGATCTAATAGTTGGGACCAAGACTACTCATGGATACCATTTTTTCAAGTTTCAAATTGCTACATCGACAATGCCCAATCTATCTTATTTCCTGCACAGCCTCCACCTCCGCCTCCGCCTCCACTTCCACCTCCACCTCCACCTCCACCTCCACCTCGGCAAAAGAATAGACCACCACCACCATCAACAAAGAGAAGCTCTCCACCGCTACCCCCAAAATTCCTGACACGGACTACACCACATTCCACTGCTTTGCTACCACCAAAGAAGAGATCAACACCTCCACCATCAGAACATAGCTATCTCCAGGCCACACGAGCTTTCCCCCATCCACCACCACTACCACCAAAGAAACGACCACCTGCACCACCAGCAGCCTCATTTCTACTCTCACGACCACCGTTTCAGCTTAGTTTTCTTCAGGCCTTGCAATCTTCCCTCCATCCGCTACCACCTCCACCTCCACCTCCACCTCCACCACCACCACCACCACCACCAAAGAAACGATCACCTGCACCACCAGCAGTCTCATTTCTACCCCCACCACCACCGTTTCAGCTTAGTTTTCTTCAGGCCTTGCAATCTTCCCTCCATCCACCACCACCACCACCACCAAAGAAACGACCACCTGCACCACCAGCAGCCTCATTTCTACCCCCACGACCACCATTTCAGCTTAGTTTTCTTCAGGTCTTACGATCTTCCCTCCATCGCCCACCACCTCCACCTCCACCTCCACCTCCACCTCCTCCACCACGACCACCAAAGAAACGACCACCTGCACCACCAGCAGCCTCATTTCTACCCCCACGACCACCGTTTCAGCTTAGTTTTCTTCAGGTCTTACGATCTTCCCTCCATCCCCCACCATCTCCACCTCCACCTCCACCTCCTCCACCACCACCACCAACAAAGAAACGACCACCTGCACCACCAGCAGCCTCATTTCTATCCCCACGACCACCATTTCAGCTTAGTTTTCTTCAGGCCTTGCAATCTTCCTTCCATGTACCACCACCACCGCGAAACAAAATATCATCACCTCCTCCACCACCACCAGGCTGTACAAGCTCTGATTCATTCTATGCACACATTTCATCAAATTTTAAACCCCTATTATCCTTGCCTGTTTCAATGCCTCTCTGGCCACCTTTTCAACAGGATTCAAAATCCCTGTCCCTTACTTATCTTCGGGCTGCACTAGCGTCACTCTATCCATGTACTCCGACAAGTTCAGCTTCAGATTCACTCTCTATCATACATTGCTCGCGAAAATATTTGAAGCTGGCTTCGAGGATTTGTAAGCAGTTTTATAGCGTTATATCTACTTGTCTTTATTCTGCCCTTCTCAGAACACAGATCCTTCGTCTAAAGCAAAAGCAGAAAATGTTGAATAAAAGTCACTGAAACAGTAGGAAGAGTGGACAACCGTGACAAAGATCATATCGTTTAAAGTTGAAAGTATATGTGTAACCCAAAAAAAGAAAAAAAAGGTTGAAAGTATATGAAGAGAGAAAGTGTATTTTGGCATGATCCTATGCTTATTCTGTTCCTTTCGCAGCACGACAAAATTTGTTTTTGGTAGTATATTAATTTCGTATTTACTTGTTTTGTTTATGTGATGATTTGAAGGGATATACCACATTCTATTCGTTTTTTGTTGTTCTGGCAGCCATAGGCAATGCCCCCCCATATAACTATGCCATGTAGAGTTTATATTAAAATGATAGTGAAATGCTCGAGGCAAATGAATAATGGATTCTTAATAGGAAGTGAATGTCGCCGTACAAGCATACGAAATTAACGTGCTTGGCACTAAGAGAACAGTCTCGCAGAGCTCAGAAACAGCAAAAGATTGAAAAAACAGCCTTTCCTCGAACCAAATTATAGTACTCTTATCCTCCCTAATCTGCTGTCATCGTACACTACTTTATATGACAGTTTTACAACTTGGTGGAATTGTCTGGAGTGGCTTGCGTTTCCAATTTACCTTTACCCCTACCAATCTAAGTGATGCTTCTTTTTGAAGGAATTCTTTTTGATTCTTCAATTCCAACATAAAAAAATTACTTTTTAATGCATCAGAAGAATTTCTGTTAACTCTCTTTCTGTTCAGAATTGATCAAGTAATGGTGCTGGTCGTTGCTATTTCGCTGGTGTACTTAGTTATTCCAATGGTCCTCTCGCCTATATTTTAGCTTATAACGCTGAACACAAATCCGGATTCTCTTAGAGTGATCACTTGTCTACTAGATTCAAGGTAGTGGCATTCAACCTCGGTATCCTGATCGCAGTTACCGCTCACCGGGGTTGTGAGTTGTGAAATAATCTCAACGAAAAACTAAATCAGTCCGCATTTTCCTCTATAAAGCTTTTCACGAGTAAAAATATCTCTGTTACAACACACAGCGCAACTATGGCCAAGGCCAAGTATGATATGCTCGCTTCTGTCTTGGACTATGACAATTTTAACAATCGGGAGTGTCCATTAAGTGTGTGAGTGCGCGTGCGCGTGCGCGTGTATATGTGTGTGAGAGAGAAATAGCAGAAATTATGCCTCTTTGGGCTGATTACTTATTAATTTTTCTTTGTTTTTTGTTTTATAGAGAATTAAAAGACGACGACTAAGAAGACAACCTTGAACAAGCACTATCTACGGACGCGACGAGTTCATCAATTCAGTGTCTGATTTTACTTGTTTCAAGAGAAATTTTACATTGATACTAGTTCATTAATTTAACACACTTTTTTCTCTTATTTCCTTATTATTCTTTCACTTTAGTTCTTTATAAACTGGAAAATCAAGTTTATTTTCTTATGCAAGTCTTGCAATGCAAATTAGTTTCTCTTCATGTAAATTATGTACGTTCTAGAAATATCTATTAATTTCCATAGTCTGTTTTGCTACTTTGTGCATGTATCTCAGTTGAATCCAGAATCAGCTAAACCTTGTGCAGACTATCTGATCAAGAATGAAGTACATAAAGCAAGAAACGAGAACGTAATATAACAACAAGATTTTATGTGGAAAGTTGAGTCTTTTCATGAATAAAATCAAAGGGTACAACCGTACAACTTTACAAAGAGTGACCTCTCACATAATAATTCTTTGAATTTAAACCACAAGAAACCTTCGAACGAGTTACTTGAAGAAGTCATAGCATGAAGTGATTTCCTCCGAGATGTCATCTCAATTAGGTCAAGGCCAAACTGTTCAATCTCTTGCTCGTCGCTCTCTTCTCTTTTTTTCCCTCTATCTTCTTTCATTCTTGAATTCATGTCCCTTTTTCACCCTAAACCCTTCCTCAGCATAAACACGATTGAGGATTGTCTCGAACATCATAGTTGAACAGGACAAAGTAAGTGGCTCCATGGGTCGAATCTCTTCTGCATATCGAATAAGCAGTGCCTTAAACCGCACGGAAGATAAACATGCAACTGGTATTATATATCTTTTATGCTCTTCACCAACATATATAGGGAAAAATCCCCTTGGAATTGACTTCTTGTGTTCATCATCATATTTCTTCAACCTAGTGTATCCATTATAATCTTTACGACAAATCTTCTTCACCAAATATGAAAATCCCTTTGCAAGTTTACCCATGTTGAATAGAAAAGTATCAAAAAGTTTGTAGTATTTTGACGTGGAATAAAATTCTCTTTCGCTCATTTAATTTATCAAAGAAAAAAAGAAAAAACGAAAAGTATCAAAAGGGTTTGTAGTATTTAGTATTTTGATGTAGAATGAAATTCTCTTTTGCTGGGAAACAGAAAAGAAAAGAGTTTTTGCAAGTTGTTTTGTGATGAATGAGTGAAAGGGTAGATGCATATATAAAAGAAATTAATTCACCACTCCTTCCTATTCCTAAACGAATTGGGAATCCTAATGCTACAATGAGATTGTAATATATAAGATCTCTATATCCATTAGGAAAATAAGTACACGGTATGTATGTACGTTAACACTAACATTCTCAACTTTCATGCATTATCCTTAGAATTATTAACTATTATTGGAAATGGTTTTTTTTGGGATCAGTTCCCGTAGGTTTTATACTTAATTGAACTAGGCCAATACTAATTCTAAATGAGGTTATGTACCCGTGAATTTGAACCAATTGTGAGCTGAAAGACTTCTTTGGAGTGCTTTCCGTCAACAAAGAGAAAACAAAAAGAAACTATTATAACTATTTCTCTAACCTCCATGAGGCAATATCAAGGTTGATATAAAGTATGTATATATATCAAATAGTTTCTTATTCATTTTGGAGTTGTTTCCCTAGCCTAAACTACGTACAATGCACTTCTTAATCAGAAAAAATAGTGATACGATATATAGGGAGATTATTTTCCTCGAGATTTTGCATAAATTATAAACTTGACATTCAAAATCAATTGCGTTGACATTTTTAGCTACTAGTCATAAAACAAATCGTAAATTTAGAGGAGCACGACCCTCACAAAGTCACAAATCATCATATTTTCAATTTCTTCATCAATTTAATTTTTTTCCCTTCCTTTTTTTTTGGATAATGGAAAATACTCTTGAGAAACACTTCAGACTCACAACAAAGTCTAAATCCTAGTACATCTAACCTCAACTGGACGAGATATATGATCTCAGTTAGTTAGGTACAAGGTTTATCAAGATTAGCCAAAAAAAAAAAAGAAAAAAAACTCTAGCTAATTCGAATCTGAAACGAGAGTAAATCTCCAACCTACACTCCAAACGCTCCACATCTAAACTATCACTTGGTATTAAAACAACAATTTGAAATAAAATCTTTCTTCTTGTTCAATTTCTCCTTTTCCCGAACTCTGGAAAAAATCTTATTCTTCAACATTCATTTTCATAGTTTCGTTTTCTTCTTCTCTATCTTCTTGGTTTTCTAAACTACTATACATATTTATCTTTCTCCAAGGTTCAAAATCCAAATTCCATTGTCAAGACTAATTTCAAGAGACTTGGGCAAACAAGTTTAGTATGTTGCTATATGGACGATCGATCCTTCTCAAAATTTAAATTTGTTGCTTTGTTTATGTTTCTTTTTAGTATCATAATCTTTCATGGCTATTTTCTCATCATCTAAACATCTTGTTCAAGGACAAGTCGAGCAGTCGAGTGAGGGAATAGATGAATTGAATTCTCAAATTGGCAAAGTGAGCTCCTTTGGCATAGTCTAAAGTACGTAATGTTTTATATTATCTTTTCAACACTCTTATCATGCATAGTTCCTTTCCCAAATTGCGTAAAAAAGAAAGTATTGAAAAAGATACATCATACACCCAAATAATTATTAATTAGTGAAAAGCTCCCTTCACCTGGATGAAGAAAACCAAAAGAAGATCGTCGACAGCAGGGTTCGAACCTGCGCGGGCGAAGCCCAACAGATTTCAAGTCTGTCTCCTTAACCACTCGGACATATCGACGCCGCTTGCCCTAACAGTAAAAATTATTTTAGATATAGGTAAACAGATCAGCTTACACATTATATAGCCTCATCGACTTTTTGAATTTTAAATAAATTTTCTGATACAGTTTAATCCCATTATGGTATTTTGGAATAATGAGAATTATACCTGTTTCCAAGGACGTATTAGTCGACATATTTATCAAATTGTACTTTGTATCTTACGTTTTGATTCGACTCACTAATAAAATAATTTGAATTGACATGTAAATTGAAAATATATATAAATACAATGAAATTTTTTTTTCAGATCATAACGAATCGTGAGATTCATGCATGTCAGTGGAGGATGCATAAAGGAGCCAGTGGGAGTTGCAACCTCCACTGGCCCCAGAAAATATTAAAAAATTTATGTATTTTTTATAAAAAAAAAATTAAAATACCTATATATACTTAGTTAAAAATTAATTAGGTTTCATTGAAAAAAAATGTATGCATATAATTAAAAAATTATGTGTTTGAGTCTTTACTGAAATTTTTTTTAAATCCGCCCCTGATTCATGTATAATTTAGTAGTTTGGTATAATTCACTTGTATGATGCTATCTTGGTTTGATCTCGTTCGAGACTTTTTTTTTTTTTTTTTTTTCTTTTTGAAGTGTTTAAACCCGCAATAAATCTCAACCAACCATATTAAAGAAAAAGTCAAAGATGAAACGTCAAACAAGCTAAATAAAAATAGGTCACTAGCAGAATCAAAATGATGATAATATGCCAAACACCTCATCTTGTGCTGCCCAAAGTCATTGGCGAAGATGAAGGTGATGAAGGGAAGATGTGGCAATTGTTGTTGATGGTCTTTTATTGTTATAATTTTGTTCTTGATAATCTTTATATCTATTTTTAAGGTTTATGCGAGTAACAATTATCGATCCACTTTTAATATGTGATTGAATATTTACGATTTATGATTAAAAAATAATATTTTAATTCATAATTTGATAATTATGTTAATTGATAATGATAAAGGAGAAATACATGACTTAATGTCAAATACCAACTTTGCCTTTAAATATTTACGATTTATGATTCAAAAAAATAATATTTTAATTCATAATTTGATAGTTATGTTAATTGATAATGATAAAGGAGAAATATATGACTTAATGTCAAATACCAACCTTGCCCTTGAGCTTGTTATTAGGCCCATAATAATTAAAAGAGGTCAAATATGAATGACCTGGCAAGATAATGACTAACCATCCTACCACTTTTGAGGACCTCTTCATCTCGGGAAGAGCAGGTAAAACTGCGATAAAATCCCGTAAAATCCATAAGACTATTCTATAGAAGGGTTTAAATATCTCATTTGTTTACATAAAAAGGTAACTCATATTTTTCACAAAAACTCTTTACTTACAAATTATTATCTAGCAAGATAAAATCACTAATTTGAGCAATAGAATGCTCATGCAGGAAAAATCTACAGTTTGTTCATTGTTCGCAGGTGAACGTACCTAGGAACTCGATTTAGGACCCGAGCTTAATCAATTCCAGTTTTCTACCTTAAAAGATAATAACTTGCAAGAATTGATGGGACTCTTTGGAATCTGTTCATACTTAAAGTAATATTTGCGAGTAAAATGCAAAAGAATTTGTTGCACATGATGTTTCATTTAACATAATAATTTAACAACCGCCTACAAATTCTAAGAAATTAACTTGATACCTTTTGTGATATAGTAAGATAGACAATTCTTGTCATATTCTTACAGAGCAATTTTGTCTCACACCCTTTGCACTTTAAGTAGTGTCATTATTTTTGTCTTGTAGGCAATTAAGCCTCAGTTGACCTTTCAGTGCTTAGTAATAGTGGAAAACCCTTTAAACCCTTGATGGGGAACCTGAATAGTATATGCCCTTGCTGGTGCATACCCTTAATTAACACAAGGCACCTGAATGTACAAATGATGTGGTAAAACCCTTTGAAGGGTTTGGAACTATTTTGATTGACAAAGTACACTGTTATATTTTTTATCTGTTACAACACTTAAAACTGTTAAAAAAATTAAAAATTATTATAAATGACTTTAATTATGCATATGATTTTATTGCAAATTCTCTATTTCAACAGTTTTGTAAATATCAAACAATGATTTAAATTATTATTGTCAACGTAGCTCAAACTAAGTGGCTAAGCTTTGGTTTATCCTTATGACTAACAGACTCCTATAATGTAGTTATTTGTTGTAAATCACTTTTTAAACTATCATAGCGATATATTATTGTATATCAGATATCAATTGTAACTAATGTAAATCTCTCATGAGGCTGTACTTTAAATATCAATGAAAAGCAAATGTTTCATTGCGGCAAAATCTATCTTCACATGGTAAACAGAGCTTGAGATTTTTATTTTTTTTAAACACATACACAATCCACGCTTTAGTCTTTCCATGGCGTTTCTCTCCACATCTTCTGGCAGTGACAATTCTTCCGCTCTAGTTGTGACATCTACTATACCAGTGCCATCTTTGCCCGAGGTCAAAAATATCCACCAAGAAATCTCTCTAAAGCTTGGTAGTTATAATTTTCTTTTGTGGAAAACACATGTACATCCTGTTCTTCGGTGCCACGGATTGCTTGGCTTTATTGATGGTTCAATACCAAAGCCCGCACCTATTGCCGATACCATTGCAGCCTGGGTTCGTCTCGACCAAATGGTCCTCGATTGGCTGCTGGTTTTACTCTCCGACTCCATGGTCTTTTAGGTGGTTGATAAATCCACTGCTCGTGACATTTGGGTGACCCTTGAATTGCTTTATGGGTCGCAGTCTAGAGCACGTATTCAACAAGTCAAAACGGAATTACAGTCATTGGCTAAGGGTGCGCAATTCATTCACGCGTACATACAGCGTGCGAAGTCCTTGTCGTTGGTTCTTGATAGTGTCAAAAGTCCTGTTGATGACGAAGATTTGGTCCTTTGGACACTTCGGGGTCTTGGTTTGGAGTTTGATCATTGTTGCTACAACCAATTCACGAGCTGACTATCCCACCTTTGCTGAGACGTGTGGTCTCCTATTTGATTTTGAAATTCGCCTCACTGCTGCTTCTTCCACTTCTGCAACAACAATGGCTTTTTCCACGAGTCACTATCCACTATCACCGATGCAATGTATGCCCTCTCAATCGAACTGTGGTGCTCAATCAGGAAAACAAAGGGATCGCGGTAGTCGTGGTAGGGGACGAGGCTGGGGCCGTCAATCAACATCTTCTCCTAACACCAACTCATCAAAGGTGGTATATACACTACAAAAAAACATTTGTTTTGTGACGGTAGCAAAACGTCGCATTTTCGTCACAAATAAGCATTTGTGACGAAAATACGACGTAATCTAAGTAGTCGCATAATAGGGTATGGCTAAATAATTTGTCGCATTTTCTTTGCGACGATATGTAAAGTTGGAATATTCGTTACAAATTCGTGGCAAACTCGTCACAAAAGTTTCGTCGCATATGCATGGCTACATGTTTCGTTACAAATTCATCACAACGTGTTTTCATTACAAAATCATGGCAATACTTTGTCACAAATTCGTGGTAATTTTCAAATCTACTCTTCTTGTTTGTCCTGCTAAATTATGAAAGACCCTTGATAATTGAATCTCAAGTAATTTCTAAAAACAATCCCATAATTGAATCTCAGTTAATTTCTACACCAAATTAGTTAAGTATACATAATAGTCATCATTCAACAAAGCTACCCTCTTCAAACATACATTTAAAAAGAAATACCAAATATACATCTACCATAACATCATCTAAATTATTTGTCCTACTATGATAAGCTCCAAAAGAGAATTGTAGGCAAAAAGTTTACAACATCCTCCATTGTAGAGGCAAACAAAGAGTGTGAGAATAGTATCATTTCCTTCTTCTATCCATCTCAAGTATGTAGAGAATACTTCTAAACTCCACTTCACCCTGCATAAGGAAAAATTCAAAATTAATATGGTTATATAACAGTAATTTTGTTTGAGAGAGTGAGAGACGAGGTTCATTAAAAAGTAAACTGAATACTACCTCTGTGGTGAAATGAGTGTAAGCAAGCGGATCCAATAACTTATTGAAAGTCTTATTGTAGAATTTGTTATATTGTTCTTTCTCAACTTCCTTCGGATTTCACATCTAATTTTCATAAAGCAAACGAATGTGAACTTGTAAGGTGGCAATGCACAGGAAAAAAATATTTCTTAGTTTTAGTCTTCTTCATCTTTTTCTTGTCTCCCTGAAACCAAAATGCACAAAGGCATCAAGGCATCAATAAATAAATAAGAGTTCTCCGACAACATTTGGTTTTCATAGCCAAACACAGACTCCGTAGATACATACCTCTCTATTTTCTTGTTGTATTTTTGCAACAATATCCTTCATTAGATCCTCTCGGTTACCAATCACCCATTCATTGCAAAAGAAAAAATCAAGTCATATGGAAACAATATGCTCTAGAGAATTTGGACTCTTGAATGAATTTTATGACTAATAAGAGTAATAATATACAATCAACTAATGAGAAAAATAAAAGCAAATTCTGACAACTTTGATGAAGGATCAACGTATGGCCATTCTAATATCATCTAGATCCCAGAATGAGTACTATGAAAACAAAAAGCTGCCCTTTATGTCCACATAGAGAAAGATGGAATAAATGACAAAAAGATAACATCAATGGATCTTGTTGAATTTTAATTTCTTCAAGTGAAGGGGGCAATAATGAAAAACGAAGTGTTCATTAAAATCCAAAAATAAAGCATATCCAGAATTCCTTCTTCAAAACTTCTAGTCTTCTCTCTTTATAGACGATTTTTTCAGTACATAAATGTGTGTATTTAAGAGTGTGTGTGGGTGTGTGTGTATACATATACATAATTCTTAACATATAAAGATTAACAACTACTTCATTTCTTATTCTCTTCTAGTAAAAGCCAACAGTTTTTTAAACTAAAGGTTATGGCAAATCTCATACTTTTCTTCTTAGATCTAGGCTTCTAGCAACTCGATAAAGCTGCACATATATTTGCTTATATACATGGAAAAAGAAAAGGATTATCTCCCCTATTTTTTCTGCTAAATAAGTTTATCCCAACCCTTATCTAAAAAGAATGAAGATCCAATCCCTAAGCTACACAAAATTCTCATTAGCACTCTAATGAACGGACAAACACAAACCACCCCCTTCCCCCCCCTCCCTCCCCCCCCCCCCCCCCAATACACAGACAGAGAGACACAGAAAGCTGGATACATTTGCAAGTCAGATCCGACAGATTTCAATTCGAGCACTTCGCTACTTGATGCATCCATAAGCTCATTAGTGAGAACTGGATACTTTTCCAAGTCAGATCCAGTAGACTTCAATTTAAGCTTTTCACCATATGCATCCACAATTTCATGACTTCCTACCATTTCTTTAGTCCTTCCACTTCCAGAACTGATTCTGAGGATTTGTTAATCTAACACACCAAACAAAGAAACACATGTACAAGTGTCACGATCAAGCTATTAGATTGTAATCAAAAAGTGAAAATGGATTTACAATATGATAACATCTGTTCCAGGAAAAGAAATAACATTTTTTTGCTCTGTAAAATAACATAGTGTAGCGATTGGAGCTAGACAAAAAGCTACAGTTTACAACCAAGAAATTGGCACTAAATTTTGGTATTGAATGAAAATCTTTTCCCAGAAAAAAGAAGACAAACTTCCTCTAATATATGATACCTATCGAAGATTAACTATTCTACCAAAAACCAATAAATTACAAATTCTATACCCACAAGCACATGCACATAGAAATCGATAGTCTGACTCTTTTAACTCCAAGCAGACCACCTCTACAAAGTTTCCATACTTCTTAAGCTCAAATGAATTCAAATGACACATTTTATATAACCACATTAATCTTCTAGCCAGAATACCATAAACACTTTATATCAACTATCTTTTAACTCCACTGCTAACACATTTAAAACATCTTAAAGCCTAAGCTAACTAAGATACAAAGTCATATAAATTCAACACTCTCAGCTAACTCAGTAATCTCCAAAATACAAGATATTCAATACTTAGTCATGATCTTTCAATATCAAGCAAACTATCTTTTCCAATTATCATGTACTATCTTTCAAACTCAAATTAAATTCACAAATGAACAAAGTTCCTTGCTAAATCTACAACTTTTACAATTAAAGGTACACCAAGATAAACCTTCTTTTAGACAAATTCACAAACACCTAAGCTTCAACTAGTAAAGCTACTTCCATTTCCTCCTTCTCGTTTTGCCGTCAGAAATGCTTCTGCCTTCTTCCATTTTTTTCCCTTGCTTTGTCCGACGGTGAAGATGGTGAGAATGAATGAAGACTTTAATTATTATATTTGTTGAGTGCTATGCTTAAATGCTTGGTTCGTTCGGTGGAAATGGTGAGTGGAGTGAAAAATAATCATGAAGTGAATGTTTTGCTTTATTGGTTTATATAAGTGGTTTAGTCTGATCGGTGGTGGTAGTAAATATAATAGTGTTTGCTTTTTTTTTATTCATTTTATATGACATCTAAACACTAAATAGCAAGCTAGTATGGATACAATACTCTAATGCCATGTGTTACAGGTACAATTCATTCTTAGCAATTAACAATTCAATTATCGATCACAAATCAATTAAATCTGAATATTTATTCAACCTTCTACCCCTAAAAATCAAAGTTAGGCCTAGACTATAATTTTTAAGCAACCTAGGCAGATTTGGATCATATTAAATCTGAATCATCACATCAATGAAAACTTCTAAAAAATAATGTTGCAGTAATTTCTTATAAATTAATAGAAATTAATATGAATAGGTAATATTACTTACCTTTTGGGGATGTCGCAATAAAGAAGCACCTGAAGAAAGGAAAAGTTTTGCCATTGGAACCTCCACATGATAGAGTTAAGGCTTCTTCAAGCGAGTATATGTGTGTATGTAAATTTGATGGAGTTAGGGCTTTTTCGAACCTATAGGTGGAGAAAGAGTAAGAGGATCTGAGGAGATCTGTAAAGATGAGAGAGGATAAATTAGGTAAAGGGTTTGAAAGAAGAGAGAAAAAGGAAAGAGAATAAATGCATTGATCTTCTTTTGAATCAGGTCTTAAGATGAAAAAAAAAATTCAATTAACTACGATGTTCGTCGCAAAAACTTCATAATACGATATTTCATTATATTTTTGTCACAATGTAGGCGTCAAACATACGCCTACAAGAATCAAAATAATGTGATTTATCCATATCATCACATTTTTTACACAAATATTGCGTCAAATTTGCGACTAACATCTATTTATCTAGTTTCGTCACAAAATTGTAGCAAATGGCCACAAAATTGTGACAACCCTCTAGAACTATTTTCTGTCGTGGCAAAATTGTCACAGATTGTGACGAATTAGAGTCAATATATGTTTTCCACGCTATAACTATTGTATGTCGTGGCAAAATTATTGCTATTTGTGACGAATTTGCTTCGATTCTTGATAGTCATCACAGATATGTCACAAGTTTCACATATTTTGAACGCAAAAATATTTCGTAGCATTTTTGTCTTAATTTTGAGATGAATTTATCATCATAAAATAGCTTCTTTTTTTTGTAGTGTATGCTATAGGTGTGGGTATCCATACCATAAAGCTAACAATTGTTGGGCACCTGATGATACGATTAACACTACTACAAAGGCATTCTCGGCTATGCAGGTTAATGATTCCACTGATTCCGATTGGTTCATTTATACTAGAACAACCCATAATATAACCCCAGATGGATTCAATATTACTGGTAAGCAATTGTATCTTGGTAAGGATCGAGTATTGGTTGGTAATGGCTCAGGACTTTCTATTTCCCATACCGGTACATTATCTATTAATTTATCAAATGGTACTGTATTAACTTCTGAGGTCTTAATTGTTCCTGCTCTTAGCAAAAGCCTTTTATCAGTTGCCCAATTTACTAAAACAAACAATTGTATTTTGCATTTACTCCATCCGACTATTGCATTAAGGACTTGAAGACATACCACCTGTTTCACCAAGGGCAACTTAGTAATGGATTATACTCTCTTCTTCAGCCAGCCAAATTTGTTTTCTTAGCAAATAAAGTGTCCACTGAAGTTTGGCATGCACGATTGGGTCACCCTTCTAGCCAGATTGTGCAGAGTCTGCGTCATCTTCATCCAGACATTCCAGTTCGATCTTTATCATCTTTATGTGATAGTTGTCAGTTGGGCAAGAGCCATTGCTTGCCATTTGAGAATCATGTAATTTGATCAACTTATGTACTCCAAATAATTCACTGTGATTTATGGGGGCCTGCCCCTACAAACTCAATGGATGGTTTTCGTTATTACCTTATTCTTGTTGATGATTTTACGTGGTTTGCTTGGTATTATCCTCTTTCTCGCAAGTCCGATGTTGCCACTATATTTTTGGAATTTATATCTATGGTGCAAAACATCCACAATGAAAAAGTAAAATATATTCAAAGTGATTATGGTGGAGAGTTTTTGGCAAACAGTCTACAACTTTTTTTCAAGCAACATGGTATTCTTCACAAACTTTCATGCCCAAGAACCCCGAAACAAAATGGTATTGCAGAACGGAAACACCGTCATCTTGTCGAAACAGGTCTTGTACTATTGGCTCATAGTCACTTGCCTCGGGAGTTTTGGAACCATGCTTTTTTGGCAGCATTGTATCTCATTAATAAAATGGCAACTCCATTATTGCACTATAAGTCTCCATATGAACTGCTCCATGCCAAACCGCCTGATTATTCATTATTAAGGGTCTTTGGCTCGTTATGCTATCCCTGTCTTATCCCATTTGGTGGTGAAAAACTTGACTTCAAAAGTTGTTGTTGTATTTTTCTGGGTTACAGTTCATCTCACAAGGGTTACAATTGTTACAACCCAGTGACCAAGAAGATTATCATGTCTCGCCATGTTGTCTTTGATGAGACTCAATTTCCGTCAATCTCACTACTACCTGCTAACTCAAATACCACAAAGTCCTTTACTTATTGTCATTTCCCATCAAATTGCCTCACTAATGATTTACTACTCCCATATACAAACCAGATACAACCAAACCCACATCCTGCAGCTTCAACTCCAAACCTCGCCATTACCCCATCTGCACTAACTCCAAATACCGTGTTTCCAACTTCCCCTCAAAATGAGATGCCACCAATTTCTCTCCTATGCCTCTACATAACTCCACAACCATCCTAAGTGCAACTTCCATTCCTATATCTTTACCAACATCGAACCCCAACCCTCTGCCAACCTTAACTCGCGACCATTACATGACGATACGAGCTATGGATGACACTAGGAAACCCAAAATTTACTTCACTACTAGGCATCCTATTCCTTTTTGTTTTCTCTTAGAAATTGACTCTCTGCCAGCGAAACTTTTTTGTTTTTCGCGGGCCAACAAAGATGCCAATTGGCGCAAAGCAATGGCAGAAGAATTTAATTCATTACTGAAGAATAAAACATGGTCTTTGGTGCAGCCCACTTCAAATATGAACATTATTGGTTGCAAGTGGATTTATCGAATGAAACAAAAATATGATAGGACTCTAGAGTGGTACAAAGCATGCCTTGTAGCTAAAGGTTATACTCAGCAGCCAGGTAGGGACTATGGAGATACATTTAGTCTAATTGTTTGCCTGGGAACTATTTGTTTGATTATTAGTCTTGTTCTTTTGAACAAATGATCTCTTCGACAACTGGATGTGAAGATTGTATTTCTTCATGGTGAGCTATCTAAAATTGTATATGTGTCAACTCCAAGGCTTTGTTGATTCTGCTCATCCAAATTATGTCTTTCGATTGCACAAATCGCTATACGGATTAAAATAAGCACCGCGTGCTTGGTATCACAAATTCAGCAACCACTTGTTGTCGTGTGGATTTTCTAATTCTCATCATGATGCATATCTCTTCATTCGACATTCAATTGGCAACATGATCATCTTGCTTATATATGTCGATGACATAATCGTAACTGGTAGCTCCACGGGTCTGGTCAATGATTTTATTGGTGCTCTTTCAAAACAATTCAACATGAAAGATCTTGGTTCACTAGGTTTTTTTCTCAGCATGGAGGTTGTTTCTCATGATGATGGGATTTTGCTCACTTAGATAAAGTATTCCCTACAGCTACTAAAACAATATGGTTTGGATGGGGCCAAACCAATGACAACACCCATCGCTTCTATGTCTCTGGCTGCACAAGAAGGTAGTCTATTGTCTGACCCTCCAGAGTGTCGAGAATTGGTGGGCATGTTGCAATACTTAACAATGACGAGGCCTGACATCTCACATGTGGTTAACTCGGTATGTCAGTTTATGCATAAAACTTATGAGCCACATCTCGTTGTTGTCAAGAGAATTTTAGATACATCAAACACACTTTGGGCTATGCTTTACTTCTTCGACCTTGCATAGCTCCCAATCTTTCGGGATATAGTGACACTAACTGGGATGGATGTGTGGATTCTCGTTGCTCGACGACTAGTTATGCTATCTTTTTTGGGTCTAATCTTGTAGCATGGGGCTCCAAGAAGCAGTCCACGGTCGCACGGTCTAGTTTTGAGGTGGAATATCGTGCTCTTACGGTATTCACGTCAGAACTTTTATGGTTTTTACATATTATTAAGTTCCTTAGGGACAAGCTTCATGTGGTAAAAGACTTAAATTGTTATATCAGCTAATCAATTTTAGGCATTGAACCTCATTTTTTGCTAAAAAAAACAAAAACAAAAATATATGTGGCTCGCTGTAGTGGTAAATGAGAGAAGGCCAATAATCGTAGATGAGGGTTCGAGCCTTTCTAACTGCCATCGGGGATCATATGTCTGATTGAACCGGTACATACTTTGGGTCAAGCAGTTGTGCTCTTGGGTTTTGGTTTACACTCAGCCGTGAAACCAAGCAGTGGATGCCAGCATGCCTGTTGTAGGAGTTCAAGGTCCTATGGTGGTGTCTAATCTAATCTATGTATTTTGTAGGTTGGTTGAGGTGGGGATATTTCTCGGGTTAAAAAAAAGAGTCATTCGTAGATCATGCTTTAGACATAAATTAGATGTCTCCCATTGGAATTAAAAAACAAAAAAAAACATATGATTATCTATATCATTAAAATATTTAGAGTGCAAATGGATAAAAATTGTTAAAGAAATTAATTTAAAAATTAAAACCCTCCTAATAAATACCTAACCTTCTTTCCTTACACATAAGCCATCTCATCGAGTTACAAGAAGTGAAAATGGAATACTATCATGTAGTTGCATGTTTTTTCATATGCGAGGCATCATATGTTACCATATGATAAAAGTTTTAAAAGAAGTCATGCATCACTTGGAGACACTTGACAATTATATTTTAAAAAGATGGACAAAGGTAGCTAGATCAGAAAATCTAAGTGACATGCAAGGTCATATTATTGACCCTGATCCAAAGTGCACGAACTCTAAGATCCAAGTCATTAAACTCTGTCTTACGTAAGGTTTCATGTAGAGCATATGAAACTGAAGAATCTTATAATGTAGGTATGAGAGAAATTGAGAAATTATTGATTGTCATTGAAGATGTACTTCGAAATGTGCAAATTACAGGGTCAAGCCATAATGAAGAAGCTGAGTCAGCTAATGTTGATCCAAATGATCAAGATAATCGAGTCAAAGGAATTGCCAAACCGACCAACATGGGTCCTCATGGGAGATGACGGGCGATTAGCACATTGGAAAGAAATTAGCGTAAAAATACTAAAAAGTCACAGGTATACTCCTGATCTTAATTGTATGCTATAATTTCTTTCTCTTTGTTTTAGTTTCACTAATTATAATTATACTATATATTAGGTTACGCATGAGAGTACCTCTACTCAGCCTCTGCTACCTCAATACCAACCCCCCTATCGACTTCATGAATACATATCCCAACATGAGCCTCAATACTTGTCCCAGTATCAGCCCCAATACTTGTCCTAGCATCAACTTCGACATCATCTTCAATATCATCCTGTGTCGCTCATAGATCAATTCACTTATAATCTACAAACAACGGAAGGTTATCCTCCATTGCATAACTCAACCACTCATTTATTTCATCATCAGAGTCAATCTTCCTACGGTCTTTGGTTCCAACCAACATTGTCATTTGACTAAGGTCAAGGATCTACTAACATGCATGGCAGCCAGGCGAGAATATTAAATTGATGTGTTATATTACTTATATTATATATCAATTTTACTCTTTTTATAACACTACAATTTTATGTTTGTGATAGACTTTTGACCTGAATGTAGACAATTTCAACTCGGACATCTAATTAGACACATCAAGTTGATTCAATTGTTCATTCTTATTCAGAGACAATATTTTTAATATGACTTTGTTGTTGCTTGAACCCTTTTTTTTAATTAATTTTGGATTACATTTGAGTCAGCTCTAAATATTGTTAATTTACCTTGTTGGTTGTCATCATTACTCTTAGACAATGTTAATTTAGCTTGAACACTTTCGAATTATTGATTAGTACTATCACCCATTTTTTTACGGATTAAACATCACGTACATTTTTTTTGTTGATTTGATCACTACACTCGTATCTTTTCTTGCTAAGTAATTTTTATTGGATAAACCCATATCATCACTAAAATACGAACTAACAAAAAAATAAAATAAAATAAAATAATGCTAACTACATAAATTAAACAAATAATCACATAAAAAAACTCACAAAAGAATCTCCATATCAGTTAGCCAACTATATGGATAAACAACAAATGAGATACTGACCAAAAAAAAAAACTAATAGATAATGATAAAAAAGAAAAATAATTAGATAAGCTAAATAAAGAAAAAATAAAATGTTGGTCACAAAGTTAATCTAGCAAGAAGGCTCAAAATAGTTATGTATCTTTGCTTAAGAGAAGAAAGAGAAAAAGTTTGTTTGGTGAAAAATTAAATTCAAAGAATAAATAAGGGGAAAACTCTTAAAAAAGTCTGACTGACCGGTCAGTCAGGCTTTTTTACTCATAATGAATGGTCCCCACATGGGTTTGGTCCCAATGTTTTGTGTGTAAAAAACCTAACTGACCGGTCAGTCTGACTTTTTTAAAAATTTTCCTAAATAAGGAAAGAGAGAAAAACATAAAAAGACGTATAAAAGACAAGAGAGAAAATAGATAAGACACATTTGTGGGGAGAGGAGAGAGAAAATTCAGAAGAGACAGACAAGTGAGAGAAAACAAATGGTAGACAGAGAAGAGAGAAAAATAGAGCTGTGAAAAAAAAAAAAAAGTAATTCATGTCATTTTGTATGGTTAGGATGGAAAGAGAATTCTATCTCACTATGACAAAATGACACCTCTCCTCTCTCTATCCTCTCTCATAAATGGATCCGCTCTCCTCATTTATGCCTCTCGATAAGGAAGCCCTAGTGATCAAACCCTACTTTCTCTCCCACAAATATCGTCGCTATTTTTTTTGCCCTAACCAAAACCCTACTTTCCATAAATATCAATGGCGAAATCCATTTATATCACCATTCTTTTGCTCGCATTAGCATTTTCTTATGCGTCAGACCAACCCTTGCAGACTGGCTAGATACAAGCTCGTGTTTCAGTGGCCAAATTCCTTTTGCAGCAATCAAACAGATCCGCGGCATTGTCACTCATCGGTGCCTCAAGTGTTCACAATTCATGGTTTTTGGGGTTCTCACAAAGAAGACAAGATTGTAAATTGTGAAAACGGAGTTGAGCTTTCGAACCATCATGTAAATTCTATACGTTTTCCATTTAAATTTGAGGTCTTCCTCTTTGCACAGCGTGATCTTAACATCATATATATGTGATTTTTTATGTTTTTAGCTACATAGTTTTTTCTATTAGGTTAAATTTGCTCGATCTCTTGTTTTGCTTTTCTTTAAGAGGTTTCTTATTGTTTGATATGACACGCTCTATTGAATCTTATGTCAAGTTCTTCATCAAGGATCATGATCAAGCTTTGGTTTCTCATCATGCTTTTCAATGGCTGCTTATAATAATTTTTCTTTTAATTTTATACAAGCTTTTATGTTCCATTTAAAAAAAAAAAAAAAAATTATTTAAGATAGCCAAGTCTTTTTTCATTTGAGTGACGTTGATATTCATCATATTTTGCTATATTTCCAGTCTTTAGTTTTAACTATTATTCATATTTTTGGCATGTTTGATGTTGATATTTTTAATTGCATAATATCTTGTAGCTTGCTCTCTTCTTCTTTTTGTTTCAAATTTAAGTCTTTGGATAAAAAGATTATCATACATTTTCTTCTTGTTTTCATATTTGGTTTCTAATTGGACATTTTCAGCATCGTTTCAGAGAATTGACATCTAGTATTCTTTTATATATTCTGTGTTATGTTTACTTGCAACAATTATTCTACCATTATCTTATATATGTGGGTAGTTGAGAAGGGTAGGAAAGTTTGAAAAGGATGTAATGTAATTGACTCTCTAATTTGACTATTTCTAGCTCTTAATATTTCAGCATTTTGGCTAAGATATATCAATCAGAGCATGTATTTGTCTCTTGAAATGTTGCCTAATTAAGCTGCAAGGAGTTAGATTTGTGCATGTATCTTTTATTTCTCTTATTCCATGCATGTGTGTGCACGATTCAATTCCCAACGATATCTGCTAATTTGTAAGAGCATTTCTAATTTGTCTCTCGAAAATGATCCCTAATTAAGCTGCAAGACCTCCTTCGTCGTAAATTAAATGAAAATTGGCCGACTCATGTTGATGGAGAAGACAATTTCAGACTGTGGAGGCGGCAATGGTGGAAGCACGGACGATGTTTGGGACTGGAACCATGGGAGTACTTTCAAACAGCGATTCATCTGAAGGAGCAAATTGAGATATTATTTGACGGAAGGAACTTAGTCCAATTCTTCGGAGATGAGGGTACACATTTTAGCATTTCAATTATAATACCAACTTTGTTTCATTTTGTGATCCGATGTTTAGTTTGTTCGAACTCAGAAACTCTGAGTACATCATTCCAACTAACTTTTGGTGTACCTGAACAGCTGTTAATATTATTTTTATGACTACAGGCCTACCACCAAACAACCATCAGACCTACAATCCTCAAAGATTCCCCACAAAGATCTATACCAAGATGGGGAGTGCGACACAAATCAATTGCAACTTGAATTCATATGGTGAAGTCCAGCTCTATGAGGTACGATTTTGCATCAGACGCGGATGGGATTTTTTGATAGATTGCCCATACGACCGATACAACAACCAGTATCAAGTATCGAATTTTTATGGCTATGGCGTCGATTCTATCCTCTTTCCGGATGTACCTGCCCCTCCACCTTCACCTCCACCTCAGACTCCACCTCCACCTGCCTCTCGCTTTCGGCGAAGGAGAAGATTACCACCACCACCACCACCTGGAAAGAAAAGATCACCACCATTACCCTCAAATATTTCCCCAATACCGGCACTTCCACCAGCATCAATACCGCCAACCCAGCCCTCGCCTTTTAGACGCACTTTTGCAGAAGTTTTAACTTTAATATACTCAGCTGCTCCACCACCAACAACGTCCCCGACGTTGCCACTGCCGCCAGCGTCAATTCCACCACCACCACCACCTTTTCGCCCCACTTACCTCCAGGCCGCACGAGGTTTACTTCATCCACGTAATACAACACGTTCATCAACCACGCCACCGCCGGCTTTTGGACAGGATTCAAGATCCCTTCTCGGCACTTATCTCCAGGCTGCACTAGTTTCAATCTATCCATGTACTCCATCATGTTCGACTTCAGATTTAGTTTCTACCTTACATTACGTGATCAGCAGATACTTGAAGATGGCCTCGAGGATTTGTAAGAAGGTTCATAGGGCTTTTTCTGCTCTTCTTTGCTGTGCTCTTCTCAGAACATGGACGCATCACTTTGATCGAATGACGAGAAAGCCGATCACAAGTCGCCGGAACCAGGGCCGGAGGGGACGACCGCGACGGAGATCGTATCATTGGAAGAGAGACTGAGAGGAGGCCTTAGTAAGTACATTTCTTTGTGATTGTTCTAATTAGCTCATTATCTTTTTTGCCTTATATCCTATTTCGTTGTAATATTTAAAACTGTTGTAAAAGATTATTTCAAGTAACTTTAATCGTTATATATAGGGCAGTTGCATATGGTACTATTACAAATACTCTATTACAATAGTTTTTGCAACTAAACTATATATCTAAAACTATTACGAAAAAATAATCTTATGAGTAAGTATTAAATTATAATGAAAAGATAAAAATGTTGTAGCGAGAGAACTGAATTTGAACGACTTTTTTGAACGAGTAATTAAACAAAGAGCAATGAACAATGTATTTGTGAAATTTTTATTCATTCTTATAAAATTTCGTTGACTTACTTATCTTAAAAGAAAAAAAAAATCAAGAAAAAAATATTTGATGTGGAAGAGGTGATCTGGGCAGGTTCCTCGTTGACATCTTTTAAGATTAAATCTACCCTAAGGCCCTTTATTTAATAATGTAGAGAAGTGTGTTGAAGATTATTTTTAATATAGTAAATCGCTCTCTAATATTTTAAATTTTAAGACGAGGTGGTCACATAGTGAATTGAACGATATTTTGGTACGAGTGTATAAACAAAGAGCTATGATCAGTATATTGATGAAAGACTTTAGTTTATCTAAAGCTTTGTCGACTTATTTATCTAACTATTAGAGCGAGAGATCACGAGACCAATTCTCTTGCACAACAATATCTGATATGTTGTATGATTTAGGTCGTCTTTGAATCAAAAGAAAAAGAAAGAAAAATATTTGTTGACGAAGAAATGATATGTGCATATTCCTGGTACAACAGGTTAAATTCTGAAAAAATGAATGGTTTCCTAAGCCAACAGCTTTAGAATTTTTGTTTGGGGAAGTTATATAAACAAAGAGCTATGATCAGTATATTGATGAAAGACTTTAGTTTATCTAAAGCTTTGTTGACTTATGTATCTAACTATTAGTGCGAGAGATCACGAAACCAATTCTCTTGCACAACAATATCTGATGTGTTGTATGATTTAGGTCGCCTTTGAATCAAAAAAAAAAAGAAAGAAAAATATTTGTTGACGAAGAAATGATATGTGCATATTCCTGGTACAACAGGTTAAATTCTGAAAAAATGAATGGTTTCCTAAGCCAACAGGTTTAGAATTTTTGTTTGGTGAAGTTATATACGAATGATTTTTTCGATTGAAATTAAATTGAATTCTAAAACTGAAAATACACATGTTTTAAACAAGATTTTAAGTCAATCGGGGTTGTTGCCTTTGAATGCATCCGCCCATGTAAACCAATATCCTTTAAGATTAAATCTACCCTAAGGGCCAAAGTTATTTATTAAATGGTCATGCCACCAGAAGTTCCATAATGTTGGAAGGAGATAAGGGAAGAGGTTTCATTCTTCTGTTGATATGAAATAATGACAGATTGATATGGAACTATAATGATAATGGTAGATTGGGTATTATAATGTGCTGATCATGTTATAATGATGAGTACTATAAGGGTGTGACTCGTCTACCGGTATATGGAGGCTAGTAGAGACTTTAATTAATAAAGGGTATTTTTAGGGTGCTTTTATTTTGAAGAATCATTTAACCAACTGAAGAAAAGAATTGCATGCATTTTAGTGTTAAATCATTTGTTATAGTCTCCATTTAAAAAAACAAAAACAAAAACAAAAAAGAACCCCTAGATCTGCTTCAAGTTGTACATATTTCCTTTGCATGTTGTGGTGTGTTCTAAGGTGGGAGGATGCTTTTGTATTCTCAGTGGTTTGATGGGCATATGGAACAGCAGTAATGGCCTGATCTTCAAACCCTACACTGCATATGAATATTGGGATATTGCTTCCTTTGCTATAGGTTCTTTTTTTTAAAAAAAATTATTTATTCATAGAGAGGCCAAAACTAATTTTACATCACTTTCAAATGATATTGCATACTTTGAGAATTAATCTACGAACCTCTCGCACTTAAAGAAAGAACATAGCACTAGACCAAATGCGCAGTGACTTGCTATTGGTTATTTAAAGAGTAAAAAACCTTTAGGTCCCTTAGGTTTTGTAAAAGTAACATTTTGGTTCATCAACTTTTCAAAAATGACCATTTGGTCCATTTTTTTACGGAAAATTAATGGAAAATGTTAACTTTTTTGTAATTTTTTTATTTTACCCTTGGATCCATTTTCTCTCTCATGCATAGCATTATGCATCATTTTGACAGCCATGGGATATCACAAAAAAAAAAAAAAAATCACCAAAAATCACCAAAAAAATCACAAAATATACCTGTCCGAACCAAAACAAAAAAATACAATTTCTACAAAATGACTTCAACATCATCATCCACTACAGTTAGAGAAGAAATAAACGGAATAATTATCAAATTAAAAAATATGAGATATTTTGATTTTTCTCTTTTAAAATCAAAACAAAAAATGAAGTGGTCCACTACAAGAAAAATTGAAACGGGCGACGAATTTTAGCGACAATTTTTTTTTGTCACTAAGTGGCAATAGATTTAGTGAGAAAAACATTCAGTCACTAATTAGTAACGGATTAGTGACGACTTTGGAATGGAAAAATTTATAACTAAATTTCGTCACTAATCTCTCGCAACATCGTGACGGATTAGTGATGGACGATAGATTTGAGATGAAATAGTAAACCTGATTTTATCGATTTTCATTCTAAAAATGGCTCGAACATCAAATTAAGTTGAAAAATACTTGTTCATATTTTATTTTTTGAGATAAATACTTATTTCATTTACTAATTCCGTCACTAATTAGCGACAGATTCAACGACGGACTCTCATATTTCCTATTCAGATATGCGATCAGTTGCTTTTTGACCCACAATAATATCTCCTATTTTTTAACTTGATAATTGTTCCGTTTATTTCTTCTCTAACTGTGGTGGATGATAATGTTAAAGTCATTTTGTAGAAATTGTATTTTTTTGTTTTGGTTTGGACAGATATATTTTGTGAATTTTTTGGTGATTTTTTGTGATATCTCATTGCTGCCAAAATGGTGCATAATGTCATGCATGAGAGAGAAAATGGGTCCAAGAGTAAAATAGAAAAATCATAAAAAAGTGAACATTTTTTTGTCAAAAATAGACCAAATTGTCACTTTTCAAAAATTGAAAGACCAAAATGTTACTTTTACAAAACGTGAGCGACCTAAAGGTTTTTTACTTGTTATTTAAAGAAGGACAAACTGCATCTTTCTTCCTTAATCGTTTTAGAATGTTTCTTTGACTCCGTCAAAAATTGATTGCTCCAGTGTGACAACTGAAAAATGAAAGGTAGTAACAGAAAAAAGAAGTCGAAACCACAAAATACTTTCAGAATTTTGGATGGTAGAATGATCAATATGATCATATTTGCATAAAACTCTCCTAATTGTTTGAAATTAATGTTAATTATCGGCATAAACATTTTGCTTTCCTAGAGGTTCTTAATTACGTTAAGACTATTAGATGTTTATGAGGCAAATTGAGAAATCAAGACCTTTAAGGGGGCATAATGAAGTTTGCCCTTCAAAGAACTTCATGAAGGTAAATAAGAGCTTTAGTACAAGATTAGGTCAAAGTTAATTTTGATATAGTTGCTAGGATTGTCATTAATTTACTCCCAAAATTGGGTTGTTTCTGGAAGCAAACCAAACTTAGTAGGTACACAAGTGGTCCTGGAGTTTGCAATATATATTTAAATAGATCAGACCATTATATTATTAGAGGAAGATTAATTTGATACCATCAAAGTTGTTGATTACTCAAGGAATATTTTGACTCTGATTTTGTTAATACATATAACATCAAATGTTAAAAGAAAATATTTTTATGTGTGTAAATATTCTTAGTTGTTTATTGGTTAGTTAAAAAAACCAAAAATTATAATTATGGAAGAGAATTTATTGGTGATCAAATTTTATATCATATTCCGTAGCTAACTAATTAAGCCATAAAAAAGATTTTTTACAAGACAAAACTTCTTTATGCTTGTACAATAAATTACCCAATAACATTAATTTAATTGTGAATTTTAATCTACTTGAAACCAACATAAAACTCTCTCAATGCGTTAGTCTTATCCTATGATGTAGGGAGAAAAATGGTGGTCTTAGATTCGTTAATCTTATAGAGGATCTAAATTCTATCCATCAACAACCCTATAATATTGTATAAGCGTTAAATCATTTTAACAAGAAAATAGAAATGTATAAGGTAATAGATATTATTCCATCAATATTTTGTATTTCTTTTTTAGCTATTACTTTTGCAATGTCACTAAGGCATACATTGGCTATTTTGTCCAGACCTATTAGGATTTCAATGGTTCAGGCTTGATACTGATTACAATGCTTTTCCGAGTGGAGTACTTAGAGGTTGACTTTATAGTATTCCACATGCATCTTCTGCCCCAAAATTTTTCTCTTTCTAATTTTGAATATTAATCATCACAACTTCTAGAACTAATCTTGATCTACGGCTTAATTTAAGTTTATTGATTTATGCTTCTTGAACAGTTTCTTTATTTTTACAAATTTCAAATGTATATGCATTTTGTTTTTTGTTTGATATATGCAGTTTCAATTGTATATCAAAAGAGAAAGAAACAATATATATATATGAGGGCCAGTTTACCCTTCGTACGTAACGGTTTCTTAAACACATTACGGTTTTGTTTGGTTTAAACGTAAAATTTTAGCTTTTGAGTTATAGAACTTGTATTAATAGAGTTTTAATTATAAATAATGTTGAACAAAAAATCGTTGATTATTTGGCCTATGTTAACCAAGGTTGGGTTTGTAGAAATTTTGAGACAAATATTGGACTGTCAAAAGGATGGAAGGGTATGTTTGAGAAAGAGAAAGACAAACATCTTTCTACATTATGTAAAAATAGTTTTGCAAATAATTTTTTTTTGAAAAGTTCTAATTTGGAGGTTCTTATTTTGTTTTTAAATTTTTTTCAACTTCAGCAATTACCTAAAAGTTCTTTCATAAATAGGACAAATATATTTGCTTTAACTTCTAAACTCACAAAACTATTTTTAAATGTCTAAAAGTTAAGTGAAACAAACTTAAAGTCATGTCAACATTTTTATGGGTCGTTTTAAAATTTATGCACAAAATCATGGCACAAAATGACTTTATCCCTGTAGTTGATGAATTTGGCCACAGCTCATACTCTATTCTTAGATAGTGGATTCAGTTTGAATTAACTTGAACTCATGCAACTTTAGGCCCAACTTAAGCCACAAATCAACTTTAACTCCAGTCGAAAAAGCACTGAAATCATTATCAAGCCTGAAACATTGAAATCCCAATAGGTCAGGATGAAATAGCCAAGGTATGCCTTAGTTACATTGCAAAAGTAATAGCACAAAAAGAAATACAAAATATTGATGGAATAATATCTATTACCTTATACATTTCTATTTTCTTATTAAAATGATTTAATGCTTACACAATATTATAGGGTTGTTGATGGATAGAATTTAGATCCACTATAATATAAACCAACCTAAGACCATCATTTTCCCTCCTACTCATAGGATAAGGATAATGCATAGAAGAGAGTTTTATGTTGGTTTCAAGTAGATTATTAGTTTGCAATTCATCATTAAATTAAAGTTCTTTGGGCAATTTATTTTAAAAGTATAAATTGATTTTGTCTTGTAAATATTCTTTCTGATGTCTTAATTAGTTAGGTACGGATTACCATACAAGGTTTTATCACCAATAAATTCCCTTCCATAATAATCTTTTTTTTTTGGGTTCTTTTAACTAACCAATAAAAAACTAAAGATATTCTCTCCTAACATGTGATGTTATGTGTATTAAAAAATCAGAGTCAAAATATTCCCTTGAGTAATCAACGACTTCGGTTGATTACACACATAATCAGTTTTATGTGTGTTGTGCATAGTTTGCGAATCGTGAATCGTATCGTGAATCAAAATATCATTTTTTCGAATCGTGTATCGTATCGAATCGTGAATCGTACCGATTCGGATATATCTTTATAATTAAAAATTAAATAGTTTTTCATCCTTATAACATCATTCTAAAATTCATTTTTACAATAATTATACTTTAAGAGCATTCTATTTTTCTCACTAACCCTCAAATAATGATTTCATATTGTGTCATGGCCATTTTATTTTTTATTAACCATAATTAATGATCAATATCAAAGTCCCAAATAAAATAATCAAATTTCAAAAATGAAAAAATAAATGCAGGCTTGACTATCTTGAATAAGACAAAAATATGTCTTCAACTTCTTTTTTTTTTTTTTGCTAGAAACGTCTTCAACTTCTTTGTATTATTCCAAAGCAACAAAAAAACCATTAAACTAATGTGATAGTGGTTGAGAATTTGCCACAAAGCATTATCTTCAACTATCACTCAAAACTAAATTCAGAAGCATTTAAAATGCTAAAAACTTTTCACAGCTTCATTCCAACTCAAATCCGAAAGTAATGAAGAAATGAAAAGAGAGACTTACAAGTTATAAGCAGCGCGATGGAGTATCAACACTTTACACCAGCAGTGCGATAGATTTGTGCATTTTGATCGAGATGCTAGCAGATATGTTGTCTTTCTTACTCATAAGTTTTATGCTTGCAAATTGCAATTTTGGGCATTTGAGTTTTTTAAAGAAATTGAAAAGGTAATCTTAAGATGACTGTTTTTGTTCATTTTGATTGTTGATATTATATAGGAAATGGGCTAATTGTATGTTATTTAAAGAAATTGAAGTGGGTTTTACTTCAAATATAATTTTTGAATTTTTTTGTGTGCTTTTTTTGGTTAGAACCTGAATCGTCACGATTCACCGAATCGGACGATTCGGCACGATTCATACCGATTCAGTGCGATTCATGGACCGATTCGGTCGAATTTGCGATTCACCCTATGATTCGAATCGTTTTTTGCATGTATCGTCTCGAATCGTACGATTCGTATCGCGAATCGTACGATATCGATAACTATGGTGTTGTGTAATCAATCAAAGTTGTTGATTAAGCCATACAAAAATCTAACAAAAGTAAGTATACTTCAATTTGTCTTTGCTCCTTGTTTAATCATTCATGCCAAAATGTCTAAATTTTATTTCTCCAAAATATTCCATGCAAAGAGTAACATTCATTAAAACATGAGGCATCTTTATTCTCTCTTCATAGGTAGTAATCTTTTTACTTTTCTTTTTTTTTTTAGTAAGTGCCCGTGAATTCTTGTCAATGGTTAAATCTATCAGTTCTTCGGATTTCAAAAAGGAAAAATAAACCTCACCAATTTTAAATCTTGAACCATGATTGAAATGAGTCGATAATGTTGTAAAGTGTTGGTGAAATTGTACAATAATAATTGAAAATAGTACAAAAAAATTAAAGTATAAACACTTTTGTTGCAGACAAGACAACTCGATCGGACTAAGACACGGGAATCTTGTTATTTTTAAGGGGATTCAAGCCCCCTACGGTGAAAAGAACCGATGCAGTAGTCTTGATATAGCTTATCTCCTCCAGAATACAACAGCCCGACTTGTTGTCATATTACTCGAACCAACTCTGCACTAAAAGGTTGAGTACAAGCTCGTCTTAATAACACCTTTCTCTTTTGGCTAAAATACTCTCTATCTTACTCTCACAATATGTTAGTAAAATTGTTTGAAGTAAGAATGAGACCTATTTATAGGCTCCTAAAAAATCACTATAATAAATTGCATACAAGTGAAAAGACATGAAATTAAAACCTCTCTAAATACAAGAAACTTTTCAAGTTCTAAAATTAATATATTCATGACTACAAAGTTAATACATAATCTCTTCATATTCCAAAATTAAAACATACATAAATACTCATAATTCATTGAATATAAAAGATAATTAATTTAATATTAAAATATCACAACATAAAGTATAGATAAAATCGAATTTCTAAAGTTAAGTATAAATAAAATCGAATTTCTAAGGTTAGAAAACAAGCAGTAAATACACAATATATGACTCACCTAAGGTAAGAGTTTATTATGCATAATATCTCGTTAGACAACTGTAATGATTTTGATGGAGATGAACTTCAATTTAACGCAATCGAATTGATTTAACAGGCAGATAAACTGAATATTGAAAATTAAAGGCAGAACTGAAATGAAAAAGAAAAGATAAAACTCAACATTTCTTGCACATGTTCTAATCAATTCTAATCCGATATTCTTTACTTGTTAACCTGACTTGTACTCTGTGGTTTGGGTTGGTCTTGGATCATAACAACAACCACTATACTATGTCTATATTGTTTCTTAGAGAAAGTGCGTATACACTTAAATATACTTGGCACTTTCAACGGTATGATTTTTGTCCCCGTCGTCCACTCTTGCCACGGTTTTGCCGACTTTTAGTCAACGTTTCCTTCTTTCAACTTAGACGATGCATCCATGTTCTGAGAAGGACACAAGAAAGACCTATGAACCTGTTTAGAAGTCCTCGAGGGGATCTTCAAATATTTTCGCATGCTATATTTTGGTTCTTTTAACTAACCAATAAACAGCTAAGAATATTTACACACATAAATATATTCTCTTCTCTAACATGTGATGTTATTTGTATTGAAAAATCAGAGTCGAAATATTCCCTTAAGTAATCAACAACTTAATTTGATGCTACCGAATTAATCGTCTTTATATAATGGCCCGTATCTATTTAAATATTGCATCCACTCACAACTCAATTTTGGGAGTAAATTAATGATAATCTCTTCCAATTACTAAAGCTCTTATTTACCTTCATGAACTTCATTGAAGGGTGAACTACATTACGCCCCTTTAAAAGTCTTGAATTTCTCAATTTATCTTATAAAAAACTAATAGTCTTAACCTAATTAACCTCTATAAAAGTAAATTGTTTATGTCCTTAAAATCTCGAACAAATAAGGGAGTTTTATGCAAATATCATATTATATTCATTCTTACCATCCAAAATTCTGAAAGTATTGGTGGTTTGGACTTCTTTTTTTGGTTACTACTACTCATTTTTGAGGTGTCACATTGGAGCAGTCAATTTTTGACAGAGTCAAAAAAACATTCTAAAGCGATCTTTTTTTTTTTTTTTTTGGTCAATTCTAAAGCGATCTCATGGACAAACTGGATGCAGTTTGTCTTTAAATAACATCTTTTGATCTAGTGAAAGATAAATAGATTGATTAACATCTTTTGAAAGTAATGTAAAATTTGTATAAATCTCTCTTTGAATAAATAAAAGAAAAAAAAAACTGTAGCAAAGGGAACATAGAATATCCCATTATTTATATGCAGTGTAGGTTTGAAGATCAGGCCATTACTACTGTGCCATATGCCCATCAAACTACTGAGAATACAAAAGCATCCTCCCACCTTAGAGCACACGACAACATGCAAAGAAAACGAAGCAAATCTAGAATATATATATATATTTTTTTTCAGTGGAGACTATAACAAGTAATTTGGCACTAATATGCATGCAACTCTGAGAACAGCAGAAAAAGCCTTATGAACCTTCCCACAAATCCTCGAGGCCATCTTCAAATATCTCCTCATGTAATGTAAGGTAGAGGATAACTGTGAAGTCGAACATGTTGGAGTACATGGATGGATTAAAATTGCAGTCTGGAGATAAGTGCCGACAAGGGATATTGAATCCTGTCCAAAGGACGGTGACGTGGTTGATGAACGTGGATGAAGTAAACGACCTCGTGCGGGCTGGAGATAAGTGAGGCGAACAGGAGGTGGAATTAATTGATGCTGGCCCAGGTAGCCCCGTCGGGGCCCCTCTTGGTTTTGGAGCAGTTGAGAGCAGGTTACGTGGGAGTCGAACATGTCGGAGTACTACTTGTGCAAAAGTGGGAGGCGATGGCTGTGTATGCTGGTGGAAGTGCCGGAATGGGGGAATTTGGGGGTGATGGTGGTGATTTGTTCATTCCAGGTGGTGGTGGTGATATTCTCTGAATTCTCGGAGAGCGAGAGGTAGGTGGAGGTGGAGGTGAAGGTGAAGGCGGAGGGGAAGGCACATCCGGAAAGAGAATAGAATTGACGCCATAGCCGTAAAAATTCGATACTTGATAATGGTTGAATCGGCCGTATGGGCAATCTATCAAATCCCATCCGCGTGAGATGCAAAATCGTACCTCATAGAGCTGGAGTACTTCACCATATGATAAATTGAAGTTGCAATTTATTTGTGTCGCACAACCGATCTTGGTGGGGAATCTTTGAGGATTGTAGGTCTCATGGTTGTTTGGTGGTAGACCTGCAGTAATCCTCGAAATAGTATTGACATCCGATCACAAGCACAATACAACGTATTTAGAGTTTCTGAGTTCGACCACAAAAGTTGTATTATTGAAATGTTAAAATATCAATGTGTACCCTCGTCTCTAAAGTATTGGACTAATTTCTTTCGGTTTACTAAGTTCCTCCCGTCAGGTAATCTCTCAATTTTCTCCTTCAGTTGAATCGCTGTTCGAAAGTATTCCCATGGTTCCATTCCCAAACATTGTCCGTGCTTCAACCATTGGCTCCACCACAGTCTTAAACTGTCTTCTCCATCAACATGACTCGACCAATTTTCATTTAATTTACGACGAAGAAGGGCTTCCAGCTTAATAACGGATCATTTAATTTTCAAGAGACAAATTAGAAATGCTCTAATCAATTAGCAGAGATAGTTGGGAATTGAATCGTGCGCACACATGAATAGAATAGGAGAAATAAAAGAGACGCACACAAATCTAACTCAGCTTAATTAGGCAACATTTTCAAACGTTCCAACCCTTCTCAACTACCCACATAAGATAATGGTACAATAATTGTTGCAAGTAAACATAACACAGAATATATAAAAGAATATATACTAGATGTGAATTCTCCAAAACGATACTAAAAATGGTCCAATTAGAAACCAAAACTGAGAAGACCTAGCTCAAATATGACAACAAGAAGAAGAGATGTGACAGTCTTTTTATAGCATAAGCGTCGCATAGTAGGTATTAATAAACCCTATGTCTTTTATCCAAAGACTTAAATTTGAAACTAAAAGAAGACTCAAGCAAGCAAAAAGCATAAGAAGAGATCAAGCTACAACAAATTATGCAATTAAAAATTAAACATCATCATCAACATCAAACATGCCAAAAATATGAATAATAGTTAAAAAGACTGAAAATGTTATCAAAATGTGAATATCAACGTCACTCAAATAAAAGCTTGTAAAAAAATTAAAAGAAGGATTATTATAAGCAGCCAATAAGAAAGCTTGATCATGATTGATGACGAACTTGACATAAGATTCAATAGAGTACTGTATCATATCAAACAATAAGAAAGCTCTCAAAGGAAAACAAAACAAGAGAGCTAATTCTACTGAACTTAATAGAAAAAATTTATGCACTTAAAAAAACAACAAAAATCACATCAACTGTTAAGATCACGCTGTTCGAAGATGAAGACCTCAAACTTAAATGGAAAGTATAAAGTACTTGCAGCATATCCGGAGAGCTTAGATCCCTTTCCACAATTTACAATCTTGTCATCTTTATCAAACCCCCAAAAGCCATGTATTGTGAAATCTTGAGGCACGGACGAGCGGCAACGCTGCGGAGGTGTTAGATTGCTGCAAAATGAATTTGGCCATTGCAACACAAGCTTGTAGGAGACAATATCTCCCGCCACGTTTGGCGTCTGCAAAGGTTGCCTTGACGCACAAGAAAATGATATTGCGAGCAAAATTAGGATGGTGATATAAATGGATTTCTCGATTGTCATAATTTATGGAAGTAGGATTTGGTTTAGGACAAGGATAAGGCCACCGTTATTGTTGGAGAGAACTTAGCTAGGGTTTGGTTATCGAGTGGCATAAATGAAGAGGGCTTATATATGTGTAGGGTTTTAAATTAATTTCTTTTGCAATTTTTATTCATTTAGATTTCCAATTATTTGCACTCTAAATATTTTAATTATATAACTAATCTTTTGTATTTGATAAACAACTTTTTTTTTTTTTTTTGGAGAGAGTTTAGGGTTTGTCTATGGTTTGGTTATTGAGACGACTGGAGAGGAATAAATGAAATGGGCTTATATATGTGTAACAAAAGTCTGTATTTATTAGGAGGGTTTTAAATTAATTTATTTTGCAATTTTATTCATTTATATTCCAATATTTTCATTTCTTTGCACTTAAAATTTTTTAACTATATAGATAATCGTTTGTTATTGTTGTTTTAAAAAAAAAAAATCAAAAAGAGGCAAAACTCAGAAGTATTAACTGATTATTCTGGGGGTACTTTCTCCCTTTCTCCCTTTCTATTCTTATCCTGGAGAAGCTGTAATTAGTTAGATATATGGTCAAGAGTCGAGATACCAAGAAGGAATTGTATTCCAAAATTAGCTAACCAATCAGCACAAAAGATGGCTTTCCGATAAATATGATGTAATTAAAAATTTAGGTGTTTTCGGAGAATACATTGTATTAATAAACAACTATCCTTTTTTTTTTTTTTTGTTAATTCTAGTGGGACATCTGACTTTATGTCTAAAACATGATCTATGAATGACTTAACTTGATAATGTGCCACGGATATTTTCTTTTTTTCTTTTCAGTAGAAAAGGAGGCTGAATGCCTATAATCTATAAGCTCTCATTCATTTTAACTCTATCAGGAAGGGAAGTCTTAAGTTTATTCTTATTGCACTACAAGAAAAAAAGGCTGAAGTGACAGCCAAAAATCATAGTCTAGTAGTAGCCAAATTGGGACGGACGACTGCTAGGTTACGGAATACCGTCCGTGGTAAAAAGTCATGTCGCCAATTTGATATTTCGTAGCCCATCCGTAACCAATTCCAGAAATTAATTTGTATTTATTTTTTATAACTTCCGTAGCAAAATAGCCGTAGCCCATCCATAGCCAACTTTGTTTTTAAAAAATTAATTATTAACGTCCGTAGCAAATCCGTAGCCATTTCGGTCGTAAATCGTCGGTAGCCCACGACTACGGATTAGTATCCGTAAAATATCGGTAGCCTTTTTTTCGTAACCAATCCGTAGCCCATCCGTAGCCAACTAAAATTTTGATTTTGTTATTAATTATTAACGTTCGTAACAAAGCAGTAGCCATTTCGGTCGTAAATCGGTCGTCGTCCACGACTACGGATTGTTATGGTAGCCAATCCGTAGCCAATTGTCGCCAAATATCAGTAGCCTTTTGTCAGCACATTGCCGTAGCTATTCCGTCGCTAATTAATTATTTAATATAAAAAAAAATAAAAACAATTATAAATATAAAAAATTTATATTAACAAAAAAAATTAAAAATACAAATTATTATTTACAAAAATTTTAATATTTACAATAGATTTATAATATTTACAAAAAAAAACTAATACCAAAATAATATTAATTTACAAAAAAAAAAACTAAAATGATCTACTATTGTCTTCTAATCATCTTGCTCACATGATTTTAATGCCTGCAAAGCTTTCCTTTTCTCTTTCTGTACTTTTTCATGCTCTTCCAAAGTCATCTCCTATTACACCACAAATAAATATGCATAAATAACACACAAATATTACTTGAAGATATTTAGAGCTGTTTAATTTATTAAATTCCTCATCTACATATATATATTGCCAAATTTCTTTTTCTGACACAATCTAACCAGTGAAATAGTATTAAAAAGACACCAAAAGCTCAAGAGTTAGAAGAGAAAATAGTTAATAAGAAACTGGGAATCAGTCCAAGGCTTCTAGCAAAAAATGTAATTGAATCTCCTATGTAATGTTTTGTGTATGGAAGTGTCGTTTGTATGAAATTACTTTATTATCTACCCTTCTAATATATAATTTTTTGTAACACCAATGCCATTTGCATAAAAGGGGATACAAGTTGGAGAAAATTGATGCATTCATATAGAAAATAGAAATTCTACCACATTTTGAACCATTGTAAGTTAGATCTCCATAGTCCTTAATAGGGATAATTTTATCGTCAAACATATAAGAAAAATGTTTAGTCATGTTCCCTCCACCGAGTATGCATTTAGAAAAGCTTGAAAACACAGGGACATAGTACTTGCAATACCACAGCACTCAACTCCATATGAAGAAGGATTATCTTCTCCAACATCATCCTTCCAATTCGATAAATATTAGAATGGATCATTCTCCACTTTTTCTTTAAATCTCAACAAAGTAAATCATAAATCACTTAACAAAAGAATTCCATTTAAGCACGTGATTCCATTATTTCAATTCTAAATAAGCATGACTCTATTATTTCAATTATAAATTAGCTCAACTTTATTATTTCAACTCTAAATTAGCACATGACTTCATTATTTTCACATATAACAAAAGAATAGCACCACTAATCAAATAACATTTCACATTCGCTACATCGGCATTAACATATACATATTATCAGCATTAACATATATACATATTAAACTATTAGTGTGATACATATTCAACTCTAAACTATTTACCCATAGATAGAGATAGGAATATGATGGTGGTGTTCTTGGTGGTGGTGATGGTGGCATTGGTGGTGTTGATGATGCCCTTGTTAGTGGTGATGGGGGTAGTACTCTTGGTGATGTCTTTGGTGGTGCCCTTGGTAGTGATGACGAATAAAAATTAAATAAATAAATGAAAAAATCAATAAATTACAAATAAAATATAGATTATATATATATACACATACAAATATAAACTAACATATTGCACTACCTTTGATGGTGTTGGTGATGCCCTTGGTGGTGGTGTCCTTGGTGTTGATGGTGTCACACCTCGATCGAACGCGACAATAATCAGACAAAGTCTCCTCTTAATTGGCTACATTCCAACACTTGTACAGTTATACTCAATGCCAACAACAAATACACAAGAACACCTTCTTGAAGCTTTGCTTATGCATAACATGCTAAACACAACATTTCTTCATAATAGGTCTATATAAGCCTAGCAATATTTACAAGTTCAAGTAATTTAAATTTCATGTTGTAGAAAGCTTCTAAGTCTCACAATATTAGTTAGACCTGTTTTTACTCACAAGTTCTCAAGATGAATTACAATCCATAAAGCAAAGACTTTTTAAGTTCAAAAATAAGCTAAGTATGCTTTAGTTACATTTCCAAAGTGATTCATAAACTTGCAACTAAACTCTTTGATTTCCATAACATAATGGAACTTTGTTGCAAAACGAACTATAAAACTTGCAAAACATCATAATCCAATCATTTAATTCAATATAACTTATAAAACATTCACAACCAATAATTCAATCGTTTCACAAATCTAGTGATAGCAAAGTAGACTACCACTTATAGTATTCATACATATTTTACCTAATTTCCGTTTGCACCATTAAGTTCACTTGGTAATCATTTTTAGCAATCTAACTAGCCAACAACATAAACAAGTCACATTTCCATTTGAAATCCAAGGAAATTTACAAGATTCCAACTTTGAGCCTTATTTTGCAAGCATGTATCATGTATATATATTGTATGCAATGTATGTAGGCTAAAAACACTCATTCAAGCATTTTATCAAACATATATTCAACATATTATACAACTACATCAAACAACACCACCCACACAAAGTCTCTAAACAACCTAGCATGTGAATTCATAACCCAATTTAACACTAAAGGCCCAACCTTCTACACATAAAGTCTCTTAACAACATTCTACACATGTACTTCACATTTACTTCATAATAAACAACCTAGCATGTGAATTCATAGCCCAATTTAACACTAAAGGCCCAAAATATTTAAGTAGTATATTATACTACCAAATAACATTTCATATTATACAACCAAATATGACTACAATACAATATTTTTAATTCACATAATATTTATGCCAAATATAATACCAAATATTTATGTCAAATATCACTAAATAAAATTAGAAATAAACATAAAATTAAGTACAAAAACTATAGATTGAACAAATAAAAATCTAAAATTCACACACACATACATATATATATATACACACACATATATATACATATGTGTATAGTAGACAAAAAAGATGGGAAATATAAACCTTAAACTATTTACCTATAGAAAAGAGAAAAGGAGATGGTGGTCATGGTGATGGTGCCCTTGGTGGTGTTGGTAGTATTAGTGGTGCCCATGGTGGTGGTTGGTGGTGGTGATGGTGCCTTTGGTAGTGGTGATGGTGGCCATGGTGGTAGTGGTGGTTAATAGTAGTGCCTTAGAGAGAAGAGAAAGAAAATCTCGTAGAGAGAGAGAAGAGAGGGAAAAAAAGTAGAGGGAAATAAAAAAACTTGAAAAACATTTCGTAGTTGTATATGGAAAAAAAACGCAGGTGACGGAATGGCTCCGGGTTTGCGTAGCCATAAAAAAAAAAAATGTTTCACCGGAGGGCCAGCCGGCCGGCCGGCGGGCCATCCGGTGGTGGACCGAGGCAAATGTGAAGCCTCTGTCCGTGCCAGTCGGCCTTCCGGCCATATCGGCAGGCCTTCTGGCAGGTACTCCAGCCACACCGGCCAAGTTACTACGTTGTAGGTGCAATCAAAATTTCATAATTAAAATTAAAATTGATAAACCTCAAATTTTTGTTGAAATCCGTAGCCTAGCAGTAGCCAATTGGCTACTGAATTGGCTACTGCTATACTACGGACAACTAATAATATGTATTATAACTTGTTAATAGGTAGGAACAACGCATTAAAACATGTTAATATCTTCATATTTTTCTTGTTTATGAAGTTTAGACACAATGTGAAAGTTTTTTCAACTCCCAGACTGAATGTTCATTAACATTAATGCAATATTAAGTGAAAATATGATAAGTTTGATTTAAACGGCAATTGATTTCTCTATAAAAGTATAAACGTTAATGAAATACAGACCAAGTTTATTTTTATTTAAAAAATTTGTAACTCAAGTGAAGTTACTACATTGTAGGTGCAATCAAAATTCTATAATGAAAATTAAAAACGAGAAACTTTAATTTTTTGTTGAAATCCGTAGCTGGATTACGAACAACTAATAATATATATTATAACTTGTTAATAGGTAGGAACAACGTATTAAAACTTGTTAATATCTTCATAGTTTTCTTGTTTATGAAGTTTAGACACAATGTGAAAGTTTTTTCAACTCCCAGACTGAACGTTTATTAACATTAACGCAATGTTAAGTGAAAACATGATAAGTTCGATTTAAACGGAAATTGATTTCTCTATAAAAGTACACACGTTAATGAAATACGGACCAAGTTTATTTTTATTTGAAAATTTTACAACTCAAGTGAAGTTACTACGTTGTAGATGCAATCAAAATTCCATAATTAAAATTAAAAACGATAAATCTCAATTTTTTGTTTAAGTCCGTAGCCTAGCAGTAGCCAATTGGCTACTGCTGGACTACGGACAACTAATAATATGTATTATAACTTGTTAATAGGTAGGAAAAACGTATTAAAACATGTTAATATCTTCATATTTTTCTTGTTTATAAAGTTTAGACACAATGTGAGAGTTTTTTGACTCTTAGATTGAACGATTATTAACATTAACGCAATGTTAAGTGATAACATGATAAATTTGATTTAAACGACAATTGATTTCTCTATAAAAGTACGCACGTTAATGAAATACGGACCAAGTTTATTTTTATTTGAAAAATTTACAACTCAAGTGAAATTTACTACGTTGTAGGTGCAATCAAAATTTCATAATTCAAATTAAAAATGATAAATCTCAATTTTTTGTAGAAATCCGTAGCCTAGCAATAGCCAATTGGCTATTGCTGGGCTACGGAAGAGTTCCAGTTCGTAGCCCAGCAGTAGCCAATTGGCTACTGCTGGGCTACGAAAACGTTTCAGTCTGTAGCCTAGCAGTAGCCAATTGGCTACTGCTGGACTACGGACAACTAATAATATGTATTATAACTTGTTAATAGGTAGGAAAAACGTATTAAAACATGTTAATATCTTCATATTTTTCTTGTTTATAAAGTTTAGACACAATGTGAAAGTTTTTTTGACTCCCAGACTGAACGTTTATTAACATTAACGCAATGTTAAGTAAAAACATGATAAGTTCGATTTAAACGGCAATTGATTTCTCTATAAAAGTACGCACGTTAATGAAATACGGACCAAGTTTATTTTTATTTGAAAAATTTACAACTCAAGTGAAGTTACTACGTTGTAGGTGCAATCAAAATTCCATAATTAAAATTAAAAACAATAAACCTTAATTTTTTATTGAAATCCGTAGCTTAGCAGTAGCCAATTGGCTACTGCTGGGCTACAGAAACGTTTCAGTCTGTAGCCTAGCAGTAGCCAATTGGCTGCTGCTGGACTACGAACAACTAATAATATGTATTATAACTTGTTAATAGATAGGAACAACGTATTAAAATATGTTAATATCTTCATATTTTTCTTGTTTATGAAGTTTAGACACAATGTGACTCCCAGACTGAACGTTTATTACTATTTACGTAATGTTAAATGAAAACATGATAAGTTCGATTTAAACGGAAATTGATTTCTCTATAAAAGTACACACGTTAATGAAATACGAACCAAGTTTATTTTTATTTGAAAATTTTACAACTCAAGTAAAGTTACTACATTGTAGATGCAATCAAAATTCCATAATTAAAATTAAAAATGATAAACCTCAATTTTTTGTTTAAGTCTGTAGCCTAGCAGTAGCCAATTGGCTGCTGCTAGGCTACGGACAACTAATAATATGTTTTATAACTTGTTAATAGGTAAGAACAACGTATTAAAACATATTAATATCTTTATATTTTTCTTGTTTATGAAATTTAGACACAATATGAAAGTTTTTTGACTCCTAGACTGAACGTTTATTAATATTAACGCAATGTTAAGTGAAAACATGATAAGTTCGATTTAAATGGCAATTGATTTCTCTATAAAAGTACACACGTTAATAAAATACGGACCAAGTTTATTTTTATTTGAAAATTTTGCAACTCAAGTGAAGTTACTACGTTGTAGTTGCAATCAAAATTTCACAATTAAAATTAAAAATGATAAACCTCAATTTTTTGTTAAAATCCGTGGCCTAACAGTAGTCAATTGGCTATTGCTGGGCTACGGAAGTGTTCCAGTTCGTAGCCCAGCAGTAGCCAATTGGCTACTACTGGGCTACAAAAACGTTTCAGTCCGTAGCACTAATAATATGCATTATAACTTGTTAATAGGTAAGAACAACGTATTAAAATATGTTAATATCTTCATATTTTTCTTGTTTATGAAGTTTAGACACAATGTGAAAGTTTTTTCAACTCCCAGACTGAACGTTTATTAACATTAACGCAATGTTAAGTGAAAACATGATAAGTTCGATTTAAACGGCAATTGATTTCTTTATAAAAGTATGCACGTTAATGAAATACTGACCAATTTTATTTTTATTTGAAAAATTTACAACTCAAGTGAAGTTACTACGTTGTAGGTGCAATCAAAATTCCATAATTAAAATTAAAAACGATAAACCTTAATTTTTTGTTGAAATTCGTAGCCTAGCAGTAGCCAATTAGCTACTGCTGGGCTACGGAAACGTTTCAGTCTGTAGCCTAGCAATAACCAATTGGCTACTGCTGGATTACGGACAACTAATAATATGTATTATAACTTGTTAATAGGTAGGAATAATGTATTAAAACATGTTAATATCTTCATATTTTTCTTATTTATGAAGTTTAGACACAATGTGAAAGTTTTTTTAACTCCCAGACTAAACGTTTATTAACATTAATGCAATGTTAAGTGAAAATATGATAAGTTCGATTTAAACGACAATTGATTTCTCTATAAAAGTATAAACGTTAATGAAATACGGACTAAGTTTATTTTTATTTGAAAAATTTGCAACTCAAGTGAAGTTACTACGTTGTAGGTACAATCAAAATTCCATAATTAAAATTTAAAACGATAAACCTCAATTTTTTGTTGAAGTCCGTAGCCTAACAGTAGCCAATTAGCTGCTGCTGGGCCACGAAAGCGTTCCAGTTCGTAGCCCAGCAGTAGCCAATTGGCTACAACTAGACTACGGATTTGGTTGTTTTATTTTTTCGTATTTAATTAAAATATCCATATTTATTTTTTTAAAACATTTTTTGAATAATATATATAGTCCGTAGCCAATCCGTGGCTATTGGCCACTGCATGGTTACAGACTTTTTTATGAATTTTTTTACCGAATTAATTAAATAAGTCGTAGCTAGTCCGTAGCAAATTTGTCACGGCTAGGCTACGGAATATTATTTTTTATTTTTTTTATTAATTAAAATTATTGTCCATAGTTAATCCGTAGCAAATTTTTGTCGCCATTTCAACGGGGCATAAGTTGGCTACTGCTGGGCTACGAAATTTTTTTTCCGTAACAAATTCGTAGCCTGACAGTAACTAATTTACTACAAAAAAAATCCGTCGCCCAATTTCGTCACCCGAGCGCTGTTTTCTTGTAGTGTTGATGCCCCTCTCTTTTCCTTGGAGGAGATCCTTAACCTTGCCCCCACTCTTTCAGATAAAGGTGATATCAAGGTCTACTTGTTCCAACTCACGTTTTGTGCAACAATCCATAATGTCTAGAAGGAGAGGAACATGCGACTTTTCAAGGAGGAAGCTTCAACCGAGGAGGAAATCATTTTGAACATCTAAGAAGAGATGACATCGAGAGCTTTGGCTTTTAATCCATTCGAGGGGACCTCTATAAACAAACGCTTCTTGTTTAGAGCTGGCATTAATATTGGGTTGACTTAGACTTTGTGTTTGCTTTGTTTCTGATTCCATGTGTTGCTTGTTTTGTAGCCCTTGACCATTGAACACACATGGTTTCTTGTTTTGTCCTAGGACACTTTGTCTTCTTTTCTTTGACACTTGTGCTTGTACCTTTTTCTTCTTTTAATAAAATCGCTCTTGCTAAATTAGATAATAAAAAAATATATTTTAACTCTTTTATAATATTCTAATTGAAGTAAAATCTCACTGCTACGAATTTTTGACAATTGTATAAACTAAAATTTTTCACAACAGTTTGTATTTAATTGCAAAGATTATTTTTTTTAATCTATTTTTTAGTTATTTCTCATAAGATTACTATTTTGTGATGGTTTTAAAATTATAGTTTTATTGCAATAATTTTTTGAACCATTGCTAAATATTTGTAGAAAACTATTGGAAATAGAGAATTAATTTACAACAGAATCATATGAAACGGTTAAATTCATTTGAAATGATATATATTTAGCTTTTTTCAATAGTTGTAAGTGTTGTACAAATAAAAAATTTGTGATAGTGTAATTTCGTGGATCAAAACAGTTCGCAACCCTCTAAAGGGTTTTTACCAAAATGAACTTTGCTCCCTCTTGTTTATGCGGCTTTGTAAACTGACAAGGAAATATCAGCCTTTTTGCATGTAGTCCACTTCTAATGTCAATTACACATTCACTCGTTAGTAAAGTCTTAGCGGAGCTTTGGGCCACGTGGTCTATTGCGGAATGAGGTGGGGGAGTGGGCCGCAAGCTTCACCATGAACTTGGAAATCACCTTCAGTGGTGGAGTTAAATATTTGGAGTCAGGAATACATTACACGATAAGTTAATAACAAAAATTTGGAAGCGCTCATTTATGCATAAAATAATACTTAATTTAAACATATTATAACGCTATAAATGAAATCTTCAAGTAATTCGCCCTTATTTAATACACATTATAATAATTATAAACATGTAAGCAAAAAAACATATATAATAATTAAAATGCCACTGAGAAATATAATCTTTTGTATTTCAAATGCCACAAAAAAAAAAACCATACATAATAATATATTATAGACATAGTCTAACGTCCATATAATCTTTTGTATTGAATTTGAGCTTTTGTTCAAATGCCACTAAGAAATTATTCTCCATAATAGGAAATATGGAAACCAACGAGGCTTTATATCTAAATTAAATATGAGGTCGTGCTTAATAAAGTGGCTAGAAATAATTATTCAAATCATAAGTTAAAATAATTTGTTGGTACTTTAACTATTCTTTTTTTTAATAGAACAATTCAAAATATTATGAAAACACTATATGAGTGGACTAATACAACAATACAAATATTTATCTTAATCCTAACAAAATAATTCAAAACATTGAAGTAACTAAGTAATTCTTGCTTTGAGAAGATATAAGACCATTAATAACAATTTACCTCAAAAAAAAAAATTACCTCGAATCTGATTCGAAGGACAAGCATGGATTAGATAATTGGGTAGTTGGGTTTGTGGTAAGAGAGATAAGTGGAAATAAAGTTGCAATTGGATTGTATCAGGTATATCATTTTTGTTTTTCAATTCAATAACAATTTACTAATTGAGGGATAAGTCAGGGGGTGAACTGGGACATACGTCCCTCTGCCTCTGAATTTTATTCGCCTTTAACACTAAAGCGGAGCTTCTAGCTCTTTTGGAAGGCCTACGAAGGGCGGTAAATCTTCGAGTTGATAGTCTCTTTGTAGAAATTGATTTCAGAGTCATTTTTTCTCTTGTCAAGGCTAATAGGTCCATGAATTGAAGAATGCCAGAATATCTTGAGAAATAAGTAAAGATTCTATATTAGACATGTTATAGGGAAGCAAATAGATGTACTGACTAGATTTTTAATATTGGTCTAAGTCAACCTCTTGACAGCCACTCTATAGATTATGTCATTGTGCAATTGCAAGTGCTTTTGGAGTTGAACAAGTGGGGTGCTTCTTTACATAGATTTGTGAACAGTTGATCGTGGCTTGTGGCTTTTGCCTCCTCTTTTATCAAAAAAAAAAAAAATCTTAGTTTGTCACTATGGTTTTGATCCAGCGGTATGTAATACACTATATATACAAGATGTTATGAATTCAAGTCTCGCTAGTTATATTATAAAATTTTAGTCCTCTCATAATTTTTTTTTTTTTAAAAAAAAAAAAAAAACACTTAGCTCCCTTAGTCTAGAAACGCGTTTTTGTGTACTTGTGTGTGTGACTACCTAAGGCTTAATTGCCTACAAGATAAAAAATAATGAGACTACCTAAAATACAAGGAGTATCGGACAAAATTACTCTATAGAAATATTACAATAGCTTAAATTCTGAATTTCTTAGAATTTTAAGTGGTCGACTCAAGTCTCAACCATAGATAAAAGATCCGAATTGATTATAATAATTAATGCGCATTCGAAGGGACATTTCGTATAAAATAAATAATAATCCACTAGAAGTAAATCACTTTTCATAAGTATACTTCATGACAAACACAGTGACCAGTGGTGCTGCTTTCGTTGACTCAAATTAAAATAGTATTAAAAATTCTATGTGTTTGAAAAACCACATTATCCAAATGCTAAAGTGATAAATTTTAATGAATTATCCAAAAAAGAAGTGATAAATTTTGAACCATCCAAAGGTTTCCTCGTACCTTAAACGTCACGCACTTTTGTTTTTCCTGTATTTCAGTGCCTATTAAGGAACTACTATTATAATACTCTGGCTGATTGAGGTACCCTTCTTCTTTTCTTTTCTTTTTTCGGTTCGGAAGGTACCCACCCCTCTTCTCTCTGATGTGGGAGCACTGCGTGCAATATATTCATGAGCCACATAACAAATTTCTGTATAATCCCAAAAAACAAAAACAAAAAAACATGTATGCGTTTAGAATATTCATTTGAAATTGGGATTTTGCCTCTGTAGGAGAGAAAAAATAAGGGTAAATAGTACCGAACCTTCCTATACTTTTACTAATGTGCATGCTTTTCTTCTATAATTTAAAAAGTGCAAAAAATTCTTTTATAGTTTGTAAATATGTGCACACGTCCCTCTTCCGTCATAAAAATCATTAAACTTAACCGAGAGTGTAATAAGACACGCGCAATTTTTCAGAATATTGGACGATATTTTGATGGGTTAATGGCACGGGACCCCTCTATACTTTTACTTATGTGCATGTTTTCCCTTTATACTTTATAAACTGCAAATAACACCTTTATAATTTGTAAATGCATGTACACCTCCCCCTCCGTGTGGAATGTTTCAATTTTTAAAATAATAAATTAAATTATAAAATCTTATTTGTTGCCTTAAAAGTTTAAATGTAGTACTTTTAAAAATAGAGGACTTAATTTTCAAATATGACAAAGATCGAGAGATTTAGGGGTGACCAATTGGTGATTACCTCTCCTGATATACAATAGAACCTGCTCAAATTAATATTCGATAATTTAATAATATGTTTTAAACAATAAAATTATATGGTCCCGACTTAGGATCAGTGTAAAAAATTAATAATATCGATAAAATTATAAAAGAATACATTAAATTAATAATTTTTTATCTTATTTTGAATATTTTTGTTAACTTATCAACAAATAAGGTTTTATAATTTAATGTATTATTTTAAAAAATTGAAACATTTCACACGGAGGGGGAACGTGTGCATGCATTTACAAACTATAAGGAAGTTATTTGCACTTTATAAAATATAGGGGGAAAACATGTAAATAAATTAAAGTACAGGGGAGTCCCGTGCCGTTAACCCATCAAAATATCGTCCAATATTCATAACAACCACGCGTGTCTTACACTCTCGGTTAAGTTTAACGATTTTTGTGATGGAGGGAGGACGTGTGCACGCATTTACAAACTATGAGAGAGTTTTTCGCACTTTTTTAGAGAAAATGTGCACATAAGTGAAAATATAGGAGGCTTCCATGCCATTTACCCAAAAAACAATGGAAAAAGTCTATAAGCTTAGAATTTAAGAATTTTAACTTGAGATTCTAGATCAAATCTTTTTTTTTTTTTTTGCCCTGATCTAGATCAAATCTTGATATCATCATTGTTGTTCTATTATTGCTATGGGCACCATCATAGATAAAATATAAAATATCACTACAAAAAATATCAACCTATATAGGCAGCAGTTTTGGGCAGTGGCAGTTTATTAATCCACAATTAGTTAAAAATTACGTCAACGGTTCTAGAATTAACCGCTAAAAAAAAATTACTCTTTAAAAGTGTTTCTAACAGCCAAGAGTAATTCAAATTTTTTAACAGACATAATTAGCGTTCCAAATATATTTTATATAGGATAAAAGATTTTTATAACTACTAAACTATCCTTTAAGTCTTGTTTTTATCATTCAACTATTTTCAAATTTTATTTTGATTGTTAAACTATTAATTTGGTCTAATTTTGATCATTCTGTTAGTTTTATTTTCATTATTTATTAAATTAGACTGGCTAGTAAGAATAAAACCGTAAAATCAATGAAATTCATTGCAAATATATCCCAAATTTAAAAGCAATGAAAAAAATATTCTAACAATACTTGAACCAAAGACCAACTACATAAAAACCAAAACCTCAACCACTCTACAACACATGTGTTTGTTTAAAAGTTATGTTAAAAATATATACCATACTCGTAACTAATCTTGAACAAAGAATTACAAACAAGCACTGACACGCACAGAGCACACTGAAATCTTTGGAGATTATTAGCCATTTAGCCTCACATGTTGAAGAAATGTAACTATTTGGAGCACTTCGTTTCAAATTTATATATAGGGTAATTTATCAAAATAGTCTTAAATTTTTGTCTTTTTTGATGTTTAACTTTTCTATTTTTACATATAGTAAGGTTTTAATTAAGTTGTTTATATAAAAAGGGTCTTGGTCCCCAAGGCTAATCATTCTATTCTTTCGTTCTTAATTCTCCATCTCTTGAGAGAATTTGATCAGTTTGTAGAAGATCTCGCCATAATTTTCTCTAGTAGGTGATTTCGTCTTCTTCTAATTAACGTTACGGATTCAAGTACACCGTTCTCATTATTTAGTTATGCAATCTTGATATTCTAAACAAAGATTAAGGAATAATTGAATGAATCTACATATGTTCTAACAAGTGGTATCAGAGACACCTTCGTGTTCGATTATTAAGATTGATTTTGTGATTTTGATTAATGAATTTCGTGTGATTAATACATATGATTTGTTTTTGTTAAATCCATATAATTTTAGGATTTGATTCGAAATTATGGGTATAATTTATTTTCATTAATCTTGATCACAAGCTTGATTGAATTTTTTAAATTTTGAGAATGGATTCAGTTAAATCTGGAATATGTTATGTTGACTTTTCTTTGATATGATTCTGTTACTTTCTTTTGCGAAAGAAAAGAAACTAACATTAATTCCTTCAAGTTCTTTCAACTTTGGAATTTGTATATGTATATATTATGGAATCCTTATCAATTATTGGTTGGCTATAATGTTAAAATGCCAAATACATTCATCTGTTGGTCAAAAGAACCTTAGGTTAATCAAATCAAAAATCACTAGTAATGATACGGTGCAATAATGGCAATGTATTTGTTTGAGGTTTATAACAATTGGTTTAATGGATCAAGGATGTCTCTCATGAGTTTTGACCTTGCGTCTTTTGAGTTTATTTATAATAACTGGTGAACCATTATACATAGGATGTTCTTGGTTATTTATCAATTCTTTTAACTTCTTTTAAAGTGAAGTGATTATGGTCTGTAAGGACACAACTTTGGTTGTTTAAAAGTATTTGTATATATCAGTATAAACAATTGATTGGTCAGCCTCATCAAAAGCATAATTTGTCTTTTATTTTTGAATAATTTAATTGAAGGTTAAAGTTGCCAAAGTAATCTCTTTTGTGTAAATTAGTTTATTTTGAGATAATAAGATGTGCGTGTTTATTATTTATGCTATCAATGATCGACTCAAAGAAAAGTCATTGATTGGCCAAATAACAAACACACCTGCGAAAATAAATGTATGATGATTATAAAGTTTCTATGTGGACAACACGTCGGCCCAAAAGAAGGTTGTTATTTGACCAGATTTATTATATATCAACATTTGATTTTGATATGGAGAGTACCACTACAATTGTATAAAAATTTATATCTTGCATTTACATGTTTGTTTCGTTTTAACTTGTATAGATATATATATATCTTGACATGAATTTTAAATTAGTGAGCTTATGTTATTTGTTTGTTCTCAATTTTGTTAGTTACATCTATTACTGCTAATGTCACTACCAACATTAATTCAATTCCTGTGCTTAACGGCACAAACTATAAGAGTTGGAAAGAGAACGTTATGTTAGTTCTCTGCTACATGGATTTAGACTATGCATTAAGGAAAGAACGACATGTTCCTTTTACGGATGCAAGTTCCACAGAGGATAAAGGGAACTTCGAGAAGTGGAATCGTTCTAATCACCTTAGTCTAATGATGTTTAAGCGTAGCGTTCCAGAAGCATTCAGGGGCAGCATGTCCGATGAGGTAACTACTAAGGGTTTCCTTTCAAAAATCGAGAAAATGTTCGCTAAGAATGAAAAGGTTGAGACAAGCAACCTTTTAGCTGACCTTGTCCAGATGAGGTATAAGGGTAAAGGAAACATAAAGGAGTACATTATAGAGATGTCTAACATCGCTTCAACACTTAAGGCACTAAAGTTAGAGCTATCTGATGACTTGCTCGTACATTTGGTGCTCATATCCCTTTCTGCACACTATGGACAGTTTATAGTGAGTTATAACACTCAAAGGGATAAATGGACTCTAAATGAGCTCATTTCCCACTGTGTGCAAGAAGATGATAGATTGAAGCGAGACAAGACTGTTGAAAGTGCTCATGTGGCAACTACCTCAAAGAAGAATAAGCGAAAAAAGGAATAAAGATAAAAAAAAAGCTGCAGTAAGAACATCACAACCCAATAAACAGCAAAAGAATCAGGATCAGGAACTTACCTGCTACTTTTGCAAGAAACCTGGACATGTGAAGAAGGATTGTTCCAAGTACGTCGCATGACGTGTAAAAAAAGGTATACTTCTTACTTTGGGTTATTCAGAAGTTCATTTTACTTTTGTACCTAGTAATACTTGGTGGGTAGATTCTGATGCTACTACTCATACAAGTATGTCTATGTAGGGTTGCCTGTGGAGCCGACCGTCAAGTGATGCTGAAAGATTCATCTATGTGGGCGATGACAAAGCAAGTTCCGGTTAAAGTCTTTGGGACCTTTAAATTTATCTTTTGACATTGATCATTTTATTGAATTAAGAGAGACTTATATAGTACTATCGTTTAGGTGGAATTTGGTTTCTGTTTTGGATAAATTTGGTTATTCTTGTTCTTTTAAAAACAATAAAGTTAGTCTTTTTCTTAATTCTTCTCTTGTTGCGACTGGTTCCTTAATTAATAAACTATATATGTTGAATACCATTGTTTTCATTTAATGAAACCTTGCAAATGATTTCAAGATGTACAAAACACAAATTAACAAATGAGAATTCTGCCACTTTATGGTACAAGTGTTTAGGTCACATCTCCGAAAGGAGAATTCAGAGACTTATGTCAGACGAAATACTTGATCCCCTTGATTACAGAGACTATAATGTGTGTGTTGAGTATATCAAAGGGAAACATACAAACATCAGGAAGTTAAGTGCCAAGAGAAGTTCTGACGTCTTACGATTGATAGATACTGATATATGTGGTGCATTCCTACGGCTTCCTAGAATGGTCAACAGTATTTTATCACCATTATTGACGACTATTCTCGTTATGGGTACTTATACTTAATTCATGAGAAGTCACAGTCCTTGGATGTTTTTAAGGCCTTTAAAGCCAAGGTCGAAAATCAAATGGGCAAGAAGATTAAGGCTATCAAATCTGACCATGGTAGTGAATACTATGGTAGATATGATAGATCAGGTGAACAACGTCCGGGGCTTTTTGCCAAATTCCTAGAAGAATGCATAATCGTCCCACAATACACAATGTCGGGGTCAGTGGCGGACCTACATAGACAAGAGCGTATGCAAATGCTTCACCTCAACAAAAATTGATATAGTTTAGTGGTTAAGGAAGCACTTTTAAAATTAATTGAGGGTTCATGTCTCAGGTTCAATTCTTGCGAAGTGCATACACTAGAGTATTTTTTTTGCCAATTTGTGAAGTAGCTATTGACAAAGGAAAAAGGAAAGGAGTGCATACCTATAGAGAATCGAACCCGCATGGTTCATTTCAATATTCAAATGCTAGACCAGCAAGAATAACTTGTATTTTGAGAGTTAGTAGATCCCAATTAATTATAATACCCTTCTATGTCGAACTGTGAACGCCTTTTGATAGTTTCACTGTATCACTGTAGTGCATGTCCTGACTCCCAATACTTGGGTCCGCCCCTGGTCAAGGTCACCTAGCATGAATGGTATTGCTGAGAAATGAAACATGACTCTAAAAGACATGGTAAGAAGTATGATTAGTCATTCTTCATTACTAGAATCACTCTAGGGAGAGGCATTTAAAACTGTAGCATATATACTGAACAAAGTACCTAGTAAAGCGGTAGATAAAACCCCTTATGAACTATGGTTAGCCAAGAAGCCTAGCATCAAGCGCTTACACATTTGGGGTTTTCCAGCTAAGGCAAGGCCATATAGGCCACATTAAAAGAAACTGGACTCAAGACCAATTAACTACTATTTTGTTGGGTACGTTGAACGATAGAGGGGTTTCAAGTTTTATGATCCCTCAACTAAGTCCTTTTTCGAGACAGAAAACGTGAGATTTTTTAAGAATGTTGAGTTTGAGGAGGGAGATAAGGTTAGGAATGTTGTCTTTGAGTAGAAATCTATTTTTCTTCCAAACATTGTTATTGATAATGATCAGCCTACTGACATTGTCCAACAATGAGGATTTTCCTATGGACCTCCCCACTCAAAATCAAGATGTTGCTCCAGAAGAGCAAACTCAACAACCCCAAGAAGAAGTGTCACTTAGGCGATCCACTAGAGAAAGAATAAGGACAATTTCTAGTGATTACATTGTATTTCTTCAAAAGCATGAGTTTGACATAGGGACAATGGAGGATGATCCAATCAACTTCCAACAAGTCAAACAAAGTGTCAACTGTCAAAAGTAGATTGATGCCATGAATGGTGAGATAAAATCCATGAAGAACAATGACGTTTAGAATATCGTCAAGTTGCCTGAAGATGTGAAGACCATTGGTTATAAATGGATTTTTAAGACCAAAAGGGAATTTAAAGGCAACATTGAGAGATATAAGGCGCATTTAGTCACTAAGGGTTTCACTCAAAAGGAAGACATTGACTATAAAAAGACTTTATCTCCAGTTTCTACGAAAGACTCTTTTAGAATGATAATGACACTTGTGGTTTATTTTGATTTAAAGCTACATCAGATGGTCGTTAAGACAACTTTTCTCAATGGTGATATTGAGGAAACCATTTTCATGGTGCAGCCATAAAACTTTGTCTTAGGTGACTCAAAGTCTATGGTTTGCAAACTCAAGAAGTCCATCTACGGTCTCAAACAAGCTCCCTATCAATGGTATCACAAGTTTCATCAAGTCATTGTCTCATATGGTTTTGAAGTTAATGCAGTTGATGGTTGTGTATATTATAAGTTCAGTGGGAGTTAATTTATCTTCCTAATGCTTTATGTCGATGACATATTATTGGCTAGCAGCGATATAGGCTTACTGCACGAAACCAAGAGATTTCTAACTAAGCATTTTGAAATGAAAGATCTTCGTGACGCCTCTTTTGTCTTCTCCTAATTAACGTTATGGATTTAGGTACGCCGTTCTCATTATTTAGTTATTCAATTTTGATATTCTAAATGAAGATTAAGGAATAATTGAATGTATCTACATATGTTCTAACATATAGCACTTCAATGTTCCAGCAACCTAACATTTTCTGTATCTATTAATTTGAACGCAACTTGACTTTTTTTTTTTGTTTATAATAGCTTAGATCGTGATCCATAAATAGAGGAGTTAAGAGATTTATATGGTAATAGATCATATCTATAGTATTTTGAAAAATTCTCGAACATAATGATATGAATCGAGCTTTAATGAGTTCTAATATGCAACGTCAAACAGTTTCTCTTTTTCGGTTCAAGAATTGTATTGTTGGAACTAGTTTAGAAAGACAAACAACTCTAGATTCGGGGGAGCTTACTATAGCCGAAGACGAGAGAAAGTTCATTTCAACTAATACTGACAAGATTTTTTTATCATGTAATATAAATACTCTTAAGTATTCCAGGCAGCGGTTCTTCAACTTATGCGAAGCGATTCCAAAAAAAATGGTTGCAAATATTATAGGAGACGTGGACTTGAGCAGCGAATGCAACTTATATATTGGCAACGATAAAATACCATTGCCAAAGCTCACAAAAATTGCTGACTATATCCAAATTTTTTGTAGTAATATAGAACAAAGTTTTATTTTGGGATTTCAAGAAGATTATTAGTTTGAAATTCATAATCAATTAATATTCATGGGTAAAGTAATTTTTAATTCCAAAAATTTTTATCTTTTCAAAATTCATTTTGCTTCCTTAATTAATTAAGAATTCCTTGTAATGGGCCATAGTAATATTTTTTGGTTTTTATCTATTTAACCAACAAATATCGAAGAATAATCACACAAACAGTTATTCTCATTTAACATCTGATGTTTTATGTATACCAAAGAACATTAAGATTAAACATTTCTTTCATTACATGTGCTATCAAAGCACGGCCTTGAATCATTATATGTGGTATCAAAACACGATCCTATGTCTTGTTTCCGTTGGTTGTTACAGGGTAGTATCAAAATATGGTCCTAAGTTGTGTTTCCATTCTTATAACGTGATGAGAATGTTATTTATAGTTGGATTTGTACCGTTACATGGAGCAATTTCAGTAGTAAAACCTTAGCTCAACTTAGAAATAGGCTAGATAAACATTTGTTCAGGTAAACAAAACCTTGTTCTTACCCAAAACTTTGAACATATATTTTGAGTACATGATATACAATCCATTGGCACATTGCTTCTGTTATGATCATTCTATTCCGAAACCTTGTAGAAAATGAAAGTCAAAGACTAGCTATGTCCATTAGTCCTTGAACTGTTTGAGAAATAGACGTAAAACTTATTTACATTTTAGGCTTAAATCCATTCTTATGCTACTCTTATTGGGGCCAAGTCATTTTAGACCTTGTGTCTGACAAAATCAAACTGTGATTTGTTCAGTTATGATCTTAAACTTTAATATTCTTATATGAACTCAGCTGATGGGCTCTCCAGAGAAGTTCTATATAACAAAAAAAAAAAAGACGAATAGCTACAAGACCATAGAGATAAAGAAAAATTGAACATGCCAATATTGACAAATTGATGATAAACTTTTCTAGTTTAGCTTGACTTTGTCATTTGGGCTTGGTTTTCTTTCTCATTTTGAGCTCTCTAGAACACTTCTAACATGCCCTTAGGTTTTAGTATTTTGGCAGAAAATGCTTAATGGTGCATACAATATATATGCATATGCATTATCAGTTTATTGGTAACTTTTTTGTAGCAATTAATAATGCCATAAAGTTTGAATTTTTTTACAATATATATGTATGCATTATCAATTTATTGGTGGTGAATAACCAAAGGCATGGGAAACTGGAGTCCTATTGACTTGGTGTAGAAGATCATATTGGATGGGCTGATGGGGCTGCCTAACAATCCTCTCCTGTTACTGTGTTGGGCAATATGCTCTGGGTCGGAAAAAACTATGCCAGATCTAATGAGAGTCATTGGCTTATTAGCTACTAAGGATGATGGAGTCAGTTATTATAGTGTGTTAAGTACAAGCAAAGCACCTAGTCTTATTTATTGTAAATTAATCGCACGCCCTAGATAAGTTGTTTTTTTTTTTTCTCACCACTTAAATAAAATGGATTTAGGAGCGATTCCACTTTATATATATATTGGGAGTCTTAGGGCCTGCTTGGAAATGTTTTTTTTTATTTTATAAACAGTTTCTGAGAATAGTTTTCAAAATTAATTTTTAAAAATAAAAAAATAAAAAACTTGTTTGCATACAAATGTTTTCTAAACAAGTTTTTAAGATTAACATACCTTTAGAATTACATACACACACATACACACTCACTCACTCATCCCCACACCCACACCCACTCACACATACACATACACACACATACATACACACTTACACATACACACACTCACACATACACACACTTACAAACACACACATTCTTATATATACTCATGCACTAATACACACACACATACATTTATACACACACACACACACACACACACTTATACACATACATACACATACTCACATATACACACACACACATACACTCACACATACACACTCATACACACACCTACACAGATACTTACGTACACTCATACACATACACACACACATATACTCACATACTCTCACACACACACTTATATTACAATTATAGTATGTGTGTGTGTATGTGAGTATGTGTATATGTGTGTATATAAGTGTATGTGTGTGTGTGAGTATGGGAGTGTGTGTGTGTAAGTGTACGTATATGAGAGAGTGTATGTGTGTGTGAATGTGTGTGGGTAAGTGTGTGTGATACCCCGAACTCGGCATATAATTAAAAGCATCTAATTGCATTCAATTATGTGTTATCTTGAATGCTAGCATGAAAATTATATGTTTACTTTAGTTAATTTATTCATATTAGCATTATTTTCATAATTCTTTAAAAATATTCCAATAATAGTTAAATTAAATTATTTAAAATAAATATTAACAACTTTTATTATTTATAGTAATTGAATTTATTTTCTTGCATTTATTTACTTTGTTTTCAACTAAATGAAAAAATAGCTCTAAGCCCGGAGATTTAAAATTTTCTATTTCTTTTTTTGAATTACTTATTTTCCCTATATTTCACATCTTTTATATAATCGTTCGATCATAGTGTTACGTGCATAGCATATCTAGAATATTAGTTAGAGAATTATTTTGAGTGTCAACAAATAGTGTTTTAGTATTTTTAGTATTTTGTATTTTAGTTTAGCTAGTTTATGTTAGTTTTGCATTTAGGACTTGAATTAGTTTTATTTCCAACTAAAATAACCTACATTGACCAAGACTAAATAGCTTTGACCTTTGACCTTTTAATGTTGTCATCTTTTAAGCTATTTTATATGCAAAATAAGACACAAGAACAAGCAAAAAAGGGAGGAGAAAATCGAAAGCACCAAGAGAGAAAGAAAATTAAAATTTTCAACTTCAATTCATCCAATCTTTGCTTGAGCTTGTCTAGGATCATTTCCAAGCCACCCAACATCATCTTCCAAGCTTCTACAAGTGCTCAAGTGAGTGATTTCATCTTTAATTGTGCATTTGAGTAATTTTAGTTTAAACTTTAAGTTTTAGCAATTGTTGGTAGAATGCTATTTTGTGCATTTTGTTGCTTATAAGACCTTCCATGATGATAGTAGAACATGTTTTTATAGTTTTTTGGCAAGTTCCATGGTTGAAAATGAAGATTGCATGTTGGAGAAGACAATAAATAGTAAAAAATATGAATAGTAACCCTTGTGTTCTAGTTTAATTTATTGCTTCAAATATGCTTAAATATGTATGTAGAGCAAAATTTTGTAGTTAGTTAGCTTTTTGAATAGTTGAAAATGGTGGTTGATGAATTAAAGAAGATGATGAATAGTGCCAAACTAGGGTTTCTGAAAAAAGTTACAATTTAATTCGATCCGAGGCTTCTAATAGTTGCTAATTAGGTCCATGAGCGTGGAAAAAATGTTAGTTGCGCTTGCTATGCACAAAAATTGGGTAATTTGATCAAAATAGGCTACTTTAATAAGGGGTTTCGGGGTTAACTCGAATCCGGGCATGTTTTGACGTCATGGATAGTCTTTATTAAGTATAAAATCCTTAGAAGTGCCTTCGTTTCGTTTGTTTGGGTCCCGAAATAGGTACTTGTAGTGCAAACGCAGAAAGGGAAAATCGGGACTTTTGAGGTAATTGCGGGTTAAAGTATGGTTTCATGATTTTAAATGGTGTCATAATGTGTATTTAGATGTGTAGTATGGTTGGTTTATGAATTGGAAAACTTGTGGTTTGTATGTGACTTGATTTGGGTCTTGAGCTACTGGGGACTTTGGAACGAAATGGGAAAAATTGACTTGTTGAATATGTAGTTAGCCTTAGATTTGTTAGGAAGCATTTGAAATGTAATTATGACGTGGTTTGGCTAATTGGAATAGGTAGCTGTAGTTAAAATCACCTAAAGGGTTTAACGGTGTTCTTGAGTTAATGTGCTTAAAAATATGATTTCGTAGCATTTAGTTGCATCATAAAGTAGTTACATGAGATTAGTGAAGTTAGACTTGAAGTTCTTTATCTTGTGTGAAGTTTATGGCATGATTATTAGGCATTTGGAAGGAGATATGTTGGACTTCTTGTCAATTGTTTAGTCTTATTGCATAATTAGTTATTTGAATTGCTATAGTTGCTACATTTGATTGTTAATCAAGTAAACTATAAAGTTAGCTCATCTAGTTAGATGATTATTGATTGTTGTAGTAGAGTAATTGAAATTTATAGCTTATAATATTAACTTAATGATATTTTGATGCTTCTAATGCCTTCTATGCTAATTAATGATGTGATAGATTGAATTTTCTAGCTTAATTACATGTGAAATATGAGCTTGTGTGTATAAGTGAATTGAAGAAGAAAATAAATAGTAACTTGATTAAAGAATGTGATTTTGTTGCTTATGGTGTTTTAGTGTTAATAAGAGTATTATTTTAACATGTCTTGTAATCTAAAGTAGTTAGTTGTATGTTTAATGATCTTAGAGAATATAGATAATCTTGTACATGATTTCACTTTGGGTAATGCATGTTAGAGTTCTTTTAACATGTTTAGTAATTGAGTAATGCTTAGTGTTTAAGCGTAATAGCGTGTATTAAGTGTTTAACTTGAAGGATGTGTGATTCATGCTATCTTATGAGTTGAGTTGTATATTTGAGCTACATGTATATTAGAGCTAATCATGATAATAGAATTGCAATGGATAATGAAAGTGTTATACTTATATGAATAACTAGGGGTTGTACATTTTAGTGGATTCAAAGAGATTTTGAGTAAACCTAAGCTATGCTCTTATAGATTTGGCTTATTAAAGGTGAGGGAGTCTTCATCTCTTATGTGCATCTTAACTTGATTTATTGTTTCTAAATTGAATTATTTAGTAATTGATAAAGTTTATATGTATTATTTTACTTGCATTCTTGAGTCTTTTCGTGTTATTTGTGATTAACTGCGAGGGCGGCCTACTTTGTCGTTCCTCTTATGTGGTATTTGATATACTTGGCTCTCGTAATCTTGTCTTGTGGTTGCGCAACTATTTTAGACATGGTAGCGTCGACAAACACGGGCGGCATCGGGCTTGCCGTGCTCCCTCGACTACCATGGTGCTTATTCACTTTCTCTTGCTGAGTATACTCCACTACCCCAGAGGCGTGGTTCACCTCGTTGGGGCATATGGACCTACCTCAGGAGAAAGGATTATAGGATCGGGATACATCCGGAGTACCCCATTTTGGAGGAATAAGGGGTTTGTCGGCACTTGCTTGAAGATCTTGACTCGTGGCTCGTGATTGAAGACACGTAGAATCGTATCATTTTTATATGTGGTTAAATACTTGTTTAATTAGCTTTGTTATTTTGTGTTGTATACGTTATTATCTTTATTGTATCTCATGAAAGCATTCATTGGTATGCTACATCACTTCTCTCACTGAGTATACATGTTGTATACTCACCCTCATTTCTAACACCTTTCAAGATCAGTGCTATCAGAGGTAGAAAAGAAGGCCCGAGAGTTTCGTGTTGATTATGCTGGCTTACGTGGATTATCATTGAATTCAGTTTTATAATTGTAAAGTTAAGTTTAGAATGTATTGATAGTTGTGAATGGCTTGTAATGTTGTAATAACTTATAATCTTTACTTTATTGTCTAGTAGCTGTATGTTTGCATATTTTGACTGGTTGACGGACTTAATTCATAAGGAAGATGGATAGAGGAAGTTGGGAGTTATGGAAAAGGTTGGACTTTAATTTTGAGGTTATAATTGGTTGTACAGGTTTTGGATTGTCCTATAAATAGGGGAGACTTCGTCTGTGTCCCCTCGTTTTTTGTGCCTTGGGTATTGGAATCGGGAACTCCGATCTTGAGAGGGATTGAGGCGTTACAGTGTATGTGTATGTGTATGAGAATATGTGTGTATGTGTATGAATGTGTGTGTATATGTGAGAGAGAAAGAGAGTATGTGAGTTTGTATGTATGTGTGAGTGTGTGTGTGTGAGAGAGAGAAAGAGAGTATGTGAGTTTGCGTGAGTGTGTGTGTGTGTATATGTATGTATATATGTGTATGAGTGTGTGTGTGTGTGTGTGTGTGGATATGTATGAGTATGAGTGTATGTGAGAGTGTGCGTGTATGTGTATTTGAGAGTGTGTGCGAGTGTGTGTATGTATATGTGAGCACTTTGACTGTTAGCACTGAGAAAAAAATGTGTTCATGTGTGTCGAGGAGAAGAATAAATGAAACAAAAATACATGAAAACGTAAAAAAAAGTTGTTCTTGTTTTCTTATTTTTGAAAACAAATTTTCCAGAATAGTTTTTGAAAATAATTTTCAAAAACAACCCATGCCAAACAATTTTTTTTTTTTTTTAAAACAAAAAGATTGTTTTCGAAAATATTTTCAAACAACCTTTAGTTGTGAAGCCCTTGGGACTTTTTCTTTTATTTTTTCCTCACGAGGGCTATATGTATGTGCACCAGTGAAGTCATGTTTTGGTGTGTAGCGTTGTAGCCTCACTTACACGAAATTTTGTTAAAAAATATGTGTAATTTTAATATATTTTTAAAGTGAAAAATTAATTTAATCTCTATAAATATTAAATTGTGTACTTTTTGTCAATCCTAGATTGGTCGCTATTAATACGTGCATGGCCTCGACCTGATTTTTTGTCCTAAGTGATGAACAGGTCGCATGTGGACCACAACTCCATAGAAGCTGCGAGTAAATGCTAAAAAGTAAACATTGGACCCTACACTTCTTTTCTACATCTCTTTGGGCCCCTCCACTTGTGGTCCAACATGTTATTTGAGCTGAGTTGGGTCAGTCCAACCCGTGAATTCATCTAACTCGGTTAATAAATAGGTTGGTTTAGCCCAACTCGTTTTTATCTGGGTTGGGTTGGGCTGGGTTGAGATTGAAAAAAAGCAAACCCAGCTCGATTCATTAACTTCATCCAGGTTAAATGGTTTAATTGGGCTGGGTTTTGGCCAGCCCATTTTTCTAAGCAAAAAAAATATGCAATATATATCAATGAATTGCAAAATCCTAAGGCAATACAAATTTTTAAAATTAACATAAAATGTTACTAAGTTAAAAATTCGAACTTACAAAAATTAAAAATTGATATGAGAAATAATACAAAAATAAAAATAAAAACATTATATTTAAACTAATTATTTTTAGTTGTAAAATAAATAAAACTATTACAAATTAATGTTTTAATTTCTTTTTTTCTTCAAAAATATTGTTCTTCCTACAATTGATCTTAGAGATCTTCACTAGGTGAGTTGGATCCCTCAGAGTACATATTTTCTTTAGAATCCTCTTCCATCTTTGACAATCCTTGTGTACGTCTTTCAACATCAGTCCAGTCCTTCATGCACACAAGTACTTCCAACATCCTACCTGCCAATCTGCTTCTTCGTTCTGATAGTTGTTTTTTTCCCTCGCTAAAAGCACTTTCAGAAGCAACTGTGGATACAGGAACCATTAGTATATCATGAGCCATGGTGGCGAGAACGGGATATTGACGTTCATGTGTTTGCCACCATTTTAAAACATCAAATCCTTCTTCATCGTCTTCAGTATTAATTTATAAATAAAAAAATAATTCATTAAGTCCAGAAGAAGTTGAACTTGAAGCTTTATTTTTTTTTAGTACCTCATAAGCATTTTTCTTTGAATTACTAGATGAAGTATTGGAACTATGAGTTGGAGGGCGAGATCCAACATTAGCATTATAGTATTTATCTTGATAATGAGTATATAAAATATTCAATATTTTGTTAATTTCGTTCATAATTTCTTTAATTTCATTCTCATTCTTACGCCTATTACCATATTCAAACAAAAGTTTAATAAATACTTCTACTCCACCAATTTTAACTCGAGGATCTAAAGCTATACCAATACAATACAAATATGGAAAATATTCATAATATTTAAAAAACTTTTCTTTCATGATTGGCATAACATTGGTGAGAAGATTGTCTTCTTTATATGAGTCCATATGTTCAACAATAGTAACCAATTGAGGAAAACAAATACTAGAAGTTGGATAATAAGAACCAGAAAACAAACAAGTTGCTTCAAAAAATGGTCTTAGAAATTCTACTACCTTTTTTACAATTTCCCAATCCTCAATTGCTAACCAATTTCTTCGGTAATTTTTATTATTTAAATCAGTAATTTCATCTTCATATGTAATGGCACTTTTAACATGTTATATGTAGAATTCCACCTACTTGGAATATTTAATCTCAATTTTAGTGGTTTCTTCTTATTAGCTCTGCTTAAACTTTTAAATTCCACTTTCCCATGAGTTGAGGAATTAATAAAATAAATAGCATCTCTAATATTGCTAATAGTTCCATTTATTATGGTTAAGCCACTTTGAACACACAAATTTAAAACATGACATGCACATTTATTATGAAAAATTTTACTGTTATATGTGGCTTGAAATTGTGCCATTAATGGCTTAATAGTTCCAGACATGTTACTAGTATTGTCAAATGATATGCTAAGTATTTTATTATCAATTTGATATTCACGTGCAACTTAAATAATGCAACTTGCTATACATTCAGCACTATGTTTATCTTCTACTAATTGAAAACTTATAATTCTCTTCTGCATATTCTAATCTATATTGATCCAATGACATGTCACACAGAGAATACTCAAACCAGTTTTTGTTGTCCACATATCAGAAGTTAGAGCTACTCTAGTAGGAAGAGATGCAAGAGTGGAAATTAGAATATTTCTATAATTTTTTTGTTAATTAAAAATATATTTTCTTAATGTGCTTGTAGGAATAGATTTAAAAGCAGGATTAAAAGCATGTTGACAAAAAGATCTTACTTGATCAGTTAAATCATGTGTAAAAGGTAAGCCTAAGCTACTAGCCATATTTGCCATTTCTTGTCAAGTAGTAGCGTGTGAATATCAAAAAAGTGACCCAGTGGTAAGATTAATAATTATTTGTTTTAATTTTTAGAATTTTCAGGAGTTTGGTGCTTATCTCTAATGTGTCTAATCATTGTATTAGTACCAGTATCATACTTAAATTTATAATTCATGTGACAAATTTTACAAATTGTCTCTCCTTTATCAGGAAACTTATCAAAATATTCCCAAACTTTTGAAGTTAATTCACGTTTACGACGTTTATTAGATGTATTTATGACTGTAGTAGATGTTGGTGTAGGCATTGGAGGGGTATTATTAAAATCTTTAGGTGTTTCTGTGATAACCCGAACCCGACATGCATTTAATAGCACTTGACTGCATTTGATTAAATGTTTAATTAGTTAAATCAACCAATTTGCACTATTTTAATATTTCTCTTGGAAGCATTTAGTAATTGTATATTGAATAATTAAAAGATTATTATCTATTTCTAATAATTATAGTAATTGAATTTATTCCCTTGTGATTAATTAAGTGCTATCTTAAATGTTAATATTTAATTGCACTTGATTACATGCTTATATTTATTTGTTCATTTGTAACTTAATATTAACTTCATAATTCTTTAAAATGTTCTAGAAATAGTTAAATTAAATATTTTAAATGAATATTGATTACCTTGATTGTTTTGATTATTTTAATAATCGGTTTTGGTTGTTTTGCGTTAAAATCACTCGGTTTTCAAATAAATGAGAAAAGTAACTCCGAGCCGGAGTAAATTTTAAACTATGATGCTTTCCGAAAATGATATATTTCTTAGATTCTTTGAGATTTAATTGTTATTCTTCTATTGACGCAAAGTGCATAGCATATCGAGAGAGATAGTTAGGAAATGAATTCGAGTCCTCAGCAAATAGTGAAAACTAGTATTTAGTGTTTTAATTTTAGTGTTTTAAGTTGTATTTAACTGGAATTGGATTTATGTTACTTGTTTTAGCTTTAAAATGCTTGAAATAGGCCATTTTGACCAATTTTAAGTTAGTTGACCAAGTGCTTTGACCTTTGACCTTAGTTGGCTTATAAAATAACAAATAACAAAGGAAAAAAAATAAAACAAAAGATGGAAAAAACAGAGCAGCCATGGCCGAAACCATGAGGAGAAAAAAAAAAAGAATTTCAACCTTCCAAACTTCCAATCTTCGCGTGAGCTCATGCGGGGTGGTTTCCGAGGTATCCAGCGTTGTTTTCCTAGCGACTAGGAGTGCCTAAGGTGAGGGAATCACGTTATTTGCGCATTTAAATGTTATGTATGTCAACTTTGTGATTTTTGAGATTTATCCGTAGATTGTTGTTTAAAGCGTTTTGATACTTCTAGAATGTTCCTTGGTAATTGTAGAACGTGTATTTATAACTTTTTAACATTTTCTATGGTTAAATGTTGAGATTGCAATTTAAATTGGTTGTTGAATAGTGTTTTATGAATAGTAAACCCTTGAAACGATGAAGTTGCTCCATTATGCTGTCCGTTGATGTAGAAATGTGCTAGGTATGCTAGAATGCCTAAATGCATGGTTTGTTTGGGTTGCGTAATGAAAAAAACGGAGAAAACAGCTTGGTGAAAGTCGGGGTCGTTTAGGTCGAGTTTGGCATTTTCTCGTTTTGCATGTTGGCATTGTATCGGGAGGCCATGGAAGCACTTTTGGTGCGATTATGGCGTTGGTTGGGTGTTTGGTTGGTATAGTTGTAGTTCAAACGAGCAAAGGGAAAAATCGGGGCTTTGCGTGAATTCTAGGGAAGATAGGGTTTCGGGGTCCTTAGACGTGCCTTATGGTGGCCTAGGAGGATTGGGGAAGTGGGTTTCCAGAACTCGTGGCTCGTTTGGAAATGTTAGTGTTTTGATAGTTGGGGCCGATTTGTGATTTTGCTTGTTATCTTGATATTATGCCTATAGAATGCTTAGGGTTGCTTGATATACTTGTTTAATTGGTGTTATTGTTGCTTATTATTGCTTGTTATGCTTGAAAAGTTAGTTGAATGTTAGTATTGATTGTGATTGCTTGTTATCTCGTTTGTTGTCACTAGTTTGTATTGTTGTGCTATCGCTCGTTTATTGCCTTGTATCGAGTCTTGCATTGCATAGTGTCTCGCGCGTGAGTGATGGGCCTCTCTGGGTAGCCTCGGGTTGCCAGTGTTGGTTGCTCTAGCTCCGCTGCTATTCCTTTTTCTCGCTTGGGTTGCCTTCCAGGGAGATTTGGGTCGTAGATTGATGGATACTTCCAGGGTATTCCAAACTGGTGTTATAAGGTGGATGCGCGCTTATTGTCATCGTTGTCAACATCAAGCTCGAGATTGATGTATCGCTCGTGTAATGGTACATTGCTCGTATGAGTGAACCATAGCCTTCAAAGTGTGGTATAGCTTTGAATGGTTGTGTTAATGCTTTCAGTAATTGCTTATTGTATTGATTGTTTGTTTTGATTGCTTATTTATCAGTTATATTGTTTAACTGTCTTATTTGCATTGCACGAATTTCTTTCTCTCCAACTCGATATATGTCTCCCCCTCACTGAGTATACGTGTTGTGTATACTCAATCCTCACCACCACATTTCAGGAAATGCCTTGTTAGATGGAAAGTTCGTGATTACGTGAAAGTTCGTGCTTGAAGAGTTATCTTGCGTGCTATGTGGCTTGAGTGTCGAAGTTTGTAAAGATGTATGTTCATATGTTGTATGTATTTATTGTTAAAAGAAATGTAATTTAAATTTAGCTAAGTAGCTGAGATGAATTGATAAGCTAGATTATGTAATCAGTTAGCATAGCTTAACTTCAAAGCATGTTTGTAATGTCCTAAGGAAAAGAATTAGAACGGCATGATAGTTTATTTTATGCGGTAGCTTAGTATGGTTTAATTTTCTAGTTTGAATGTACTTGTCAAAAATGAAAAGAGATAGATTAGCTTTTAAATTGGAAATATATGTATACTTGCTGAGTTTAATTGTTGAGAACCGAAGCTCGGATGGCCTTGAGGAAGTTTTGTATGGTTGGACACGGTGTTGGTCCATTTATATGCTATTACAGGTTCTGCGATTTACCCAAAAACAGGGGAGACTCCATCTGTTTTTCCTGAAAATTTATGCCCGGGTTTGGTTTGGGTTGTGATTAGATCAATTGATAGAACTCCCGGTCTCGAGAGGGATCGGGGTGTCACAGTTTCTGTTTCATTTAAGTATGAGTCACTTAAAGCAGGAAAATTATGAAAGTTGTTCACATCTTCAGTATCCATAAATCCCATATGGTATGATGCACGAGAAGATTGATGTGAAGATCATATTTCATCCATTATAATGCAACAATTCAATAAAATATCAATAGAAAACTAAAGAAAATATTAAATAACACAAAGAAGACAAACAAACAAATAACACAAATGATGCAAGAGTTTATTAAATTAAATGTCAACAAGTATTTAAAGAGAAAGGAGATAGAACGATGGTAGCAATATATACTGATAAAGTGCTTCAAATTTGACTATTTGCACTTGAACACTAAGTACCCAAATAAATCTATTGAAGAATATTTTTTGTTATTTGTTACTAATAAGCATATATAATGAGAATGCTGAGAATTTTGAAAAGGAGTTGATAGAGTTGTTGTGTAGTAATATTAAAAATGAATTGAGTAGTATTTATAGATATTGAGAGGATTTTTTTGCCATTTTGTCTTCTTTTTGATGTTGCTATAAGTTAGGAATTTGTTTCTTTTTTACCGTTGCTTTATTATCTTTTATAGTTGATGTGAATTATGGTCAAAGCATGACCAAGTCATGCTACTGATCAAAAAAAAAAAAAAAAACTGTGGCTTTATTTGCTTGTATAGTTTATATAACTAATGTTGTGCATTGTGGTCATGCTTTGATTAAAATATATATATATATATTGTGATCCACTTCAAAAATAAAATGAAATGTTGTGGTTATGCACTATTTGACTAATAATTATTTTTCTTAGAAAAAGCATTTAAATTGAGTTGAACTGGTTTACCAAATCGAGTTGAGCTAGTTTACTAAATCGAGCTGGGTTGGGCTCTTATCTGAATTGAGTTGGGTTGGTTTATAATTTTTAAACTCGAATCCGGTTCAACCCGCAGTTTTGCATGGGTTATAACCCAACCTAGTATTGTAACAATTGGGTTGGACTGAATTGAGTTATTATTAGATTGGGTTGGGTTATAGCCCGACAAACCCAGCTCAAATAACATGGCCTTGCTTCTCTTGTATACGTGAACATACACATATAGTTACATTTTGTCATTTTCTTTTAATTATCGACTTTTAGTTTATTATCGGGAAAATCTCATATTTAGTCCCTATTGTTTGTAAAAAATTTCAGTTTAGTATTTATTATTTAAAATGTCTCAATTTAGTCTCTATTATTTCTCTAAAAGTTTTAATTTCGTCCGTATTGTTTAAAGTTTTTCAACTTCATCCTTATTGTATCCTAAAAAAATTTAATTAATACCTATTATTTTCAAAAAGTTTCAAATTCGTCCCTATTATTTTTCAAAAAATTACAATTTAGTCCTCGAATAATAGAGACGAATTTAAAACTTTAAGAAAACAATAGAGATGAAATTGAATTTTTTTAAAAATAAAAGAGGTAAAATTAATTTTTTTTAAGAAATAATAAAAACTAAATTAAAATATTTTAAATAATATGAGTTAAATTGAGATATTTTACAAATAATATGGATTAAATGTGAAATTTTCCCTTTATTATCCATCAACTCAGTTTCTAGTCGTTTGACCGGAAACTTAGTTTCTAGTCTTTTGGCAGGAAAAGATTAATGGTGCATATAATATATGTATGCATTATCGCTTTCTTCGTAACTTTCTTGTACCAATTAATAAGAGTAAACGACTTAATATCTCTCTGTATTTTATTAAAACTATATAATACCTTTTATATTTTAAAATTTAGCTGATTACCTTCTTATATTTTATAAAGTAGTTGAATACCCTCTATGTTTTAAAACGTAATTAATTATTTTTTGTGTTTTAAAAATATAGTTGAGTACTCCCTCGTAGTTTTAAAATGAACCCTAAACCCTGTGTTTTTAGCATAGAATAGTCAACTACATTTTTAAAAATATAAAGGGAGATTCAGCTACATTTTTATAATATAAGGAAGTAATCAATTACTTTTTAAAACACATGGAGTATTTAACTACTTTTATAAAATATATAGAATAATCAACAACGGTTTAAAATATAGAAAGTATTGTGTACTTTTAACAAAATATAATGTAACGTTAGGTCCTTTACTCCAATTAATAATTCTATAAATTTTGAATTTTTTGACAAGGAAAAACATACATATACATAAATATTTTTTCTTCCTCACAGGGACCATATGTATGTGAACGGGCAAGTTAATGATTCTCCGTTTTCTAGTTTTCTTTTGTTTCTCAAACACAAAAGACGAGAAAAAAAGAATAATTTTATGAAGAGATTTTTTTTCTCGGATTATGGAGAGAATTAAGAGAGACAAAAATTGAAAAGATTTAAGGATGACAACGAGTAATCGTTTTACCCAAAATTAATAAGTATCTGTCTGATAAAAATTTGATAACAAAAATCGATAAAAAATTCATTAAATTTTAGATTTTATAAATAATAACTCACGGATAAATCGATAAGTTTTATTTTTTAATATTAAAAAAAAATCAAAATACAAAACTCAATTATAAATTAATAAATAAATAACTAAATAAATATATATATATAGATACATATATATTATAGATAATATAACATATTTTTACTAGGAGTTCCCTTTCTTTCATTTCTCTCTTCCACTCCTTTTAATTTAATCAAATCTGTCTTTTATTTTGTCTCTCTTCCTTTTTCCCATTCTTCTTCTCTCTCTCTGTCTTATTTTACCCCACCGAATTCATCCCAATCCCATTCTCTTTCACCCACTTTTCTCTTTCCTCTCTCACTTTCACTCTCTGCTTCAAGCTGCTTCATCTCTCAACCAAAACAAAAAACGAAAGATGCTTAGCAAAAACAACAAAAAACAAAAGATACTGCTTAATCACTCGATTGGAAAAAGAAAACTTCATCTCACTCTCTCATCTTTTTTGTTAAACTCTTATCATATATACATACAAATAGATCTGTGATTTACACTAGATCAGTAAACTTTGCAGTATATCTATTCCAACTCACAGATCTGATTCTTATGTGTTTCATTTTATTTATTTATTTACATTTTATTTTATTGATGATTTATTTTATATTTTACATGATTGAACTTTTTTTTTGATTGATAAATTATTATTGGTGTGCATTTAAGAATTTATGAATTGAAAATCTTCTCGAATTAGTTGATTTTAATGTTTTCTTATATTTTGTTGTTGCATAAGTTAATATTGAATAATTTTGTTACCTTTATATTTTAGTTTATTTTTTTGGGCACACGGAATTTTATAGATTATTTTTGTATTTATTTTCATAATTCTTCTATTTAAATTTTATAATATATATTGTTGAATTTTTTTTATTTTGTTATTCAAACTAATTTTTTAATATTTTTTAACGTTAATCGATTTCGATTCGGGTAATCGCGGTTTTTTTAATCTTAATCGGTTTCGATTTTGGATATTAATTTTCAAATTCATTCAATTTCAGTTTTAGTTTTTGATTTTGTTAAAAGTTATAATTTTAAATATTTTAAAAATTACGATTAATCGAATCGCTGTCGTCTCTAAAAAGATTGTCTGATTCATTTATTCTTTTAAGGAAACAACTGGTGTTGGCTTGCCAAAAACAAAATAAGACCTTGCGTATCGATTGGGCAATCCACCTTTTTTTTTATTTGTTGGCAATCCACCTTCAAACTCAACTTTATAACCACTCGTGAAAATTGAGAACAAACTTTTTGAAAATTCTTCAGTGAACATATCATCCAAACCATTAATGTAGGGCCTCACTGACATGTCATTTTTCACTACTCTTATTAATTTTCGGATGCATATTTCAGGGGCGTCCTTAGAGATAATCCTTTTCTTTTACCTTATCCATAACATTTCCCTTTCCTTCCGATGTGTGTGGATAACCATGCGTGTACGTAAATGCGATTGGGGATAAAGTCATATTGTTCCATGATTTTTGTGCAGTGGCCATTCCGGATCAAGGGTACACTATAACTATAAAATCAATCACTCATTTATACATAGATGAGTATTTAATTTAAGCATTTTATAGTATAAATAAAGTTTTTAAGTAACTCATCTTCATTTGATATATATAATAACAAATATAAGAACATAAGCAAAAAAGCTTATGTAGTAATGACTTAATATACAAAATAGAGAAAAATAGATAATTATAGTTATTGTAAAAAAAAAAAAAAGGTAAAGTAAAACAAAAAAAATGTTAATGATAACTAATTACCATAATGATGGGGATTCAATGGGAGTGTGTCCTACTCGGATGCAGTAGACTGGGTGAGCGGAAAACTGTCCAAGCTTCACTGATCAAACTTCTCTTCACTGTATGCATTTATCACCTGTGAGCGGAGTGAAACTCTCGCATATTCAGCAACGAATATGCAAATGAAGAACAGGTCTTCCAAAAGATTCAAAATCAAGTTAGGTGACAGATATTTTCGGAAAAGAAAGCTAGTAATAATAGTGTGGAGGTCGAAATCTCGCAGTTGAGGTTGGGAAGCTACTCCAGCCGAGCTCGAATTTTGGGTTGGCTTCTTAACCTGGATTTTCGGGTCGGCTACCTGACCTGCACAAAGAAAAGGAAGGAAAAGGTGGGGTGATGACCCAGATTTTCCCCTCGGGCGTGCGAATGATTAGTATGTCCGAGCTGGCGAAGTAGCTGAGAGCATTTAATGAGCAGTTACATCAAAAATGAAGGGGTGGAGCTCTATTTATACTAAATTCGGATCTGACAGCATTTAATGCGGCGCAGCTTTATGTCCCATCAGCACAGCTGGCGCATAGGTCGGGGTTTTCTTGGGTCGAGGTGAGGTCGGATCAACATCCAAGTTGGGCATTAAGTGAATACACTTGCCTTGGCTCGGGTTGGCCGGCCTTAGCTCGGGGTGGGCATCATACCTCAGCTCTGGGGTCCCCCCCCTCCCCTCCCCAAGTCGAGATTGAGAGGGTGAGATATAGATTTGGAAGTTTTTCCCGAGCTGGAGGTGCCTGACCCCGGCAAAGTAGGGGTGGCCACGTTAGCAATGCGTGCCCTTTACATGGCTGACACGTCACCTGGCAGTTATGACAAGATGCGATGTTTGGGATTCCCGAGGCAGTTACAAGAGCTGCCTATAAATAGGGCCTTGACATCCGAGATTCATTTCACACTTTACTTACGAAATTTGGAGCTTTCAGGTCGGCAACCAGAATGGTCAGATACTTTTAGCTCAGCAAATATCTTCTCGGGGTGTTCAGCTCGGAATCCATTAGCTCGAAGCCAATTAGGTCGGAGACAATTAGATCGGGTCATCTTCGACAACTAGAACAGTAGGTACGTCCCGATTCTTTTTAGTTATTCCTGCACATATTTTGATTTGTAAACAGGATGGGGAGGTCAGAGTCAGAAAATTCCTAAGCGATGGAAGTGAGGTCCTATGGAGGGGACGAGAATCCAGTGAGCTCAGAATCTACCTCAGATGGAGGCCATGGTGATGACAGCATCGGTGCATCTCAAGGATCAGCTCGGCAATCTGGGCCCAGGGAGAGTGATGATGGTTGCCAAGTGATCGGGGTCAAGCAGGTGCCAGAAGAAGCCGAGGCGGATTCTTTGGCCTACCTGGGAGACTTAGGAGATAGGGAAGATGAGGAGCCATTGAACCAGTTGGAGGGAGTTGAGATTCCACATGAATATTTAGCTGGAGCCTCTACGTCGGAACCGATTGAAGCGATCCCAGTTAGGGCGGTCCGACCTCGGAGCTCAGCTACAACCAGTGGTTCAATGGCTCCTCAACTCTATCACTTCACTATTTATGACCTCGCCTTCGATGTCATCCGGCTTCCACTTCTCGACTTCATCGCTAGCATTCTGAATTACTTTGAGCTTAGCCCGGGTCAGATGTCACCAAATGGTTGGGCCGTAATGGTGGCATTTTATGTATTCTGCCTTGAGAGGAAAATAGAGTCAACCCTGCGTCGGTTTAGGCAGTTCTTTGTGTGCAAGCCCAACCCGAAGCAGCCAAGGTGGTTACATTTCGCAGCTCGGGCCAACAATGTTATATTCACCAAGTGGCACTCCTCCAACAAGGGCTGGCACAACGACTACTATTGGGTCGAGCCGGCTGTAAACCCGGGGTGCAGAATGGATTGGAATCTCTCCTTAAAGAAGAATGTGAACGATGACCCCAAGCTCTCGGATGCGGAACTCGCCTAGGTCGGGGGATTGAGACCCGAGCCGGGCATGCTGATTGATATTGACAGCGTCCTCAGGTAGGACAGAGTCTGGAAAATTGAAGTTATTCGGGAGAGAACCCGACCTGACGAAGGAGCTCCCCCATTTACTTCCCGAGCTCGAAGAGAATGCGGAGTCTGACTCAGAAGAGGGTCAGTTTGCAGGATCAATGCCTGACATACCCGTCTCCTTGTCTACCGTTGTTCTCTTCAGTTTGCATTTGGTCATTTCTCACTTCTCTTTCCTTTATTTTTTGCAGATATGGCGGACAGGGTAAAGCTCGCGTATGCTCAAAGGAGGTGAGAGACCGAGGCCAGTGGCGAAGTCTCGCCTCGATCCGGCTTGGGCTCCGTCCCTCAAGGGCAGAGGCAACGGCTAGGTAGCCAAGTGCGGGAAGTAGGCGCCGAGGTCTCCTCTAAGGAGACATCGGGGTCTCTCATACCTAAACGATCGAGCTTGGGAGTGGCGATCCCGGAGCGCTCAGCATCCCGTCTTGAGAGTAAGAAACGGCCTCGGGCCGAATACTCTGAGAAATGCAAGGCCACGGAGGTGAGCCCTCCCAGCAAGGATTTTGTGGAGGCAGCCAAGGTCGCCCGCGACCCCAAGCTGGCAATGGTCCCGGCAGAGCAGCTCTCGCTCGACCTGAGGACAGCCATAGTCACGGTGAGGCATTTTCGACCGTGTTGATATGGTTAAGTTTTTCAGCTTGGCTGATCATTTTGCTATCTTTTGCGCAGGCTGAGTCCCACATCCTTTCAGCACCCAACTTCTTTTCCAAGGCCCAGTCTCATTGCGTCGAGCTTGAGCAGCGATACATCAACACCCGAGCCGAGCTTGAGGCACTGAGGGAGGAGGCTGCCCAGAGGTGCAAAGTGGACACAACGGAGATTGACCGGCTGAAAAAGGAGCTCGAGGCAGAGAAGTCCCGACGCGAGGCCACGGCCAAGGACGTCGAGCGCTACAAGTTGGAGAGGCGCAAAGTTGAGACGAAGCTCCGGGAGCTGACAGATCGGGTCGGTCTTCAAGGGAGAAGGCGGTGGAAGATTTCAAGTCCAGCCAAGCAGCCGTGGACTGGTTGGCCACTAAAGGTAGGGCGATGGCCAGGTACGCCGAGATGGAGTACTATTTTTGGGGCCAAGTCACAGCTCGGGAGCAAGCGAATACCTTTCTTCCCGCCTCCGAGAATGACTATATCGAAATCCTAGAGGCTCTACAGTCGGAGTTCTGGGACATTCCGGAGCTTCCGGCTGACCTGACATCCCAAGCTCAGGAAGTGGTCGAGTTTGTGAAGAAGGGTATGGATCAGATCGGTGATGAAACCAATGCTACCACCTCTGCCACTGCGCCTAAATGAATTTTGTAAAGTCGCCCGGGTCGGGCTCTTGTAATTTCACCCAGGTCGAGCTCTTTGTAATTGTTACTCTTTTCAATTTTAATGAAATGAATATCCTAGTTTTGTTTGAGTTTTGCGCAATCTTGTATATGTATACCTTTCTCTTTGCAATTTTTTCTCAAGTAAGTGGGGTCGGACCAATATAATGGACCTTTCAAACTTAATTTGAATATAAAGAACAGAGCTAGACGCGATTAATGAATTATCATCCTAATCCGAGCTGGTTAACTGGACAATTATATAATCGTCACCGACCTGGATTCATCAGTCCGATTTGTAATTGGTCAAACTAATGTTGACGAATGTTGAGCTCGAGTTTAGACCCAAACTAACATGACGACCGGAAGCTGGATTATACCGAGTTGGACCTTAATCTGAACTGGCAAAAGTAACAAATTATAATTGATTATACCCGAGTTGGAACCTTGTCCGAGCTAGTTTACTTAATCATTAGCTCGTAATTAAGCATGGCCACCACGTTAATCTGAGTCGGGAGTAGCTTAGTAGCTGAGGCGCTTGAGCCTGGGTCGGGCATTGCACTGGTTTACAAAATGCATTGTATTCAATTTGTACATGTACTTGGGCTCGGGAGCCGATCGCAAGTAATGTTTTGGCTTGGGGCTTTACAAGAGATTTCGGCTCGAGGGCCTTAACAAGAGATTTTGGCTCGGGGGCCGTTACATTGTATTTTGACTCAGGGGCCGTTACAAGAAATTTTGGCTCGGGCACGTTACATTGTATTTCGGCTTGGGGACCATTACAAGAGATTTTGGCTCGGGGCTTTAAACAAAATACCGCTTCAGGTGTTCTGAGTGCCATGCATTCTTCAATAGTTTTTCGTACTTGTTGCGGAGGTAGAAGGTTTCGGGTCGGACTTCTTTCACAACTTCGTACGGTCCCTCCTAGGTTAGGGAGAGCTTGTTACCTGAGCGCTGCAAAAAGATGGCATTTCTGAAGACGAGGTCGCCAACCTTAATAGGCTTAGGCTTGACCTACTTGGCAAAGGCTCTTTGCATGGCAGCTTTGCTAGCCAGCATTCTGATTTGACCTTTAGGTCGAAGCTCTTCGGCGAGATCGAGCTCTTCATGGATCAGTGCTCCGTTTATTTCTGGATCATGGTGGAGGGTTCTACTGGTCGGAGATCCGATCTCCACTGGCAGCACTGCTTGAGTACCGAAGGTCAACTCGAAGGGCGATTCTCCTGTTGCAGAGCTGGTGGTGGTCCGCTGAGCCCACAGTACCTCGGGAAGAATCGATGCCCACTGGCCCTCTACTTCCTCCAGCTTGGTTTTCAGGTCCTGCAAAATGATTTGGTTAGTCTTTTCAACTTGGCAATTACTTTGAGAGTGAGAAATAAATGAGAATCTGAGGTCGATTCCAATCTCAACACATTTACCTCGAAAGTATGCACGGTCGAATTGCTTGCCGTGGTCAGTAATGATGACCTTTGGCACCCCAAATCTGCAAATGATGTTTTTCCATACGAAATCCCAAGCTGCCTTTTCTGTTATTCTAGCAACACCTTCAGCCTTAGGTTATTTGGTGAAGTAGTCTACAGCTACGAATGCGTGCTTCTTTTGGCCAACACTGGTTGGCGATGGGCCGATGATATCTAGACCCCACTGATAGAATGGCCCCAGGCTTATCATCACCGTGAGGTCTACCGCTGACTTCCTCTGTATATTGGCGAACTTTTGGCAGGTGTCACACTTTTTTACATACTCTTTGGCATCTTGTTTTAAGGTTGGCCAAAAATAGCCTTGCATTAATGCCTTCCGAGCCAGAGTCTTGCCTCCCAAGTGGTTTCTACATACCCCTTCATGGATCTTCCAAAGTACATAGTTTCCCTCCTCGGGCCAAACACACTTTAAGAGAGGCCAAGTTTAGGCTCTCTTGTAGCGTTGCCAGGCAATTATGACAAATATTGAGGCCTGTTTAATGAGTTTTCAGGCTGTTTTTTCATCCTCCGGGGTCATACCCCCTTCCAAGTAGTCCACGATTGGTTTGGTCCAATCTGGGCTTAAATTGAGCTCAGCTACGGCTTGCATCCCTAACTGGATATTTGGTTCGGACACTTCTTCCGTATGGATCAGTGCAGGTCGGCTCTCGCCCAAGGCCAACTTGGACAGGGCGTCAGCCTTCATATTCTCTTCCCTCGAAATTTGCTGTATCGTGAACCTTTTGAGTCCTGAGGTCAAATCCTTAACTCTGTTAAGGTAGGCTAGCATAGCATTGTCTTTGGCTTCGAATTCTCCCGATATCTGACTAGAAACCAATTGAGAGTCGGTGCTTAGGTCGACTGTTTGTGCCCCGAGCTAAGCTGTAATTTTTAGCCCCGCGATCATTGCTTCGTACTCAGCTTCATTGTTGGACGCCGGAAAGACAAACTTGAGAAAGTATTGGTGTTCATGCTGGGTCGGGTTGAGAATGACCACTCCGGCTCCATTTCCAGACTTCCCTAATGCCCCATCCACATGGACCTTCCACATATCCTCCGGGTCATGTTCGGCTCGGCCAGTACATTCCACCACAAAGTCTGCAATGGCTTGGGCTTTGATGGCTGTTCTGGGTTGGTAGGTGATGTCAAATTGACTCAGCTCAACTGCCCATTTCAACAGCCTACCCGACGCTTCTGGCTTGTGCATGATGGACTTGAGCGGGGCATCTGTCACGACCTTGATTGGATGAGCATCAAAGTATGGCTTCAGCTTTCTTGCCGCCATGATGAGCGCGAGGGCCGAGTTTTTCCAAGGAAGAATACCTCACCTCGGCCCCTTGCAAGGTTTTGCTGACATAATAGACCAGCTTCTGTTCATTCCCTTCTTCGCGGAGTAGTGCTGCCGCCACTGCTGTCCCTGAACATGCCAAGTATAGTACAAGCTCCTCCCCCACCTCAGGTCGGGATAGCAGGAGTGGCGAAGCTAGATACCGTTTTAGTTCCAGGAAGGCGTCTTGGCATTCTATAGTCCATTCAAAGTTCTTAGGATTCCTCAATATTTTGAACAGAGGAGCACACCTATCAGCCGACCTAGACATAAATCTGCTTAGCGCCGCGACCTTGCCCGCGAGCACCTGGACGTCCTTTACGCAGGTCGGCGGTGCCAGGTCAAGTATCGCCTGAACCTTCTCCGGGTTGTGACCATGAAGCCTAGAAACTTTCCTACCTTGACGCCGAATGCACACTTTTTTGGGTTCAGCTTTATCCCAAAGTGCTCCATTACGGCAAAGACTTCGGCCAGGTCGGCTACATAGTCTTCTGGCCTCCTGTTCTTGACCAACATGTCGTCTACATAGATCTCCATATTTCGGCCAATCTGATTTTTGAAAGCCTTGTTTACCATCCGAGTATAGGTAGCTCCAGCATTCTTGAGGCCAAAAGGCATGACCTTATAGTAGTAGAGACCTTTATCGGTGGTGAAGGCAGTTTTCTCTTTGTCTCCGGGAGCCATCTTGATTTGGTTATAGCTTTTAAAGGCATCCATGAAAGAGAGTAGCTCGAACTCGGAGGTGACATCCACTATTTGATCAATCCGAGGTAGGAGAAAGCAGTCCTTAGGGCAGGCTTTATCGAGGTCAGTAAAGTCAATACACAGCCTCCATCCACCTGAGAACTTGGTCACCAGTACCACGTTGGATAACCAGGTTGGGTATTGGATTTTCTTTATGTGGCCGGTGTCTACCAATTTATCCATCTCTTATGCTATGATTTGTTGCTTATCATAATGGAAGTGCTTGCACTTCTGTTTTACCGGATAGTGATTTGGGTCGACATTCAGGTGATGCTCAATCACAGCCGGGTCGATACCTGTCATGTCAGAAGCAGACCATGCAAATATGTGTTCATTTTTCAGGAAAAATTGGCTTATACCTTTCTTGAGGTTGTCAGAGAGTTCACTCCCGACCTTTGCTCTCTTGGTTTCATCGGAGAGTTCCACCTCTTGAAGGTCTTCAACTAGGCTTCCCCTCTTCGCGTCCCTCTTCTCATCGGGCAAATTTGGTCCCCAGCCAACCTGATATTTGGGGCAGAGAGAGTTTTCATAACATTCTCGAGCTGAGAGTTGGGCTCCATGGATAATGGCCGTGCCGACCGGGGTCGGGAATTTCAGGGCCTGGTGGTATGTTGAAGGAACAGCCCTGAAATGATTAAACGCCACCCGACCTAAGATCCCATTGTAAGTGGAATTGCAATCCATTACAATGAAGTTGGCCTGTATCGAAACCCGATTGTCTCCGTCTTCCAACTTTAGTGGGAGATTGATGACTCATTCAGCTCGGTGGGCATGTCCGGTGAATCCAGCTAAGGTGCCCTTCAATGGCCTGAGCCGGCTCCTGTCCAACCCCATTGGTCAAATGCCTTCAAGAATAGGACTTCTGCCAAGCTCCCAGTATCCACCATCAGCCTCTTAACGGTAAAGTTGGCTATTTCAGCGCTGATCACCAGTGGGTCGTCATGGGGCAATATCACACCCTCCAAGTCTTCTGAGGAGAAAATGATCTCCTCCATCTCCAGGATCGGACCCTGCGCTAGCCCGTACTCCTTTCCAGCTCGAACATAACGCTTCCTGCCAGCCAAAGTCTTTCTACCCGACGCCAATCCTCCTACAATGGTCTCAATCACAGCCAGGCGTCCGTCCCCAACCTAGCGACTGGGCGGACTTCTCTCTCTGTCTCTCTTATCTTGACTCCAGGTCGGCTATTGATCTACGTACCTCCAGAGGTGACCTCGGGCTATCAGTGCCCCAATCTCCTATTTCAAGTCTTTGCACTCCTCGGTGGTATGGCTATAGTCCATATGGTAGCCGTAATACTTGGTCTTATTCCGCTTCTCAGGTCAGCCTTTCATCCTTGGAGCTGGGGGTAGGTGGTTCTGGTGTTGAATCTCCATTAAGATCTGCTCCCTTGTGGTGTTAAGGGGAGTGAATATAGTGAACTGGGGGTTCTGCTTCGGCTGCTTGCGTCGGTCATTTTGGATCTTACTCCCAGGTTGGGCTCGGGATGTCTCTCCCTTCTTGCTGGCTTTCTTCTCATTGTCATCATCCCTCTTCGCCTGATGGATTTCTTCCGAGTATATGTACCATTCTGCTCGTACCATCAGCTTGGCTACGGTATCCACGGGGTCGATAGCCAAGGAGGATGTAAGGGGGCCCGACTTGAGTCCACTTTGGTAGGCCATTAACGCCATGGAGTCCTCCAGGTTGGGTATTCTTAGGGACTCTTCATTGAATCGAGTCGTGTAAGCCCTTAGACTTTCTCCTCTATGCTGCTTCACCGACAGAAATGATGAAGTGTGGCGGGTTGCACGTCGGCTTCCCACAAAGCGGGACAAAAAAGCCTCAACCAGCTAATGAAAACTTGCAATTGAGCCGGGACGGAATTTTTGGAACCAGTCCAAGGCATTACCAACCAGGGTGGTCGGGAATGTCTTCGTCTTCATCAGGTCGGTCATATCATGCAGAGTCATATAGTGATCAAAGTTGAGCAGGTGACTGGCTGGGTCTCCGTCCCCATTGTAGACGGCCAGGTTGGGCATCCGGTTGCTGGTGGGCAACGGCGTCGCCAGTACCTAGGGTGAGAGTGGGCTAACGCTAAGCTTGTTAATGACCTTGGCTATGGCAGCCGCAGTCTTGGCCTGCTCGGAGTCGGTGTAACGACCCGACTCCCCACGCAGAGTCTCACCGAGCCGCCACTACCCAGGAATTGTCCGCTATTGGCAGTCCCTAGCCCGCAGGCACAGGTCCCTCACGGTTTTTTCCTCTCGAGAATCTCTTCTCAAAAGGGCCCTGGGCTAATATAAGAGACTAACTCTTATATCCAGCTCTCTCACTTCCAAATCTTCTGATGTGGGATTGTGTTACCACATTCCACCCCCCTTAAGAGGCCCCCCGCCCTCGCGGGCGCGAGCACAAGGGAAGGCTGGCTCTGATACCATTTGTAACGACCCGACTCCCCACGTGGAGCCCACGTGGAGCCCACGCAGAGTCTCACTGAGCCGCCACTACCCAAGAATTGTCCGCTATTGGCAGTTCCTGGCCCGCAAGCACAGGTCCCTCACGGTTTTGTCCTCTCGAGAATCTCTTCTCAAAAGGGCCCTGGGCTGATATAAGAGACTAACTCTTATATCCAGCTCTCTCACTTCCAAATCTTCCGATGTGGGATTGTGTTACCACAGTCGGCATGGGCCGCCCTTTTGCCTCTCACCTCCACGGGTCTTGCCATTGGCTCCAGGAAGCCTTCTCCTTCTTGGGCTCGGGTTCGCCCCAAGACTAGAATACGGAACTGTGGACGCGCAGGCTGCGGCGTAGCCGCTTGCGGAACTGGGTGTTCCGTAGCTAATCGGGCTACCTGCTCCTTTAATTCCTCGAACATTCTGAGCATCATCCTCATCTCTGGTAATAGGCTGGAGTTAGGGTCTCCATCTGTAGAAGCGTTAGTTTCTGAGGCTAAGTGTATACGTTGGCTCGCTCCAACGTCAGTTTGGGTTGTGGATAGGCACCTGTGTGGTTTCGAGGTCCCCATCCGGGTTGGGCAAGTCCTCTACCGGTGCGCTGTGGCTTCTCGTTTGTACCATGATGGTTTCTCAATGAGTGGTGAGAAGAGTGATAGAAATAACTCATTTTCCACAGACGACGCCAAACTGTTGAGGTCGAAATCTCGCAGTTGAGGTTGGGAATCTACTCCAACCGAGCTCGAATTCTGGGTCGGCTTCTTGACCTGGATTTTCGGGTCAGCTACCTGACCTGCACAAGGAAAATGAAGGAAAAGACGGGGTGATGACCCGGATTTTCCCTCAGGCGTGCGAATGATTAGTATGTCCGAGCTGGCGAAGTAACTAAGAGCATTTAATGAGCAGTTACCTCAGAATTGAAGGGTGGAGCTCTATTTATACTAAATTCGGATCTGACAGCATTTAATGCTGCACAACTTTATATCCCATCAAGACTTTATGTCCCATCAGCACAGCTGGCGCATAGGTCGGGGTTTTCCTAGGTCGGGGTGAGGTCGGATCAGCATCCAGGTTAGGTATTAAGTGAATACACTGGCCTTGGCTCGGGTTGGTCGGTCTCAGCTCGGGGTGGGCATCATACCTCAGCTCGGGGGTCCTCCCCTGTCAAATAGGAGAAACAGGAAGCTATGCGAACAATCGAAACTTTAATGTTATTCTTTAGTTGTTTGAAGTTTTTGTTTTTGGTTGTTTGAGACACAACTATACACTGATATAAAATTGATTTGAGATAGTAAAATAAAATAATTTTGCTTGTTGAACCAGCAAAAATTACCATAATGGTTGATAAAAGATAAAGCTTAACACAAATCCATAATTGAGTTTTACAATTCTACAATACTTTGAGCTTGTAGAAATTTCTGAATAGGGAAGTTAACAGCATAGGCAAATTCGGCGGATGATGAGACCATAACATAAAAATACAAAATTACAAATTCACCAAGCAAAAGTTAAAAGTAAGACTTGCTTTGTGATTTGTCCGTTGTGCTATGGATTTTTTTCTTTTTTTTGAGTCAATTGTCAATTACTAATTAATATACCCCTAAGCCAGGGAGTGCACATAGGTGCATGTGCACCCCCTGGGTTAAATTTTCCTCCGCCCCCGACTTTGTGCATAAATTTCGAAATGCCCCATAAAAATCGTGACATGATTTAAGATTTGTTTAATCTAATTTTTAAACATTTAATAATATTTTTTGTAAGTTTATAAGTTAAAAGTAATATCTTTATCCTATTCCTAGAATAGATTTTAGGTAAAGTTGAAATTCAAAAAAGTTAAAAAATAAGAAGCTCTTAATTGGAGATTTTTAAAAAAGATTTTTGTGCAACTATTTTTACACAATGCATGCAAGAAGTTGTTTTTATTTCTCCATTTTAAATATACGTTTCATATTTTTGAAAATTTAATATTGGTCTCAAAATTTTTAAAAGTCCAATCTTACTTAACATAAGTCAAATAATTAATGACTTTTATTTAACATTAGGTCTAACTAAAACTCAACTGATGAAAGCTTTACAAATTAAAAATTAAAATTTCACAGTTAGACTAAACAAAGCTATTAATGCTGTTAGAAACCTGTTAAGTGGTGAGATAATTTGGTCCTTCATATTTTTTTCCACTTCTTTCTCTTTTGACATACAATTGAAACTGCATATATCAGACAATAAAAAATAAAAAAAGAAGAGAAACTGCATATACATTTGAAATTTGTAAAAATAAATTAGCTATGTCTTTCAAGAAGCATCAAGCACTAAACTTAAATTAAGTCACAATAAGCCAATAAAAACACAAGTGCATTTGCATATATGCTCAATTTAGAAAGAGGTTCGCCAAAAACAAAAAAAAGAGGTTCATAAATAAGTGCGAGTATGTATATGTATGCCGACGTATGCAAGTTCTTCTTTTTTTTTATCCTTTTGGGTTTATAATGAAATTTATTATGTGGCTCAGGAATATATTCTGGCTTGTACGTAAAAAAAGAGGAAAAAAAAAACCTACATAGAAAAAAATGTCACGTAAGAATTGAAAAAAAGAAAAAAAAGAAAATGACGTTTAAGATAAATAATGTTAGAAGGGCTTTCTAAATAGTCTAACTCAGAACTTTTTTGGTCAATAGAGTTGTAATTTATTATTATTAAATTATCATCTTATTTAAAAATTTAAATTATTATAGAATAGTTTATTTTAATTATTTATTAACTAAACACACTCTCTCAGATGAGACAAGATTATAGTCTTGCAGATGGACATATACATAAAACGAGATTATGGCCTTGCAAATGAACAAATTAATAGTAGCGTTGAGACTTGAACATGTAACCATTTTGATAATCTAAACTCTAATATCATATTAAGTTATTATATCACTTAGAATTTAAATTATTAAAGAAAGATATATTTTATTTATTTATTGACTCATGAATGATTATTAGTAAATAAAGGAAGAGTAAATTTCACACTTAGTCCCTATTATTTATACTTTTTTTAAGTTAGTTCTTAATATTCTAAAAAATTATATTAATTCCAAATGTTTACAAAATGATACAAAATGATTTTTATTGTTCAAAATTAGTCAATACAGCCTCTATTATTTTTTATAAAATTGAATTTAGTCCCCAAATAGAGTTCATGTGTAAGGATTGAATTTTTTTTTTTATAAAAACAATAGTTACTAAATTAAATTTTATGATAAATAATTAGGCCTAAATTAGTTAAGTTTGAATAATAAAAAATATTTTAAATAATTTTTATAAATATTAGAAATTATTATAAATTTTTTAAAATATTAAAAATTATATTAAAATAGCACGTGAAAAATAAACACTAAACTGTGAAATTTACCCAATAAAGGAACTACATTGTTGTCCAATGCCCGAAGGTTGGAATCATCAAGAACAAGGTTACAAATCCAATTTAAACAAAGATTATCATCATTGGCTATTCTTGTTGTCGGCCATTAAAACTGAATTAAGGAGATTTCAACTGTAATCTTTTAAATGTCATCCAAGCCTGACTTTGAAATGGAAACCGCCTCGTTATGACATAACTGACCGACCAAAAAAAACAGACATAACTGAGGGCTGTCTTTTGTCGTCTTGTCTTTTGATACTTTTGGTAAGTGATGTTAGATGTTGGCAACTGCTTCCATATATTTCCATCTGCACGCTAATTCACGCTGGAGGCGGTGCTACATTTTTGTGTCCGAGACCGAAAAAGTCTACAACACGTATCGTAAGTCGAATAGAAAATTTTTTTATGAGATATATGATAAATGTCAAGTTGTTATTTTATAAGTGACGAGGGGTTTTTGAGCTGAGAGTGAGGCGACCATTCCGAGCTGAGACGGGCCAATCCGTGCCAATACCAGCGCGTTCAGCTCAATGTCCAACCTGGATGACTGGCCCGACCCCGTTAACCCCGACCTCAGTTCCAGCTGTTTCGATGGGACATAAAGCACTGATGGGACATAAAGCTGCACCGCATTAAATGCCGTCAGACTTGAATTTAGTATAAATAGAGCTCCACCCTCTTCATTTATGAGGTAACTCACCATTAAATGCTCTCAGCTACCTAGCCAGCTCGGACATACTAATCATTCATGCGCCCGAGGGGAAAATCCAGGTCATCACCCCGTCTTTTCCTTGTTTTACTTGTGCAGGTCTGGTAGCCGATCAAGAAAGTTCGGCTCGGGGACCAACCTGAAAAGTCCAGCTCGGCAAAAGCAGCTCCCAAATTCAACTGTGAGATTTCCAACTTCGACAGTTTGGCGCCGTCTGTGGGAAACGACGAGTTCTTTTATAACTCTCTTCACCACTCATTGAGAAACCATTATGGTGCAAACTAGAAGCCACAACGTATCGGTAGAGGATTCGCCCAACCTGGAAGGGGACCTCGAAACCACGCAGGCGCCCAGCCAAAACCTAACCCAAGCCGATGTTGGAACGAGCCAACGTATACACTTAGCCACTCAAACCAACCCCACAGCAGAAGGAGACCCCAACTCCAACCTGTCACCGGAGATAAGGATGGTGCTGAGGATGTTCGAAGAACTTAAGGAGCAGGTAGCCCGGCTAGCTGAGGGCCTCCTGGCTCCGCAAGACGCTGTGCCGCGGCCATCGCGCCCGCAATTCCATATCCCAGATTCTAGGCAAAGCGGACGCAGGACGAGGAGGGCTTTCTAGAGCCGATACCAAGATCCGAAGCGGCGAGAGGTAAAAGGGCGGCTCAAGCCGACCCCGAGCAGGCCAAGACCGCAGCCGCCATAGCGAAGGTCATCAACCAGCTCGGTGTAAGCCCACTCTCCCCCGAGGTACTAGCCACACCGCTGTCCACCGGCAACCGTATGCCCAACCTGGCCGTCTACAACGGAGATGGAGACCCAGCCAGCCACCTGCTCAATTTTGATCACCACATGACTCTGCATGACATGCCAGATCTCATGAAGGCGAAGACATTCCCGACCACCCTGGTTGGCAATGCCTTGGATTGGTTCCAAAAACTTCGTCCAGGTTCAATTGCAAGTTTTCACCAACTGGCTGAGGCTTTCCTGTCCCACTTCGCGGGAAGCCGCCGCGCCACCCGTCATACTTCCGCATTGCTGCTGGTGAAACAGCATAGAGGGGAAAGCTTGAGGGCTTACACGGCCAGATTCAATGAAGAGTCCCTCCGAATTCCCAACCTGGAGGACTCCATGGCTCTGATGGCTTACCAGAGTGGGCTCAGGTCGGGCCCACTCATATCTTCCTTAGCAATCGACCTTGTGGATACTGTGTCCGAGCTGATGGTACGAGCAAAAAGGTACATACACTCGGAGGAAATCCATCAAGCGAAAATGGATGATGACAAGGAGAAGGAGGCCGGGAAGAAAGGAGAGGCCTCCCGAGCCCAACCTGGGGCCAAAGCCCAGAACGACCGAGGCAAGCAGCCTCAGCAGCCGAAGCCGAACCCTCGGTTCACTATGTTCACTTCCCTTAACACCTCGAGGGAGCAGATCCTGATGGAGATCCAGCACCAGAACTACCTGCCTCCGGCTCCGAGAATGAAAGGCCGACCCGAGAAGCGCAGTAGGACCAAATATTGCCGCTATCACATGGACTACGGCCATACCACCGAAGAGTGTAAAGACTTGAAACAGGAGATTGAGGCACTAATAGCCCTAGGCCACCTCCAGAGGTATATAGATCCGCAGCCAACCCGGAATCCAGACTAAAGGGATAGGGAGAGGAGTCCGCCCAGGCGCCAGGCTGAGGGCGGACGCTTGGCTGTGATTGAAACCATTGCGGGAGGTTTGGCGTCAGGGGGGGAGACCTCAGCAGGCAGGAAGGGTTATGTCCGTGCTGGGAGGGAATATGGACCAATGCGGGGACCGACCCCGGAGATGTAGGAGCTCACCTTCTCCTCAGAAGACTTGGAGGGGGTGATATTGCCTCACGACGACCCACTGGTGATCAGCGCAGAAATAGCCAATTTCACCGTCAAAAGGCTGATGGTGGACACCGGGAGCTCGACAGAAGTCTTATTCCTCAGCGCTTTTGAGCAAATGGGGTTGGACAGGAGCCAACTCAGGCTATTGAGGGGTACATTAGCAGGTTTTACCGGGCAGTCCCACCGAGCCGAAGGAGTCATCAACCTCCCGCTGAAACTGGAAGATGGGGATAGGTGGGTGTCGATGCAAGCCAACTTTATTGTAATGGATTGTAACTCCACTTACAATGGGATTTTAGGTCGGGTGGCACTTAATCATTTCAGGGTTGTCCCCTCAACTTACCACCAGGCCCTGAAATTCCCGACCCCGGCCGGGGTAGCCACCATTCGCAGAGCCCAGCTCTCAGCTCGGGAGTGTTATGAAAACTCACTCCGGCCCAAATATTAAATCGGCTGGGGACCAGATCTGCCCGAAGAAAAGAGAGATGCTAAGAGAGGAAGCCCGGTTGAAGACCTTCAGGAGGTGGAGCTCTCCGATGAAACCAAGAGGGCAAAGGTCGGGAGTGAACTCTCTGCCAACCTCCAGAAAGGTATAAGCCAATTTCTAATAAAGAATGAACATGTATTTGCCTGGTCTTCCTCTGATATGACAGGAATTGACCCGAATGTGATTGAACACCAATTGAATGCCGACCCAAATTACTACCCGGTAAAGCAAAAGCGCCGGCACTTCCATTATGATAAGCAACAAATCATAGCAGAAGAGGTGGACAAATTAGTGGATGCCGGCCACATAAAGGAAATATAGTACCCAACCTGGTTATCTAATGTGGTGCTGGTGACTAAGTCCTCGGGTGGATGGAGACTGTGTATTGATTTCACCGACCTCAACAAAGCCTGCCCCAAGGACTGCTTCCCCCTACCACGGATTGACCAGATGGTGGACGCCACCTCCGGGTTCGAGCTACTCTCCTTCATGGATGCCTTCAAAGGTTATAATCAAATCAAAATGGCTCCCGGAGACAAAGAGAAGACCGCCTTCACCACCGATAAAGGACTCTACTACTATGAGGTCATGCCTTTTGGCCTCAAGAATGCTGGAGCCACATACACTCGAATGGTGAACAAGGTCTTCAAACACCAGATTGGCCGGAATATGGAAATCTATGTAGATGACATGTTGGTCAAGAGCAGAAGGGCGGAAGACCATGTAGCCGACCTGGCTGAAGCCTTCGCCGTAATGGAGCACTTCGGGATAAAACTGAACCCGGAAAAGTGCGCATTCGGCGTCAAGGCAGGAAAGTTCCTGGGCTTCATGGTCACAGCCCGCGGGATAGAAGCCAACCCGGAGAAGGTCCAGGCGATACTAGACCTGGCGCCACCGACCTGCGTAAAAGACGTCCAGGTGTTAGCAGGCAAAGTCGCGGCGCTGAGCAGATTCATGTCTAGGTCGGCTGACAAGTGTGCACCTCTATTCAAAATATTGAGGAATCCTAAGAACTTTTAATGGACTGAGGAATGCCAGAACGCCTTCCAAGAACTGAAAAGGTACCTAGCTTCGCCACCCCTGTTATCCCGACCTGAGGTGGGGGAGGAGCTAATAGTATACTTAGCTTGCTCGGGAACAGCAGTGGCGGCGGTACTAGTCCGAGAAGAAGGAAAGGAACAGAAGTCGGTCTATTATGTTAGTAAAACCTTGCAAGGAGCCGAGGCGAGATACTCCTCCTTGGAAAAACTCGCCCTCGCGCTCATCATAGCTGCAAGAAAGTTGAAGCCATACTTTGATGCTCATCCAGTTAAGGTCATGACTGATGCCCCCGCTCAAGTCCATCATGCACAAGCCAGAGGCGTCGGGCAGGCTGCTGAAATGGGCAGTCGAGCTGAGTCAATTCGACATCACCTACCAGCCCAGGACAGCCATTAAAGCCCAAGCCATTGCGGACTTTGTTGTAGAATGCACAGGCCGAGCAGAGCATGACCCGGAGGACGTATGGAAGGTCCATGTGGACGGGGCCTCAGGGAAGTCTGGAAGCGGAGCTGGGGTGGTCATCCTCGACCCAAACCGGCATGAGCACCAGTACTCCCTCAAGTTCACCTTCCCGGCGTCCAACAATGAAGCAGAATACGAAGCGGTGATTGCAGGACTGAAAATTGCAGCTCAGCTCGGGGCACAGACAGTCGACCTGAGCACCGACTCTCAGTTGGTCTCTAGTCAGATATCGGGAGAGTTCGAAGCCAAGGACAGTTCCATGCTAGCCTACCTCAACAGAGTCAAGGACTTGACCTCAGTACTTAGAAGGTTCACGATACAGCAGATTCCTAGGGAAGAGAATATGAAGGCTGATGCCCTGTCCAGGTTGGCCCTGGGCGAAAGCCGACCTGCCCTGGTCCATGTGGAGGAAGTATCCGAACCTAGTATTCAGTTGGGAGTACAGGCAGTAGCCAAGCTCAATCTAAGCCCAGATTGGACCAAACCAATCATGGACTACTTGGAGGGGGGTATGACCCCAGAAGATAAAAAAGCAGCTCGGAAACTCGTAAAACAGGCCTCAAGGTTTGTCATAATCGCCGGGCAACTCTATAAAAGAGTCTACACCTGGCCTCTTTTGAAATGTATCGGACCCGAAGAAGGAAACTATGTACTCTGGGAGATTCATGAAGGGGTATGTGGAAATCACTTGGGGGGTAAAGCTCTGGCTCGGAAGGCATTAAGGCAAGGCTATTTCTGGCCGACCTTAGAACAAGATGCCAAAGAGTATGTAAAAAAGTGCAACACCTGCCAGAGGTTCACCAACGTGCAACGGAAGCCTGCTGTGGACCTCACAGTGATGGTAAGCCCTTGGCCATTCTACCAGTGGGGTCTAGACATTATCGGCCCATTGCCGACCGGTGTTGGCCAAAAGAAGCACGCCTTCGTAGCCGTAGACTACTTCACTAAATGGCCCGAGGCTGAAGGTGTTGCTAGAATAATAGAAAAGGCAGCTTGGGATTTCGTATAGAAGAACATCATTTGCCGATTTGGGGTGCCAAAGGTCATCGTCACTGATCACGGCAAACAATTCGACAGTGCGTACTTTCGAGGCAAATGTGCTAAGATTGGGATCGACCTCAGATTCTCATCCATTGCTCACCCTCAAAGTAATGGCCAAGTTGAAAGGACTAACCAAATCATTTTGCAGGGCCTGAAAATCAAGCTGGAGGAAGTAGAGGGCCAATGGGCATCAATTCTTCCCGAAGTGATGTGGGCTCAGCGAACCAACACCAGCTCGGCCACGGGAGAATCGCACTTCGAACTAACCTTCGGCACTCAAGCGGTGCTGCCAGTGGAGATCGGGTCTCCGACCAGTAGAACCCTCCACCATGATCCAGAAACAAACGGAGCACGAATCCGTGAAGAGCACGACCTCGCTGAAAAGCTCCGAGCTAAAGCTCAAATCAGAATGTTGGACAGCAAAGCTGCCATGAAAAGAGCCTTTGCTAAACAGGTCAAGCCTAAGCCTATTAAGGTTGGCGACCTCATACTCAGGAAGGCCATCTTTTTGCCGCGCTCCGTAAACAAGCTCTCTCCGACCTGGGAGGGACCATATGAAGTCGTGAAAGAAGTCCGACCCGGGACCTTCTACCTTCGCGACAAGAACGGAAAACTGTTGAAAAATGCATGGCATTCGGAACATCTGAAGCGGTATTTTGTCTAAAAATGGCCCCGAGCCGAAATATTTTGTAAAAGGCCCCGAGCCGAAGTATTTTGTAAAAGGCCCCGGGCCAAGACATTACTTGTACAAATTCAATACAATGCAATTTTGTAAACTAGTGCAATGCCCGACTTGGGAATAAGTACACAAACCAGCGCAATGCCCGACCCGGGCCCAAGTGCTACAACTACAAAATTACTCCAACTCGGATTAACGCCCTGGCCAGCTCGGACTAAGTTCCAGCTCGGACCTAATCGATAGCAATTTGATTAGTTTTGCTAGTTCGGATTAAGTTCCAACTCGGTGCATTCCGGCTTCAGGTCGGAAAATTAGCTTGGGTCTAAACTCGAGCTCAATACTTGTCAACATTAGTTTGACCAATTTTATAACGGACTGACGAGTTCGAATTGGTAACCATTACGAGTTGCCCTTATTATACTAGCTCGGATTAGGATGATAAATCATTAATCGCGTCCAGCTCGGTATATTACGCTTAAGTTTGTATGGTCCATTAAATTGGTCCGACCCCACTTACTTGAGAAAAAATTTGCGAAGAGAAAAGTACACGTGTACAAACTCGACCAAAACGCAAATAAAGATAAAATAGACATTTCATTAAAATTAAAAAAGTGATTACAAAAGCCCAACTCGGGTGTGATTACAATAACCCGACTCGGGAAGGATTACAAAATCTATTTTTGCACAGCAGCAGAGGTGGTGGCCTCGGCTTCATCCCCAACCAGGTCCAGGCCGTTCTGGACAAACTGAGTAACCTCATTGGCCTGGGATGTCAGGTCGGACGGAAGCTCGGGGATCTCCCAGAACGCCGGAGGTGGAACCTCCAGGATCTCGATATAGTCGTTCTTGGTGGCTGGGAAGAAGGTCTTCGCTCTCTCCCGAGCTGCGACTTGACCTCGGAAATAGAATTCCATTTCCGCATACTTCGCCATGGCCCTACCTTCTGTGGCCAACCAATCTACCGCCGCGTCGCTGGACTTGAAGGCCTTCACTGCCTTCTCCCCCTGGGCACCAACCTGGTCCACCAGATCCTTCGACTTAGCCTCTGCCTCCCGTTTCTCTCGCTTATAGCGATCAACGTCCTTGGTCGCGGCTTCGCGTCGGTCCTTTTCCAGGTCCAGCTCTTTCTTCAGGCGGTCGATCTCCGTCGTGTCCGCCTTCTGCCTCTGTGTGGCCTCCTCCCTTACGGTGTCAAGCTCGGCTCGGGCATCCACATATCGTTGCTCGAGCTCGACACAGTGAGTTTGGGCCTTGATTAGGAAGCAGGGAGCAGAGAGTATATGGGACTCGGCCTGTAGCAGAAAATAGAGCAATCAGCCGAGCTGAAAATACAACCTAACCGGAAAATGGTTAAGGACTCACCGTGACTATGGCCGTCCTCAAATCGAGCGAGAGTTGCTCCGCGGGGACCGTCGCTAGCTTGGGGTCGCGGTCCACCTTGGACGCCTCTATGAAGTTTTTGTCGGGAGGGCTCACCTCTGTGGCCTTACCCTTCCCAGAGTGTTCGGGCTGAGGCCGCTTTCTGCTCTCGGGTCGGGAGGAAGAGCGCTCCGGGATCGCTACGCCCGAGACCAATTTCTTTGGCAAAGGGGACCCCGTAGCCCCTTTTGAGGAGACCTCAAGACCGACCTCTCGTCCTTGGCCGCTGGGGCGCTGCCTCTGTCCTTGAGCAGTACCTCCCAGTCCTGACCGAGCCGACGCGTCACCACTGACCTCACTCTTCCTCCGCACCTGGGCATATGCAAGCTTCCTCATGTCCACCATATCTGCAAAAAATAGAGCAAAGAAGTGAAAATGAGTCGAAGACCCACCTAAAAAGGCTAACAAACAGAACGACGGGGAGGTCGGGCGCCGATCCTGCAAACTGACCCTTTTCGGAGCTAGACCCCGCGTCCCCTTCTGGGTCGGGAAGCAGGTGGGGGTGATCCCTCGAGAGGTTGGGCTCCCTACCAAACAACTTGGAGTTCCAGATTCGCTCCCATTTCAGTACGCTGTCAATGTCTATCAGCATCCTGGGCGAGGGCTTGAGCACTGCGACCTCCCCGAGCTCCTCCTTCGAGAACTTAGGGTCATCGTTGGCAGTCTTCCTCAGACTAGGGATCCAGTCTAGCCTGCATCCAGAATTCACGGGCGACTCCACCCAATAATAGTCATTATGCCAGCCCTTGTTAGAAGAGTGCCACTTGGTGAATATCGAGTTGCCGACCCGAGCTGCGAAGTAGAACCACCCTGGCTGCTTCGGGTTGGGTTTGCACACGAAGAAATGCCTGAACCTGGGCAAGGTCGGCTCCACTTTCTTCTCCAAGCAGAACACGTAGAAGGCCACCATCACGGCCCAACCATTCGGCGACATCTGACCCGGGCTGAGCTCGAAATAGTTCAGGATTCCAGTAATGAAGCCAGGGAGGGGGAGTTGGATGACGTCGAAGGCTAGGTCATATATGGTGAAGTGGTCGGTGGGGGGATAACATGCCGATTCCTGCTGACCTAGAACCTTCAGCTTGTGATGACGATCCACCGACCAGTTCCTCAGCCTTGCGTTCGCCATCTGCACTGTGGAATGGCACTCACGCTTGCAGCATGCGAACAGCTGCTCGATCCTCTTCCCTCGAATTGAAGATGCACTGGCTGAAGCCGAGCTCCGAGGTCGAACAGCACTGACTGGGACAGCTTCGATCGGCTCGGTGGCAGAGACCCCGGCTAAAAACTCTTGTGGTATCTCGATACCCTCCAGTTGATTTAACGGCTCCTCATCATCCCTGTCATCGAAGTCTCCTAGGTCGGCTAAAGGATCCGCCTCCGCTTCCTCTTGCACCAATCTGACCCCAATAACTTGGCAGTCATCGTCGCTCTCCCCGCGATCAGATTTCCGAGCCGGCTCTGAAGACGAACTGGCGCTCCCTCCACCACGGACCCTGTTTGAGGTGGATGCCGAGCTCGGCGGACTCTCATCTCCACCATAGGACCTTACGTCCATAGCCTGAGAATCTTCCGATTCCGACCTCCCCATCCTATCTACATCAAATATAAATGTACAGGAATGACTAAAGGGAGTCGGGACGTACCTACTGCTCTTGACTGCGGAGTACGACCGACTAAGCTGGATCCGAGCTGAAAAATCCCGAGAAGATTCTTTCCGAGCTAATTGCGTCCGACCACTCTGGTGTCCGACCTAAATTCCTTGAGAAATTGAAAGCATAGTGTGAAATGAATCTCGGAGGATATGGCCCTATTTATAGACACCCCTGAAAACCGCATCGGGTAGCTCAAGCGTCGCGTCTCGTCAGAACCGCAGGGTGACGTGGCAGCCATCCGTTGGACATGCACCGCTGACGTGGCCATCCCTACTCTGTCGGGGTCGGACATCTACAGCTCGGGAGGAACTCCTAATTCTAGATCTCACCCTCTCGATCTCGACTTGGGTGGGGGAATTGACGAGGGGTTCCCGAGCTGAGGGTGAGGCGACCATTCCGAGCTGAGACGGGCCAATCCGTGCCAATACCAGCGCGTTCAGCTCAATGTCCAACCTGGATGACTGGCCCGACCCCGTTAACCCCGACCTCAGTTCCAGCTGTTTCATGGGACATAAAGCACTGATGGGACATAAAGCTGCACCGCATTAAATGCTGTCAGACTTGAATTTAGTATAAATAGAGCTCCACCCTCTTCATTTAAGGAGGTAACTCGCCATTAAATGCTCTCAGCTACCTAGCCAGCTCGGACATACTAATCATTCGTGCGCGCGAGGGGAAAATCCGGGTCATCACCCCGCCTTTTTCCTGTTTTCCTTGTGCAGGTCTGGTAGATCAAGAAAGTTCGGCTCGGGGACCAACCTGAAAAGTCCAGCTCGGCAAAAGCAGCTCCCAAATTCAACTGTGAGATTTTTAACCTCGACAATAAGGTTAATTGATGTTAGTTTATATTGTATTAGATATAACATATTAAAAAGTTATAAGTTTCTTTTTTTACTAATTTGGCCTTACAGAATTTTAAATAAATTACTATAATACCTCCACTTATGATAATTGATTGATATTTATTAACTAATTAAAATATTTTTTTTCCATGTGGTTGTAGCAAATTTACCATATGTCTCAAAAAAGAACCCAAGTCCAATATATGTGCAGTGACTGACTTAGATATTTGGGATTAAGAAGTGCACTACAAGTATTTTGAGTAAGAAGTTAATAATTATAGGTCAGAAAAATTCATCTATATATAAATTATTTAATTACATTAAAGCAATTATAAAGAAATAAGCATAAATTAAAAGCATGTTTTCCAATCTCTTACAAGTAGAGAGAAAGATAGGAAAGCTTTTAGAGTTAACCTTAGGCTCCGTTTGTTTGCCGTAAAATATTTTCTTGAAAAATATTTTTCAAATTTTTCAGTGTTTGATAATACAGGAAAATTAATCAACTGAAAAATATTTTCCAATTAACAATTACGGCTGCATTTACTTAATTTTCCTGTGTTTGGTAACACCGAAAAATTGGTCAACTATAAAATATTTTCCGGTCAATAATTGCGGTTAATACAAATTCTAAAAAATGTTTTCATTTGTTTTGGGAGAAGAAAAAATATTTTACGGAACTCACTGTACATTCAAACACCAGAAAATATTTTTTATTATTCTATTTTCTAAGAAAATATTTTCCCCAACAAGTTATTTTACGGCAAACAAACAGAGCCAATAAAATATTTTCTACAAGTAAATTATTTTACGGCAAACAAACAGAGCCTTAGTCTCTTATCTTTTCATTGGGACAACTCTTTAACAGTTGAGTTTTGGATCTCCGTTGCATTTCCTTGTTTAGTAATACGTGTTTCATTCCTACTACATTTGACTTATTACATCCCCTTGCTTTTGTTTCCTTACTGTCGAGATCAGAAATCTCGCAGTTGAGGTTGGACGGCTACGCTTGCCGAGTTGAACTTTCAGGTTGGCTTCCGAGCTGAACTTTCAGATTGGCTGCCTGACCTGCACAAGAAAGGGAAGGAAAAAGTGGGGTAATGACTCGAATTTTTCCATCGGGCATGCGAATGATTAGTATGTCCAAACTGGCAAGGTGGCTAAAAACATTAATGAAAAGTTACCTCTCAAGTGAAGGGGTAGAGCTCTATTTATATTAAATTCGGATTTGACACCATGTAATGCAGTGCAGCTTTATGTCCCATCAGGGCTTTATATCTCATCAGAACAGCTAGCACAGAGGTCGGGGTTTTCTTGGGTCGGGGTGAGGTCAGATCAGCATCCAGGTTGGGCATCAGCTGAATGGGCTGGCTTTGGCTTGGGTTGGCCTTCCTTAGCTCAGTATGAGTGGCTTACCTAAGCTCGGGGTCCACCTCGTCAATCCCCTCTCCCCAAGTCGAGATCGCAAGGGTGAGATCTAGATTTGGGAGTTGTTCCCAAGCTGGAGGTTTCCCGACCCTGTTCGGGAAAGGAGGACACGTTAGCAAAGCACGTCCCTCAGATGGCTGACACGTCACCCGAAAATTATGACAAGATATGACGTTTGGGATTCCCGAAGCGGTCACAGTAGTTGCCTATAAATAGGGCTTTGATGCTCGAAATTCATTTCACACTTTGCTTACGAAATTTGAAGAGCTTTCAGATCGGCAACCAGAGTGGTCGGATTTTTTAGCTCGGCAAACAGAGTGTTCGACAAATTCAGGTCGGCGTTCAATCAATTCGGAGCCAGTCAGCTTGGGTCATCTTCCGCAACTAGAGCCATTAGGTACGTCCTGACTCCCTTTAGATCATTCATGTGCATACATTTTCATTTCATATACAGGATGGAGAGGTCGGTGTCAAAAGATTCCCAAGCGATGGAGGTGAGATCTTATGGTGGGGACGAGAGTCCGTCGAGCTCGGAATCCACCTCGGACAGAGGTCAAGGTGACAACAGCTCGAGCGCATCCCAAAGATCATCCCAGCGATCCGAGCCCAGAGATAATGACGAAGACTGCCAAGTTATTGGGGTCAGGCGGGTAAAGGAAGAGACTGAGGCAGATCTTTTGGCCGACCTAGGAGACTTGGGAGACAAAGAGGATGGGTCCCCCTTGAACCATTTGGAAGGGCTCCAGCTGCCACAGGAGTACTTAGCTAAAGCCTCCACAGTAGAGCCGATTGAAGCAATCCTAGTGAGGGCGGTCCATCCCTAGAGCTCAGCCACAACCAGCGCTTCTTCAGGTCGGGGAAAGAGGATCGAGCAGTTGTTTGCCTGTTGTAAACGCGAGTGCCATTCTACCGTGCAGATGACTAACGCCAGGCTAAGGAATTGGTCGGTGTATCGACACCACAAGCTGAAAGTTTTGGGTCAGCACGTCGCCCAACCACTTCACCATTTATGACCTCGTCTTTGACGTTATTCAGCTCCCGCTCCCTGGTTTCATCACCAATATTTTGAACTATTTTGAGCATAGCTCGGGTCAAATATCTCCTAATGGTTGGGCCGTAGTTGTGGCATTTTATGTGTTTTGCCTCAAGAATGACGTGGAGCCGATCCTACGCCGGTTTAGGCAATTTTTTATTTGCAAGCCCAACCCGAAGTAGCTTGGGTGGTTCTATTTCGCAACTCGGGCGGGGAATGCCATATTCACAAAGTGGCATTCCTCCAACAAAGGTTGGCATAACGACTACTATTGAGTGAAGCCGACTGTGAACCTAGGGTGTAGAAGGGATTAGATTCCCACCTTGAAGAAGAATTTGAACGATGACCCCAAGCTTTTCGATGTGGAACTCGAGGAGGTCAGAGTGCTTAGACCCGACCTGGGATCGTTGATAGACATTAACAGTGTACTCAACTGGGAGAAGATCTGGGATTCCAAGTTATTCGGGTCGGAGCTTAACCTAACGAAGAAGCATCCCTACTTACTTCTCGAGTTCGGGGACGATGAGGAATACAGTTCCGAAGAGGGTCAGTTCGTGGGATCAATGCTTGACCTCCCTATCATCTCGTCTGTTACTATCATTTTTTATCAGCTCTCGGTCATTTCTCACCTTCTTCTTTTCTTGTGTAAACATGTCGGATGTTGTAAGACTCGCCTATATCAAAAGGAAGAAAGCCAAGGCTAGAGCAGCTGAAGGCTCGGCTCGGTCCGGCCTCAGTCCTACTGTGCCTAAAGAGCAGAAACAGCGATCCAGTGACCAAGTTCAGGAGGTCGGCACCGAGGTGACCTCCAAAGGGCCTTCAGAGTCCCCTTTGTCGAAGAGGCCGACCTCAGGGGTAGTAGTCCAAGAGCGCTCGGCCACCCGCCCTGAGAATAGGAAAATGCCCCGACCCGAATATACCGGAAAGGGCAAAACTGTCGAGGTGGTCCAGCATAAAAAGGATTATGTGGATGCGGCCTTGGTCGAGCGCGACCCCAAGCTGGCAAAGGTTCCGGCCGATCAACTTTCATTCGACCTAAGAACAGCCGTGGCCACGGTGAGTTGAGCTCAGTTACTCACCATCCCCAACTCCTCACTAAGGTCCAAGCCCACTGAATCGAGCTCGAGCAGCGATGGGCTGACGCCTAGAGAGTAGAGGCCTCCCAGAGGTACAAGGAGGATGCGGAAGAGGTCAGCCGGCTGAAGGCAGAGCTCACGGCCAAGGAGAAAGAGCTCGAGACGGAGAAAGCCCGACGCCAATCGGCCGCTAAGGATGTGGAACGCTATAAGCTGAAGAGGCGCAAGACCGAGGTGAAGCTCCAGGAGCTCCTGGATCGGGTCAGGCCCTATGGAGAGAAGGCGATAGAAGCCTACAAGTCCAGCGAGGTGGCTGTGGACTGGGTGGCTACAGAAGATGGGATAATGGCCAAGTACGCCGAGTTAGAATACTACTTCTGAGGCCGAGTCACAGCTCGGGAGCGAGTGAAGACCTTCCTTCCCACCTCCAAGAATGATTACATAGAAATCTTGGAGGCTCCACCGCCAGAATTATGGGAGGTCCTTGAGCTTCCAGCCGACCTTAAGCCCCAAGCCCAAGAGGTGATAGACTTCATCAAGAATGGCATGGATCAGGTCGGGGAAGAAGCCGACGCCGCAGCCTCTTTGACCCCTACCCCTGCGCCTAAATGAATTTTTGTAATTTTTCCCGGGTTGGGCTTTTGTAATTTGTACTCTTTCCAATTTAATGAAATGAATATTTTGATATTTATTTGCATTTTGTTTGAGTTTGTACAAGTGTACTTTTCCCTTCGCAAATTTCCTCAAGTAAGTGGGGTCGGACCAACATAATGGACCTTTCAAACAAGTAATTGATTGTTAAGAACCGTGCTGGACGCGATTAATGAGCTTGTATCCTAATCCAACCTGGTTAATTTGTGAAACTATATAATTGTTACCGACCTGGACTCGTCAGACCGATTTAAAATTGGTCAAACTAATGTTGACTAATGTTGAGTTCGAGTTTAAACCCAAACTAACATGCCGACCTGAAGCCGGTTAATACTGAGTTGGACTTTAATCCGAACTAGTAAAGCGAATCAAATTGTTATTGATTATAATCGAGCTGGAACCTAGTCCGAGTTGGTTTACTTTGTAATTAAGCGTGGCCACCGTGTTACTTCGAGTTTGCTAGAGTTGAGCAGCCAAGGTGTTTGGGCCTGGGTCGGGCCTTACACTGGTTTACAAAATACATTGTATTGAAATTGTTTTGGCTAGGGGCCTTAACAAAATATTTCGGCTTGGGGGCCTTTACAACATATTTGGGCTCGGGGGCATCAACAAAGATCTGGGCTCGGGGGCCTTAACAAAATATCCAGCTCGGGGCCTTAGACAAAGTATCATTTCAGGTGTTCTAAGTGCCATGCATTCTTCAGTGGTTTCTTGTACTTATCACAGAGGTAGAAGGTCCCAGGTCGGGCTTCTTTCACGACTTCGTACGGTCCCTCCCAAGTTGGAGAGAACTTGTTACCCGAGCACGGTAAAAAGATGGTTTTTTTGAGGACGAGGTCGTCAACCTTAATAGGCTTAGGTTTGACCTGCTTGGCAAAGGCTCTTTGCATGGCAGCTTTGCTAGCCAACATCCTAGTTTGAGCTTTAGCTCGGAGATCCTTAACGAGGTCGAGCTCCTCACGGATTAGGGCTCCGTTTATTCCTGGATCATAGTGGAGAGTTCTACTAGTAGGAGACCCGATCTCCACTGGTAGCACTGCTTGAGTACCGAAGGTCAGCTCGAAGGGCGATTCTCCAGTTGCCGAGCTGGTGGTAGTTCGCTGAGCCCATAGTACCTCGGGGAGAATCGACGTCCACTGGCCTTCCGCTTCCTCCAGCTTGGTTTCCAGGCCCTGCAAAATGATTTGGTTAGTTCTTTCAACTTGCCATTACTTTGAGGGTGAGCAATAGATGAGAATCTGAGGTCGATCCCAATCTCAGCACATTTGCCTCGAAAGTATGCATTGTTAAATTGCTTGTCGTGGTCGGTGACGATGACCTTTGGCACCCCAAATCGACAAATTATATTTTTCCACACGAAATCCCAAGCTGCCTTTTCTGTTATTCTAGCAACACCTTCAGCCTCGGGCCATTTGGTGAAGTAGTCTACAGCTACGAATGCGTGCTTCTTTTGGCCAACACTAGTTGAAAATGGGCCGATGATATCTAGACTCCATTGATACAATGGCCACGGGCTTATCATTACCGTGAGGTTTACCGCTGGCTTCCTCTGTATATTGGCAAACCTTTGGCAAGTGTCACACTTTTTTATATATTCTTTGGCATCTTGTTCTAAGGATGACCAAAAATAGCCTTGCCTCAATGCCTTCCGAGCCAAAGCCTTGCCACCCAAGTGGTTTCCACATTCTCCTTTATGAATTTCTCTAAGTATATAGTTTCCCTCTTCGGGCCCAATACATTTTAAGAGAGGCCAAGTGTAGGCTCTTTTGTAGAGTTTCCCGGCTATTATGACAAACCTTGAGGCCTGTTTCATGAGTTTCTGAGCTGCTTTTTCATCATTCAGGATCATACCCCCCTCCAAGTAGTCCATGATTGGTCGGGTCCAATCTGGGCTTAAATTGAGCTCGGCTACGGCTTTCCCCCCTAATTGGATACTTGGTTCGGAGACTTCTTCCACATGGACCAGTGCAGGTAGGCTCTCGCCCAAGGCCAACCTAGATAGAGTGTTAGCCTTCATATTCTCCTCTCTCAAAATTTGCTGTATTGTAAACCTCTTGAGCCCTGAGGTCAAATCCTTAACTCTGTTGAGGTAGGCCAGCATAACATTGTCCTTGGCTTCGAATTGTCATGATATCTGACTAGTAACCAATTGAGAGTCAGTACTTAGGTCAACCATTTGTGCCTCGAGCTGAGCCGCAATTTCCAATCCTGCGATCACTGCTTCATACTCAGCCTCATTGTTGGACCCTGAAAAGGCAAACTTGAGGGAATAATAGTGCTCATGCCAGGTCGGGTCAAGGATGATCACCCTGGCTCTGCTTCCTGACTTCCTCGATGCTCCATCCACATGGACCTTCCACATATCCCCCGGGCCATGCTCAGCTCAGCCAATACATTCTACCACAAAGTCTGCAATAGCTTGGGCTTTAATGGCTGTTCTGGGTTGGTAGGTGATATCAAATTGACTCAGCTCAACTGCCCATTTCAATAGCCTACCTGACGACCCCAGCTTGTGCAGGATGGACTTGAGTGGGGCATCCGTCATGACCTTAATTGGGTGAGAATCAAAGTATGGCTTCAGCTTCCTTGCCACCGTGATGAGCGTGAGGGCGAGGTTTTCCAAGTATGAGTACCTTGCCTCTGCCCCTTGCAAGGTTTTGCTGATATAATAGATCGACTTCTGCTCCTTCCCTTTTTCGTGGACTAGTACCGCCGCCACTGTTATCCCTGAGCATACCAAGTATAGTACCAGCTCATCCCCCACCTCAGGTCGGGATAGTAGGGGTTGCGAAGCTAGGTACATTTTCAGCTCTTGGAAGGCATCCTGACATTCCCTAGTCCATTCAAAATTCTTAGGATTCCTCAATATTTTGAACAGATTAGCACACTTGTCGGCCGACCTGAAAATGAATCTGCTCAACGCCGCAACCTTGTCTGCGAGCACTTGGACGTCCTTCACGCAGGTCGGTAGTGCTAAGTCAAGTATCACTTGAACCTTTCCAGGTTGGCTTCTATCCCCCGGGCTATGACCAAAAAACCCAAAACTTTTCCGCCTTGACGCCAAATAGGTATTTTTTCGGGTTCAGCTTTATCCCAAAATGCTTCATTACGGCGAAGGCTTCAGCCAGGTCGATTACATGGTCTTCCGCCCTCCCGTTCTTGACCAACATGTCATCTACATAGATCTCCATATTTCGGCCAATCTAATTTTTGAAAGCCTTATTCACCATCCGAGTATAGGTAGCTCTAGCATTCTTGAGGTCAAAAGACATGACCTCATAGTAGTAGAGTCCTTGATCGGTGATGAAGGCGGTCTTCTCTTTATCTCCGGGAACCATCTTAATCTGGTTACAGCCCTTGAAGGCATCCATGAAAGAGAGTAGCTCGAACCCAGAGGTAGCATTCACCATCTGATCAATCCGAGGTAGGGGAAAGCAGTCCTTGGGGCAGGCCTTATTAAGGTTGGTGAAGTCAATACACAATCTCCACTTGCCTGGGAACTTGGCCACTAGTACCACGTTGGATAACCAGGTTGGGTATTGAATTACCCTTATGTGGTCGGCGTCCACCAACTTATCAACCTCTTCTTCTATGATCTGTTGCTTATCATAATAAAAGTGTATGAGCTTCTGCTTTACCGGATAGTGAATTGGGTCGGCATTCATGTGATGCTCAATCACACTAGGGTCAATACTTGTCATGTCAGAAGCAGACCATACAAATATATGTTCATTTTTCAGAAGAAATTAGCTTATTCATTTCTTGAGGTCATCAGAGAGTTCACTCCCGATCTTTGCTCTCTTTGTTTCATTGAAAAGCTCCACCTCTTGAAGGTCTTCAGCCAGGCTCCCTCTCTTGGCATCCCTCTTCTCATCGGGCAAATCTGGTCCCCAACTAACCTGATATTTGAGGTAGAGGGAGTTTTCATAACATTCCCGAGCTGAGAGCTGGGCTCCTTGGATAGTGGCCGTGCTACCTGGGGTCGGAAATTTCAAGGCCTTATGGTAAGTGGAAGCAACGGCCCTGAAATGATTGAGTGTCACTCGCCCCAAGATCCTATTGTAAGTGGAGTTGCAATCCATTACAATAAAGTTGGCCTGCATCGAAACCCGCTTGTCTCCGTCTACCAGCTTCAGTGGGAGGTTGATGAACTCTTCGGCTCGGTGGGTATTTCTGTTAAAACCAACCAAGGTGACCCTCAATGTCTGAGTCGGCTCCTGTCCAACCCTATCTGCTCAAATGCGCTCAGGAATAGGACTTATGCTGAGCTCCCGGTGTCCACCATCAGCCTCTTCACAGTGAAGTTGGCTATTTCAGCGCTGATCACCAATGGGCCGTCATGGGGTAGTATCACTCCCTCTAAGTCTTCTGAGGAGAAAGTGAGCTCTTTTATCTCTGGGACCGGACCCTGCACCGGCCCGTACTCTCTTCCAGCCCAAACATAACCATTCCTGTCAACCGAGGTCTTCCCACCTGATACCAATCCTCCTGCGATGGTCTCAATCACAACCAAACGTCCGCCCCCAGCCTAGCGCCTGGGTGGACTTCTCTCTCTCTCTTTCTCTGATCGTGATTCTAAGTTGGCCGTTGATCTACGTACCTCCGGAGATGACCTCAGACTATCAATGGTTTGATCTCCTGTTTCAAATCTTTGCACTTCTCGGTGGTAGCCGTAATCCATATGGTAGCGGCAATACTTGGTCTTATTGCGCTTCTCAGTTCGGCTTTTCATCCTCGGCGCTAGAGGTAGGTAGTTTTGGTGCTAGATCTCCATCAAGATCTGTTCTCTTTAAGTGTTAAGGGGAGTGAACATAATGAACCAGGGGTTCTGCTTTGGCTGATATGGCTACTTGCCTCGGTCATTTTGGACCTTATTCCCAGGTTGGCCTCGGGAGATCTCTCCCTTCTTTCCAGCTTTCTTCTCCTTGTCATCAATCTTCTTTGCCTGATGGATTTCTTCTGAGTGTATGTACCATTATGTCCGTACCATCAGCTCGGCTACGGTATCCACGGGGTCGATGGCCAAGGAGGATGTAAGGGGGCCCAACTTGAGCCCACTTTGGTAAACCATTAATGCCATGGAATCCTCCAGGTTGGGGATTCTGAGGGACTCTTCATTGAATCGGGCTGTGTAAGCCCTCAAACTTTCTCCTTTATACTACTTCACCGACAGCAATGATGAAGTATGATGGGTTGCACGTCGCCTCCCTGTGAAGTGGGATAGGAAAGCCTCTGCCAGTTGATGAAAACTTGCAATAGAGCCGGGATAAAGTTTTTTGGAACCAGTCCAAGGCATTGCTAACCAGGGTGGTCAGGAATGTCTTCGTTTTCATGAGGTCGGTCATATCATGCAGAGTCATATGGTGATCAAAGTTGAGCAGGTGGCTGGCTGGGTCTCCGTTCCCATTATAAACTGCCAAGTTGGGTATCCGGTTGCCGGTGGGCAATAGCGTAGCCAACACCTCAGTTGAGAGTGGGCTTACACCGAGCTGGTTAATGACCTTGGCTATGGTAGTCGCGGTCTTGGCCTGCTCGGGGTCGGCATGGGCCGCCCTTTTATCTCTCGCCTCTATGGGCTTGGCTACCGGCTCCAGGAAGCTCTCTCCATCTTGCGCTCGGGTTCACCCCGGGGCTGGAATGCCAAACTATGTACGCGTGGGCCGCGGCGTAGCTGCTTGCAGAATTGGGAGGTCCACAGCTAGCTAGGCTACCTACTCCTTAAGTTCTTCGAACATCCCGAGCATCATCCTCATCTCTGGTGACAAGCTAGAGTTGAGGCCTCCATCTGTAGAGGGGTTAGTTTCTGAGGCTAAGTGTATACGTTGGCTTGTTCCAACATCGGTTTGGGTTGGGTTTTGGCTAGGCACCTGCGTGGTTTCGAGGTCCCAGCTCGAGTTGGGCGAGTCCTCTACCGGCGTGTTGTGCCTTCTAGTTTGTACTATGATGATTTCTTAATGAGTGGTGAGAAGAGTGATAGAAAGAACTCGTTCCCACAAATGGCGCCAAACTGTCGAGGTCGGGAATCTCGCAGTTGAGGTTGGACGACTACGCCTGCCAAGTTAAACTTTCAGTTGGCTTCTGAGCTGAACTTTCAGGTTGGCTGCCTGACCTGTACAAAGAAGGGAAGGAAAAGGCAGGGTGATGACCCGGATTTTCTCCTCGGGCGTACGAATGATTAGTATGTCCGAGCTGACAAGGTAGCTGAAAGCATTAATGACGAGTTACCTCTCAAGTGAGGGGGTGGATCTCTATTTATACTAAATTTGGATCTGACAGCATTTAATACGACGCAGCTTTATGTTCCATCAAAACAACTGGCGCAGAGATCAGGGTTTTCTTGGGTCGGGGTGAGGTCGGATCAGCATCCAAGTTGGGCATCAGTTGAATGGGCTGGCTTTGGCTCGGGTTGGCCTTCCTCAGCTCGGTGTGAGTGGCTTACCTCAGCTCGGGGTCCCCCTCATCACTTATGATTACATAAACGTGGCATGAATTTGACGGTTGCGGTCACAGTCGCAGTTACGCAAATTTCATATTTTTAGGGGTAAAGGAAGACGTCTTTCATGGTAATCAAATTTGATCTTTTTTAAAATTTTAACAATTCTACAGTAGCTATATTGATTACTATTGGTTACTAATAGTATCATATTATAAGGGTAAAAACCATTTTAGTCCTTCAGGTTTGCTCTAAAGACCAAATTAGTCCCTCAGGTTTACAAAAAGACCAAAGAGGTCCTTTTAGTTAACTTTTGTTAGTCAAATGTTAACATTCAAAGGGTTGACTGAGTTAAAAGACCATTATATCCTTAGGCAACATATATTAAAAAAAAAATTATAATAAAACTCTAAATCAGTCTAAAAAAAACATAATTCACATAATTCGCGTAGGAAAAAAAAACACTAAAAAATATCAGTTCAAACATAAACAAATTAAAGTTAGTAATATATCGTTAAAAAATGAACAATCATGATTCATCATCTTCTCTGGCCGGTACCCTCGCTGCTAATTATGTCGATGATGATTGTTCATTTTTTAATGATATATTACTGACTTTAATTTGTTTATGTTTGAACGGATATTTTTTAGTTTTTGGTTTTTTTTTTCCTGCACAAATGATGTGAATTATGTTTTTTTAGACTGATTTAGACTTTTATTGTAATTTTCTTTTATAATATATGTTGCCTAAGGATATAATGATCTTTTAACTCAGTCAACCCTTTGACTATTAACATTTGGCTAACAAAAGTTACCTGGAGGGACCTCTTTGATCTTTTTGCAAACTTGAGGGATCAATATGGTCTTTAGAGCAAACTTCAGGGACTAAAATAGTTTTTACCCCATATTATAATACAATCTGGTTAAGCATCCTTTCTATAAAATAAAAAAGAAAATGTTTAAAATGAATTTTGAGATTTAATCAGATGAAATTGAATGTCTCGTTCTCATCAACCCTACAAATAAAAAATAACAAAAAAGTGCCTCAAGCAATAGAACACTTATGATTGGGATCGGTGACGCAGACTAAGAAACTTTTCCTTCATATAGGCCATAGATATGGCTTCTCCAAATCTTAGCTATATATTAGATCTGAATATATAAATTATAAATTCTCAAAAAAAAAAGTTGTTGGAAATTAAATTTAAAATGAATTGTTGAACTTTAATAGAGCTAAAGTATGACTTATAATTTACAGCATCATTTTTGTTTTCAACTGCAGGGTCGTTTAAAAAATGTTTGTCAGTTTTACTATTTTTTTTTTTTAATTTGGTACGTGATTTTATGGACAAGGTGGGGGTCACACTTTTGCGTCCAAGACCCAAAAAATCTACAAAACATGCGTAAGTCTATATTTGTATTTGGTGCGTAAACACTCGTCAATAAAACCTAATTGTATTAGAGGAACGGAACATGTACATTTTGAAGTTTTTCCTGCAGCTTAGCAGCTTTTATGTGGACCCGTGGGCCAAATCCGAGACTGGAGACTGGAGACTGGAGACTGGAGACTGGAGACTGGAGTGTAGTTTGTTAGCAATTGTGTACGTTGAACGCCTATCAAATTTGACTTATTAGCTCAATTCTAACAGTTTTTTTTTTTTTGTTTTTTTCTTATATTTAGAGTATTTGAAGTATTTTTTCTATTTTTACAAATTCTCTATTTTAGTTTCATTTCAACAGCTCCTCTATTTTTAACTAATCCTTTATTTTATAGAATCTCGATTTTAGTTTTACTCCAACAGATTTCCTATTTAGAAAATTCATACTTCTATAACATTAAAAACTATAGGGGATGACATGAGGGAGGGATTTGATCCCCCAACAATAGGAGATCCAAACTTCAAATCATTTATCTCCTAAAATATAGGGGATCATTTGAGAGAGCTGTTAGAGCTATATAGTATCAATAATTCCCCCAAATTTGATGATTTTGGGAGAACTGTTGGAGCTCCCCTTAGGATCTCATCATTAAATGGATTACATGATATTACGATTGCCGGTAATGGAGTGGAAGACTTATTTTTTTTGGTCTTTTGTGGATAAAGGATTCTCTCTAAACCAAAAAAAAAAATAGTATGTATCGTATTATATTTAATCTGGCTTAGCATCCTTTCAATAAATTAATAAGAAAATGTTTTAAAAAATTTAAAATAAATACTTTGAGATTTAATAAGATGAAATTGAATAACTTATAATACACCCTATTTCGAGAATAAAATGAATAAGAAATGATTATGAGAATGAGAGAATCTATTATGATTTTTACTCTTATTTATAGAGACGTAGCTAAATATTTATTATTGACAGACTAAGATTGCATTGCCCATGTTAGTGACAAATGCACTTACGAAAATAGATATCATCAAATGGAACAAAATGAGCATGAATCTATCCATTAATTAAATCCCCTTTGTTCTATTGTAATCAAAGATAAAAATAAAAAAAGGAAAGAAAGATTCCCTTCACCTGGATGAAGAAAAACAAAAGAAGATTGTGGACAGCTAGCACGGTTGCAGTCCAAAGGATTTCTAAGTTGTGAATAAATGCCAAAATGTAAACAAAAGGTCCTTCTGGCTCCAATAAGTCAGCTCTCTCTCTTGGTAGCCGGCGCCACAACGCACTACAAAAAAAATGGCTTTAGGCGACCATTAAAGCCATCTCTATGTCGTTGCCAAATTGATATTGGCGATGGCTGGCAACGGCGTAGAGATAAATATTGGTTGTCGCCAAAAGTAGCATCGCCAAGTTGTCTCCCCGTCGCCATATCATCGCATTTGGCGACGGCATTTTAGTCGTCTCCATATTCGTCTCCGAATCATGTCCCAAAAATATCATCTCCACACCGTTGCCAAAAGCTCTTTGTCTCCACTCCATCTCCATCTCGTCTCCAAAAAATAGTGTCTCCATTCCGTCTCCATGTCGTCTCCAAAAACTAGTGTCGTCTCCCATCCGTCTCGACGTCGTCTCCAAAAAATTGTGTCGCCATTCCGTCTCTACGTCGTCTCCAAAAACTAGTGTCGTCTCTCATCCGTCTCGACGTCGTCTCCAAAAAATTGTGTCGCCATTCCGTCTCCACGTCGTCTCCAAAAAATAGTGTCTCCATTCCGTCTCTACGTCGTCTCCAAAAAATAGTATCTCCAATCCGTCGCCACGTCGTCTCCAACAAATAGTGTCTCTAATCCGTCTCCAAATAGTCGCCAAAAATATAGTTTCTCCACACTCCATAACATAAACTCTACATTCCGTCTCGAAGCCGTCGCCAAAATTGCAACTCTCGAAATTTAATTTAATTTTTTGTTTTTCAACTAAAACCTTTAAATCTCCAGTTTTTATTAATTATTTGATTATTAAATGAAGATAAAATACACATTCATATAATATAAATTATATTTAATTTATATTGAAAACTATATTGTACCACACCATTAATAAAGTAAACAAATCATAAACATAATTTAACACACTCGTTGCACATATTAACATAACAAAAAAACATGAAACTATTCTTCATTTCCATCATCGGGTTGAGGCGGATCCTGATGAGCAGGTGGCTTCATCATCATCTTTGTCAGCAGTGCGATCTGTGCACGTAGTTCTCGAAGTTCAGCATTGTGTTCTTCTTGAAGTCGTTCAATCCGCTCAGTGTGTTCTTGTTGCGCTTTACGCAATTCCTCATTCTCTGAGATGTGTAGATCGAGCTTATCATTCAATGTTGTCGTCGCCCGAGCAACAGCCTGATGTATCTCTATCTCTGTGATCTGGCGTCTGCCTAGTGGGTTGTGGTGTGCAGAAGACACTGAACCAGTTGACCCGACCCCATATATGCGCCCTCGGTTTGGTTTGCCCACAACTTGCAGGAAGAGTGCATCATAGTCTATCGGTGTCGCTGCTGAATCGGACTCCGAAGAAACAGTTGCCTGCTGCACCAATTCCTCATAATCAGCCTGTACGACAGAGCATCTGACTTAATCATTTTAGACATTTCGTTGGTAAATAAATAAATAAATAAATATATATATATATATATATATCCCTAATTTTTTTCCTATTAGCATTAACTTGCACATACCATGGTTTGTTCTGCCCTAGGGTCTGTGAATGGACCGTCTGGTCCCTTGCGATGAGCCCTTGCAAATACATCAGCCCTAGTCACTGGTGCCCCCCGTTCTTCTGCCTACAAATTTTTTAAAAAGGAAAACATAACTTCAAAAGCATTTATGATATGTTATATAATTCAATATAATTACGACATTTTGTTCATTACATACCAATCTCCTTGCAGCCTCTTCATAGGGGATAGGTCCTAAATGATGTGGAGATGGCCGATGCAGTCGGTTATTCGAATTTCGCTGTGAAATTGCCTGCCATTCAGGGGTTTCCCACTTTTCTTTTAACTGATCCCACACGCCATCGCCCACCCACCTCGGCTTCTTATTACGTGTCCGTCCTTTATTAAGGAGGTCACGTATACGAGATCCAGCTTTCGAATCAAACATTCGGCGAAGCACTGCTTCCTCACTTGGGTACCACTTGTAGACCCTCTACAGCCATAAATTAAAGCACATAACATATTATTTTAACAGTATTCAACCCATTGATTATAAAAAATATCATTACATAAAATATATAAACACTTATTTATCATACCTGAAAATTAGCGAACCACTTATCCCTAACATCATCGGGGACCTCAGTCCAACTCCCCCAAGGCTGAGAATACCCGGCGTTCATTGCTCTAGCGACTTCTCTTGTTGCTGCGTACGGTGTCCAACTACACATGAAGAAAACAAATAAATAGGATATTAAACAGCCATAACATAGGAGGAGTATTGGGATAGGGTTAACCATGGAAAAAAATACAAAATCAAATACTTACCCACCACCGTCGATTGTCAAATGTGTCCGTCTGTCAACCTGCCACGCGACGTAGGCATCGTGCGACGAGAACCCATAATATTGCCATGGCTCTATCCCAGCAGGTCGTTCTTGAGCTGCTGTAGATGACTCAGGTTGTTCAGGAAACGGTGTGGATTGAGCCATAGGGTCGGGCGCATTCGCGCCATCAACGTTTACGTGTAAATCCTCTAAACCTTGTCTTAAACCGGACGATGAAGTTGAAGGTGTAGACCTCTCATGTGGTGGTAATGGAACGTGCAAAGGCACCTGGCCTGATGCAGCGTCAATGGGCCCTCCAAACGTGCTAGTATGAGTATGTACCCTTTGTTGTGAGGGATACGAACTGTGTGGAATCCCGTGCTCCAATCCTACTGATGATGACGATGAGCCACGACCCGTCGACGGCTGACCGACAGAAGACCCATGACCAACCGATTGCGGTGCTCCTATGGACCCATGACCAACTGAATGCGGTGCTCCTGTCGACCCCCGACCTACTGAGTTCGGTGCTCCTGTCGACCCACGACCAATCGATTGATATCCACCAGTGGACGTATTGGATGTACGCCCACGACCTGTACTTCCACGGCCTATCCCCGTCCTGAGGAATTGTCTAATTCCTCCTGAAGAGTTATCTTTGCCTGCAGCCATCTCTGTTCCCCTACAAATACACTTAAGGAATTAACTGTCAGTGCTACACACATTAATACACACATACACATGTTCCGTTAATTGAATTATAATTTTTAAATGTCATCCGTAAAAAAGTTGAATATATCAACATGATTGTTACATTTTTTTTCCAAACTAAGTATCATCTTCTTCGTCATCATGAATGTCATTATCATCACCGTCATCATCATCATCATCATCATCATCATCTTCTTCATCTTTGTCTTCTGAATTATCATCATCATCATCATCATAATCTTCTTCTTCTTCGTCAATCTCCTCGTCCTCTTCTTGAGCATCATGTTGAGCATGTAAATCATTAATATCTTCGTATGATATTTCTATGTTGTCACCCGATGCATGACAAAGTGGAGGTAAACTAGCATCAGTCGGCTCTACTTCGGCCACATTCATGTCATCTGACTGAAAAGCTATTTCTTCTTCTCCTACACTCTGTTGTCTTGATAGGTCATACAAATTTCTTGGACGGATTTTAACCACAGCCCACCAATCCATTCGATCCCTTTTCGCTCCTGGGTATTTACAGTAGTACACTTGTTGTGCGTGTTCAGCCAAAACAAACGGTTCATATTTTTTATACTTTCTCTTAATGTTCACTTCAATCTGTCCGGTCTTCAGATGATATTTCACCCCTCTGTCCTTTGTGGAATCATACCAGTCACACTTGAAAAGAACGACCCTTGTATATTGCAATGTTGGATTATGATATTCAAGTTCAATAATGTCGTTCAAAACTCCATAGTATCCAACATCCTCAGTATTACTATCATTTATCCCTTTAACAAACACTATACTATTGTATGTTGATTTTATCTTCCCAAAATTTAATGTATGAAACCGATAACCGTTGACCAAGTATCTTGACCAACTGCGAACCCGTCTACTAGGCCACATTGAAAGACATTTTACACGATCATCAATGCCATTAGTGCCTATCAACTGCAAATCGCATAATAAGGTGATTATGCAAAGTTAAATGAACTCGTTAATTTAACAACAATTACACTTCTTAACATATACTTACATGGTGATATAGCCACATCGGAAAATTATTGTGCACTTCATTTTGAATTTCGGTCGAACACAATTCGGGATAGTTATGGCGAAAATATTCCTCAAACATGCTGTGAAAAAAAAAAAAAAATTTGTCGGCTAAATCATGTAGTTAAGTGTATGAGGAACAGTGAGTTCCAATTTTCAAATAATATACTTATTCGTACCAGATATAGGGGAAAACTTCTCGGCAATTGGACAAAACATATATGTGTGCAGCATGCAGTTTTTTGTCATTTAAGTTTTGTTCTGTTTCCTTCCCAATCGAATATCCCGGGTAAGTAAATATAGATAAACAACCATCAGGGTATGTCACCTCGTTGTATTGGTTATTCCGCGGAATACTTCTTGTTCTAGTACCCACGTGTGGTTCAATATAATAAGAACAAAATGTTGATGTCTCCAGAATGTGATAAGCTTCACAAATTGATCCTTCAACGTGTGCTTTATTCTTAACTTTCCGTTTCAATCTTTGCAAAAACCTCTCAAACGGATACATCCAGCGATATTGTACCGGACCACCACAAATGGCTTTATATACCAAGTGAATTGTCAAATGCTCCATCGAATCGAAGAAACTAGGGGGTAACATCTTCTCCAAATTGCAAAGTGTGACGACAATATTTTCTTGCATCCTTTCCAAATCGGTCATTTGAAGAGTTGTGCAACATAGATTGGTAAAGAATAAACTTAGTTGGGCAAAAACTTGCCAAACATGTTTCAGTAGTAACTCACATAAAGAAATCGGAAGCAATCTCTCCATAAATACATGACAATCGTGACTCTTCATGTGTGACATCTTCAATTCTTTCATGTCCACTCATCGAGATAAATTGGAAGCATATCCATCAGGGAGTTGTAGGTCTCTAATCCATTCAAGCAATGCTTTAAGGTTGTCTTTTGTCTTACCCTTGACCGCCATCACCGTGTTGAAAACATTATCAAACACATTTTTTTCAATATGCATCACATCCAAATTGTGTCTGACAAGATGTGTCTTCCAATAAGGCAAGTCCCATAAAATACTTCTCTTCGTCCAATTGTGCCAATCCCCAAAACCGTATAGTTTGCTTTCTCTCATGTCATTTATTTTCGGGTAATCTTTCACTAGTTCCCACAACTGCATACTATCTAATCTTGGCGGTGGTGGATCAGTTTCAACTCTACCTTTGATAAAATTCTTTTGTCATGCCTTAATGCACTATTCAATTGTAAGAACTGACGATGACAATCAAAGAAAGAATTTTTTCTACCTGCTGGTAATCGAAATGCTTTAGACTTATCCATACAATACGGGCATGACAGTTTTCCATGTGTGCTCCATCCAGACAACATACCATATGCTGGGAAATCATTTATTGTCCACATCAAAATAGCCCTTAACATAAAATTTTTTTTTGTGACAATATCATAACAAGGTGCACCTTCGAACCATAAATTTTGTAATTCTTCGATTAAAGGCTCTAAGTACACATCAATATTCTTCCCAGGATTCTTAGGACCTGGGATAAGCAGGGTTAAAAACATGAAATGATCTTTCATGCACATCCACGGTGGCAAATTGTATGGTGTTAAAATGACCGGCCAACAAGAATAAGGTTTCGCATTTGAACTGAACGGATTAAAACCATTTGAGCACAAACCAAGCCGAACATTTCTGGGTTCACATGCAAATTCAGGATATACACTATCGAAATATTTCCATCCCTCAGCGTCTGAGGGATGACAAATTTTTCCTTCCTCAACCTGGTGATTCTTGTGCCACTGCATGTGCTCAGCTATCACCTTTGACATGTATAGCCTTTTCAACCTTGGAGTCAATGGGAAAAACCGTAATTGTTGAAATGGTTTCAACTTACTCCATTTTGAACCACGTGTTGTTGGTTTGAAACGTCGGTGATGACAACGCGGACAACAATCTAGGTGTTTTCTGTCATTGTAGAATAAGGTACAACCGTTTACACAAACATCAATCTTCACATATCCTAGTCCCAAGGGCCTAATTAATTGCTTACACCTGTAAAAGTTTTCAGGCATCGTATGCGTATTCGGCAATGAATCCCTAACTGTTTCAATCATTGTGTTAAAGCATAGTTCGCTCATGTTATGTTCGGCCTTGACATTCATGTAACGAGACACAGCAGATAACTGCGTTAAGTTTTCACAACCTTCATACAGTGGTAAATCAGCAGCCTTCAACAACTGAAAAAACTGTTGTGCTTCAATGTTAGGATCTTCTGTATAAAAGTTTTCATCACCATACCATTCTGGACCAACAGCGTCAAATACCATTGTCCTATAGTTATTTCTTTCTTCTACCATCTCGTTGTAATCATTATTTTGAAAATTGGACGTACGTATATTACAATTATTTGACATGTCTTCCCCGTGTTCAGTCCATTTATAGTAGTTTACCATGAAACCTTTCCTGTAAAGATGAAGTATGATCTCCTCGGATTTTTCAAAACTGCGATTTTTGCATTTGGCACACGGGCATCTTATTTTTTCACCATCCATGTAATATCTTTGGCCACGTGCGAAATCTACGAATTCGTGTACACCAATAACAAATGTCTCGTTAAGATGACCGTCAGGATCGTGACGATGATACATCCATTCACGACTTGTATCCATATCGAACAAAAATTTCCTATGTAATATATAACATATTAAATAAATGACTTATTGATGTTTCGTTACATTTAGAGCATAATATTGGGACCATAATAGTTACACGGACCTTTTTCTATGTAACATTATGTGTAATAAATACATTTATGCTTAATATATGTAAATTAGTTTATTTCACCAAGATCCATGTAGATAAAGATCTTAATTGCAATAAATTAACTACTTACTTCTTAAGCTAACTTCCTAACTTAGCTTAAGTACCTATGGTTTAACCAAAATTTTTATTTTCTTCTATTGTTTAAAATGTCTCATTTTAGTCACAACATATAATTCAAAAAGTAAGTATGTCGCCCCTATTATTTTTAAGTATTGTCAATGTTGTCCAAATGGTTTTCTTAAAATTTTAAATTCGTCTATATTATATAAGGAGAAAACTGACATTTTGTTAGGAATAATCAAAACAATAGGGACGCAATTGATAACTTTAAACATTACAGAATAAATTGAAACTTTTCAGCCAACAATAGGTACTATATTTAGACATTTTCAACAATATGGAATACACTAAATTTTTTTGCAAACAATATGGACTAAATTTGAGATTTTCCATACTTATCTTACCACTCTAATCTAATCTATGTTACTTTCTTGTATTTAAAGTCCACCATCAAACATTCATTAACAAAACCAAGCATTGAAGAAACTTAAAACACATAGTATATAATTAGAGTAATTACAACACGTACTACGACCTAACAAGCCATACAATATATAAATTCAAAATACAATTCTTAAAGCAACACATATACATGCAAGACTTATACTTCTTAAGTGAAACAACATCAAAATGAACTACTTAACCTATACTTCTTACATACTAAACTACTTATCTTACTTATCTGAGTGTGTTAACATAACATATTAATTTGTCTTGCTAAACTTATGAAATTAAATTATATATATTTATTACTTATTAATTATCTAAGTTTATTAAGCTAACTTATTTAATTACTTAGTCTATTATCTTAAATTTAATTACTTATTAAATTAGTCAACATATCATACTATCATGGAAACCGTCTAACCTAATTTAACTGACTTAATTGTCAAGACACACACGGAAGATGAAATCGGTATTCTTACTTGTTAATCACCTTAAATTTCTCACTCGAATTAACTTAACTTTACTTAAACATCTTAATACAACTGCAAAAATCTAATTCTCCACCAACAACAAAATACCAATTCATCCATTTACACAAACATCATATTCACAATACACTTTCAACTAAATTATCATAATATACAAAATAAAATACATAACAAATAATCACAATAACTTTAATTTAATTAAACGGATTTACATTTACTAATAAATTTATTTTAAAACTTCCAACTCGTACAATCATCAAACTCACCTGAGTCGATTGAAACTAGATAAGTCACATCCAAATATCTAAAGCCCCAAACCTTGCAAAATAAAGTCAAACACATTGTATTAATCAAAAAAATAAATGTATAATCAAAAAATATTTATTAAGCAAATAAATCCGAAAAAAAAATCAGAAATATATTAAGCAAATATTGCTCAACCAAATTTTTGGTTAATTAAAAAATAATTTTATTATATAAAACAAAGAAAAAAACCAAAAAATTAAAAAAAAAATTATAAAACTAGGAAAAAACATAAAATTATACAAAAAAATACATAAATAAAATTATATATATAACAAAATAATAAAACACATTATATAAATGTTTATATACACATATATATACATACATATACATATAGTACATATATATATATGCATATATACATACATTGCAAAAGAAAAAAAAAGGGAATAAAATTTCGGATTTTACCTAATCGTCAAGGTAAGAGAGGGTGTTGAGGGGTGGGGATGGGGGTAGGGGTGGTATGAGGTAGGGGACACGAGGGGGGTGGGGGGGTGAGGGAGGGGGGGAGGGGGGTGTTGCTAAGTTTGTTTTTTCGCTGGGGGTGGGGGGCTTCTGTTTTTTTTTTTTTTTTGAATTAAAAGAGGGCAGCAGCTGCTGCCCTCTGTAAGCGCCTTCATATATGGGAACCAGCTATGCTGGTTCTCCATGGTGATGGCCCAGTGACTAACTGGGCCGTCACCAAAGTTTGGGGACCCGATTTGACGGGTCCCCATAGAGACGGCCTGGTCCATGGAGATAGACCAGGCCGTCTCCCAAGGGTCTCCAATAGGAGACGGCCTTGGCCATCTTCAAAATAGAGACTGGCCTGGTCCAATTCCAGTCTCCATTGAGGAGACGGCGTGGGCCATCTCATCAATGGAGACCGGGCTCTCCATTATGGAGACGGACCAGGCCGTCTCCAAAATGGAGATTGGCCTGGTCCAGTTCCAGTCTCCATTCCTCAATGGAGACCGGGCTCTCCATTTTAGAGACGGACCAGGCCGTCTCCAAAATGGAGACTGGCCTGGTCCAGTTCCAGTCTCCATTGAGGAGACGGCGTGGGCCGTCTCCTCAATAGAGACTGGCCTAGTCCAGTTCCAGTCTCCAATATAGAGACTGGCCTGGTCCAGTTCCAGTCTCCATTGAGGAGACGGCGTGGGCCGTCTCCAAAATGGAGACTGGCCTGATCCAGTTCAGTCTCCATTGAGGAGACAGCGTGGGCCGTCTCCTCAATGGAGACGGGGCTCTCCATTATGGAGACGGCTCAGGCCGTCTCCAAAATGGAGATGGACCAGGCCGTCTGCAAAATGGAGACTGCCCCGGCCCATTTCCAGTCTCCATTGAGGACACGTCGTGGGCCGTCTCCTCAATGGAGACCGGGCTCTCCATTATGGAGACGGCCCGACCGTCTCCAAAATATAGACGGCCTGGGCCGTCTACAATTTCTAGAGATGGATTAAGCCATCGCCAATTGTTTAATTTTCCTTGTCTTTCAATTTTAGTTATAATGATTTAATATTTGATAGTTTATAATATATTGGTATAAATTATAAAATAAATGTTAATATTCATATTTAATTTCAATTGTGTATCTCAATTTATCAAACAAATATGTTGTTGAATTAGTAATTAAATTTTTTTTAAAACAAATATTTATAAAAAAATTTTAAAATATAAAGTAGATGAAGGTAATTCATTAATAATTCAAATGCTTTTACGTCATTATGTATTAATTGGGAACGTCATGTCCCCAATTATTTGACCTATGGAAGACGAATGGTACGCAGCCACGTGGTCGCGAATCATGCATATGATAGGGACATGGTGAACTCTGCCACGCGGCATACGGAAATTGAATTGGCAGGGCCCCCGTTCGTAAGGTAGATGGATTCAGTAACTTTTCAACATCGAAAATATCGTGCACGCCATGTCCCTTATTATTTGACCAATTGCATACGAATGGTACGCAGCCACGTGACCGCGAATCATGCGTAGGATAAGAACATGGTGTACTATACCAAGGGGCAGCAGGAAATTGAATTGGCATGGCCCCGGTTTGCAAGGTAGATGGAGTCAACAACTTTTCATTGTCGAAATTAGCGTGCACGCAAGGTCCCAAATAATTTGACCCATGGAAGACGAATGGTACGCAGCCACGTGACTGCGAAACATTCGTGCATACATTACCATATTATAAAATGCTGGGGTGTCTCGCTACTGTCATCAAGTTGTCTCTACATAAATCAATTACTTGTTTGCTATATATAGCAGTCGAAATTGTGCTTTCTCACACCGTCTAGAATTTTAAAAAAATAGATTGTAGTTAAATTGTTTCAAGGATGAGCAAGGATCAACAACACCACTCAGTTTCTCTTCCAAGACCAACAAAAGATGAAGAGGTGGATACGATGAAACCGTATCCAAATTACAGCAAATACGTTAAACCCCAACTTGATCTAAATGCTCCGCCAAAATACGACGGATACATATCTAATGCCCAAGTAGTCCAAAAAGTTCAAGACGACATGCTACGGATCTATTGCCCAAACGTATTTAAATAATATTTATATTTTTTTATCATATTGGAAACATCGGCATTAGTACTATTTGTTACAATCCGTAACAATGTTATTGCGTTGTTCTGCATGATGTGTAGTGTATGGTTGTTATGTTTTAGTGATCACGATGTACTATGTTAAGTATTAAGTTGGTGTGTTTATGTATTTCGAGCATATAATTTGTAACATGTTAATTATGTTTCCTATTTTGTCGTTTTGTTGTTGTATTAATAAATGATTATATGTAATCCTTTATTAATTATGAATGTAAAATTAAATTTATGTTTGTAATGATTTAACTCTTATAATAAAAAATCTTAAGTTGTTTCCTATTTAATCGTTTTGTTGATTTAGAAGAAATAATAGAAATAGTGGTGCATTACGTTAAATATTAACCATATATATAAATTGTTCTTCACGGAGACAATAATGCGTCCCATTAACTTTTCGAAGATTATAAATATGTTTTATTTATAATAATAAAAGACATATTTTGTTTTGTAAGTAATGATGAATAACTTATCGTTACAATCAAAGCTTCAAATGTGGATGACTTACTTATGTAGACGCCAATTCATGACATTATAAGACGGAAAATTAGTAGTCACTACTTATATGTGTAATTATTACATTAAAATAATTCATCAATATAAAATTATAAATTTTTGGCAACGACAGGGTGACTAAATTATGACTTGTTTTGTGGATCATCTCGAACAATGAGCCACTTGGCGACGGCATGGAGACAACATGTTATTATCTGTCACCAAGTTGTCACCATATGGTCACTTTTGGAGACCGCATATGATGTTGTCACCTTCTCGCCAATTGGCGACGGCATGGAGACAACATGTCATTAGCTGTCACCAATTAGTCACCATATGGTCACTTTTGGAGACCGCATACGATGTCGTCACCAAATTGTCGCCAATTGGCGACGACATGGGGACGGCATATGTAGGTCGTCTCCAAAACGTAACAAAATGGTCACTAAATTGTCACTAAAGTTGCGACATCTTACACCGTCTCTAAACCGTCGCCAAGTTGGTGACAAAATAGCGATAACCTGTCGCAAAAATGCATTTTTTTTGTAGTGACGCAAATGTCACTTTTTTCATGTGTAGATGTATGTATGTATGTATGCATGATGAAAGATTAGTATAGGATATATATTGGAGTCTTGTGATAATGGCTTAATGGTTACGTAAACTAATTGTATCTAGAAATATATAAATATATATGTGTGAGCTTCTCCACCATTTTATACCCCACCCCCTCTCCAAAATCCGCCATTTTATCCACCATTTAACACCCCCCTCTCCAAAATGGCGTATCCACCATTTAACACCCCCGTCTCCAAAATCCGCCATTTTACACCAAAGCCAAGCTGTCCTCCTTTCTCTACAAATTCTCTTATCAATCAAAATTTTTCTAAATCAATTCTATCAACTACTATAAACATCTGCCTCTAAAACCAAGAAAACTCAACATCCCATATAACTCCACTATGATGAGGTCCTTTCTTATCATAGTATTTGCACTAATGCTAATATTTCCTTATGCTTCTAACAAACTTCCGCAAAAATCAAATACAGTATCACAAGATGTGGAGTTTTACATTCTGGTTCTTCAGTGGGGCAACTCTTTCTGCAACAGCCAGACAGGAGAGCGGCGGTGCTTCCAAATTGTGCCACAGGAATTCATTGTACATGGACTATGGTGTGATTTAGAAACTGAGAGGGTCATTCCGGATTCCGAAGACGAAATTAGTCTTTCTCCTCATCACGTAAGTACACAAATTTACTGTACCATTAATTTGGTAACTTGGTCTTCAATAGCCAACAAAGACTTTGAATGATCGAATCTCTAGTTAGTACCTATCCTTGAGTGAAGGGCGGCGTAAACTCGAGTAAAGAGTCATATTACAATATTCATATTTTTTGGAAGGTGTTAATTGCAATATTAGTTCTAGCTCAATGTTGACATAATTTTTCAATTTGATTCCTGTTGTTCCAATAAGTTTAAATAGGTCTTCAATGTTGTCCTCATAATCTTGAGTGGGTTTTTATTTGATTGCTTCTACCTTGTATGCGATCTGCTTTTTGACTAACTAGATCTATGTAGAATCCGCTAATTAATTATTTGGTTTCTCTGTATTGTGCATGAAGCTTGATGGTGGGCTTTATGAGTTATTAAGGAGAAATTGGCCGAACCTTGTTTTTGGAGGAAGCCACTTGAATGTCTGGAGGCACCAGTGGAAGAAGCACGGTAGGTGCTTAGGCTTGCCGCCGAGAGCTTACTTTGAAAAAGCGCTTTCTCTGAAGGCACTAATTGAGAGACGATTAGGAAGGGGGGTCAGTAACTTAGTCGACCTCTTCAAAAATCAGGGTACACATTCATCATGTTTTAACCTCAAAATTAAAATTTCAATATTGTTTGATTTGTAAATGGATGTTAATAGCACATACTTCTATGTGTTTTGGTTTGGTTTCAGGTCTACCACCAAGCAACGACATAACCTATGACCCCAAAAAATTTCCCATGGAGATCTATAACAACATCAGTGTTGTCACACAATTGAATTGCAATGTAAATAGAGCTGGTCAAGTCCAGCTCTATGAGGTACGATTTTGCTTCACACGCCAATGGGATTTGACGCATTGCCCGTACACTTGGGACCATCACCACCAATCAGCACCGCATTTTCCAGTATCAAATTGCTATGGTAATGCCCAATTTATTTTATTTCCTGCACGGCCTCTACCTCCACCTCCACCTCCACGAAGACGACCACCACCACCACCACCACCCCCACCATCAACAGACAAAAAATCACCACCTCTGCCACAACCAAAGAAACCATCACCACCTGCACCACCAGTAGCCTCATTTCCACCCCCACTACTACCTTTTCAACGACTCAACTATCTCCAGGCCGCCCTAAAAGCTTCACTCTATGAACACGTTTCAACAAAGTTTACACAACTCCTACTATACCTGCCTGTTTCAATGCCTCTCTGGCCACCTTTTCAACCGGATTCGAGATCCCTTTCCCTCACTTATCTCCAGGCTGCACTAGCTTCACTCTATCCATGTACTCCCACAAGTTCAGCTTCAGAGTCACCCTCTATCATACTTTGCATGCGAAAATATTTGAAGATGGCTTCGAGGACTTCTAAGCAATTTCATGGGGTTATATCTTCTACTCTTTCTTGTGCCCTTCTCAGAACATGGATGCGTCGTCTAAGTCGAAAGAAGGAAACGTTGACTAAAAGTCGTCAAAACCGTGGCGAGAGTGGACGACGGCGACAAAGATCATATCGTTGAAAGTTGATAGTATATTTGAGGGTTAATTACTCAAATGGTCCTAATTTAATTTTATCACTTTTTACAAAATGATTCCTTATCTTTAAAACGCTACATTTTAAATAAAAGATGAAGGACTAAAATGTAGCGTTTTAAAAATAAATGATTACTTTGTAAAAAATGATAAAGATAAAGGACCATTTGAAGAATTAACCCTATATTTAATTAGTCTATACGCACTTTCTCTGAGAAACAATATAGACATAGTATAGTGGTGGCTAATGAGATATTATGTATAATAAAATTTTATCTCAGGTGAGTCACATGATATTGTGCATTTATCGCTTATTTTCTAATTTTAAAAATTTGATTTTATCAGTATTTTACTTTATCGACTCGTTTTGTTCAGGCATTAAAATTTGTTAAATTTATTCTTCCTTTTCGAAATTCGAAGAACTAATTGAGTGAGCTTTTAGTTGAATCTTTGGTTCCTCACGGACTAAAACAACTTAATGAAGGTAAATAAGAGCTTTTATACAAGAATAGGTCAAAGCGAATTTTGTTGTTGCAGTGGATGGGTTGTGTGTAGTTTTTTTGTAATTGGTAGGGATTATCATTAATACAAGAAAGAAAATGTGAAAAGAATAAATGTGAAGACTGCTCTACTGTTTGGACTTGTCGGAGACAAGTGGGAGAATTTTCTACACTCATTTCTCGAAGAGGCTTACTACGAAGTTCCACAAAAAAAAAAAACACACACACACACACTCACACGCATTAGTGGTACACCACATTGTTCTAAGTTCTTGACTTTTCAAGCATGAACACCACATTGTTCTAATTTCTTTTGTGTGTGTGTGTGTGGTGGCGTTATGAATTTCTTTTGGTGTTTAAGAGAGAGAGAGAGAAACTATGAAGATAATGGGACTTTTGGATTTTAGAGGGAATTAGGAGTAATTAATAGTGATATTACGAATCTTTATCGATTTATTAGCTTTCTTTTAATATTGTTATTAACCCATGCCATGATCCTTTTAAATTGGAAGAAAGACATTATAAAAGTTTAATTTTTAGATTTAAATTTATCTGACTGAATGTCGCAACTATCAGATTTAATTAGACAAGTATAATATCATTAAACAATTTTTATAATAAAATTATGATAAAAAGTTTTATCTTTACATTTAAATTTATAGATCAAATTTATCCGATCATACGATGATATGACTCAGCTCTAATCACCGACCGGAGATCCTTATCCTATGATTGTCTCTTTTTTTTCTCTTTTGATGACAAAAAAACTCATTTTATATAGTATCATAATTTTTGACTCTATACATAATTTTTGACTAAAAAATTTAATTTAGTCTCTATTTAAAAAAAAAGAATAATTTTGTCTCTCCACGTAACCTCTATTTGGGGACTAAATTAATTTTATGAGAAATAGAGATTAAATTGACTAATTTTTAATAATATAAACTAATTTAAATTATTTTATAAATATTAAGGACTAATATAATTTTTTAAAAACTTTAAATACCAACTTATAAAAACGTGTAAACAACTAGTGTAAAAAAAGTGTGAAATTTGTTAGTATTGCGATCACAGTATCCAAATATTAAAGTGGTATTTTAAAAAATTCTGCAGTTGTTGACTCAAAATAGCATTAAAAATTCTACGTACTTTGAAGAAAAAAAACATATATTTGTTAGTATTGGGCCACAGTATCCAAATATCAAAGTGATATTTTTAAGCCAAAGGTTTCCTCGTACCTTAAAGTCAATCGTCACGCGCTTTTGTTTTTCCTATACTTCAGTGCCTATTAAGGAACTACTACTATATATATATATATATATATATTGCTGCGATGGGCACCATCATAGATAAAATATAAAATATAGAACAAAGTTTTATTTTGGGATTTCTAGAAGATTGTTAGTTTAAAATTCATAATCAATTAATATTCATGGGTAAAGTAGTTTTTAATTCCAAAAATATTTATCTTTTCAAAATTCCTTTAGCTGCCTTAATTAAGGATTCCTTGTAATGAGCCATAGCAATATTCAGGGACGGACGTACTTGATCTTGACATGGTGCATGTGTATCCTCTCAACTTGAAAAAAAAAATTTGTTCTTTTCTTGGTTTTGTTTTTCAAAAATCTATTATATTGAAAATTTTTGTTGTATAATAGTATACTTTGACATTTCTTATTGCACGAATGCATTCTTTGAGATTGGGTGCCTAAATCTGTCAATAGTAATATTTTTTAATTTTTTTCTATTTAACCAACAAATGGCGAAGAATATTCGCACAAATAGTTATTCTCATTTAACATGCCACGTATATGTATACGAAAGAACATTAGGGTTAATAGCATCAATATCTATTGAGAAATCTCTGTAGGGTTTATCTAGGGTTTCCAAATAAGAACACTTGTCCACTCATGTACTTTTTATTAAATGCATTGTCAAATAGAAAAAAGCCTTTGAGTTACTGGCCATGCAATTAATACATTGAGTGGCTTAACTGAAGAGGGCATATCCCTTTTTTTTTTTTTTGGACAAACATGCATTTATTTAATAAAACATAGTAAATACAAAGATGTTTGAGCTGAAGCTAAATAAGGAAATTAACAAGAACTCAGTAAAGAAACAAATACAAACGATATATATACACGAAATCTAAACTCATAATGCTAGAGGGGAAGGGGGTGAAAATAAGGACCCATAATGCCAGAGGAGAAGGGGGTGAAAATAAGGCTTATCCGCTAGAAGAAAACGTTTGTCGTTTGGGAGGAAAATCGGGGGGGGGGGGGGGGGGGGGGGGGGGTGGGAAATATTCAAATTAATTAATCAATTTTGTTTAGCAAAATATCTAAATTAGTGCCTACTACACAGTCACACAGACGTGCACACAGATGCAAAAGTCTAAGTTACTAAAATATGAAAAATAGAGTAACAAATGAAAATTTTATGAAAAGTTACAATCTCCACCACCGTGTAGTGACAAGCATTCATCGACGTTGTTCTTATTCAATATATATGCTTATGATGATAATATTTTATAGTAATATGCAATTTGATGAATTTGTTTTATATTATTGTTATGAATTTTTTAATTGAAAATGGGGAAAAAAATCTTTTTTTTTTGTAGTGCCGACAAATATTCAGAGGCTTTTTAACTATTTTGATGACAAGGACTACATTGAAAATGTTGTCAAACAATAGAGATGAAACTTGATCGTACATATGCAAACTTTGGACTATTATGAATTTTTTTTTTAAATTTTGAGGACTAATTTTAATTTTATATAAAAATAATAAGGACTAAATTAAATATTTAATAATCTTTTAATTTTGCCCTCCGAAACTGCATGTGACCAATTTCCTGTTAGATTTGACTAAGTTAAAAAATTTTAAATAATAAAAACGAAGTTGAAATTTCAAGAAAAATAATAAAGACTATCTGCACAATTTTCCCTCAGTATTTTACTAACAGAAAATCAAACAATTATATGAAGCTCCCACTACAGTGTTGTGTGTTGAGAAACATAAAATGACTTCAACTTATGAAATATACAATTGGCTAAAACACCAAATGGGCATACTTTTGTCTAGACAAGCTTGACCTCTTAGATATAACAAAGTCTAGTAGATGCATTTTCTTTTTTCGACATCCAATTCAAGTTCAGGCATGTCAGCAAGAAACAAAGAAAGTCGCAAATTAAAGAGAGGTCTAAGTTAATATTATATCATATACAAATAATATTACATTTATGTAGAAAATTGATTTCGAAACTTCTCGCGCATAAAGCGAAAACCATACCATTGAAGCAAATGCATTTGTAACTAACACGCATACTAGAGTTTTTTTTTCAAAAAAACTTAAATCATATAATACATATAAAATAAAAATACTCACAAAAATTAATCTTGCAAGTTTTTACACTTGTTATGATACCACTAGAAACAAGTCAGAGTTGCTTTGGCAGGAATAGTTTTGTTCTACGAAAATTCTCGAGTCCGCTAACAAAAGGTCAAAAAGAAAAAGAAAAAAAATTGGGAGAGAGAGAATTCTTGCGAAGAATCTTCGCTCTAGTTGTTGAACCATTCGATCGAATTGTGAGATAATCTTCGTTCAATCTTAATCATTAATTTAAGTATTTAATATTTATAAAAATATTTTTGTCTACAATTTAAATTTAACGGGCATATAGAAGCATTTCTTACCATCTCTTAACACAATCAATATTTTGGTCGTTCCCCGCAAAAATCTGCAGTTAATTCTACAACATTAATTGTGGCACCAACTACTCAGTCAAAATATGTAGCCAGCCAATTTAGCACAAACATTTTTAAAACTAAAATAAAATTAAAAATTAAAAATAAAAGGAAAATCTTAGGATCTGCAAAAACATCTTCTTTTTCTCTCTGTGCAAACGTAATCAAAAGTCTACACCAGATTTAAATCTTTTAATAACGTAATAAATATTATTAGAGAAATTAACGATGATAAACTCATCATAGAATTATAATGAAATGATCTAAATTATTAAATGTGAATATGGAATTAATGTATTATTATTTTACCACATTTGATCTCCTTAGTAACACAATAGGATCAAAATTCGTCCACTTCCACACCCACCCACCCCCCCCAAAAAAAAAAACACACGTAAGTAAAGATTTCCAAATAACAATGTAATATTATAAGTATGATTCTACGATTGTGAAATATCCACGTTTTTTCATTATAAATATATCAACAATTCAGAATCTAACATCTTTTTCAACCCTTCTTCCTCTTTTCTTCACCTTTCTTTCTCTCTTCATCAATTGTCTAAATTCAAAACAGAAACCATAAACAAAAAAAAATAACAAACCAAAGACTATTCATATTAAATTAAAAAAAAAAAAAGAACCACCCTTTTATTTATCCAAAAAAAAAAACATCTTTTATACCTTGCATTGATCAATGCAAGCGTGAAAATGTTATCCTGAACCCCAAAACCATATTAATCTTCTCTTTCCATTGATGTTAATGTTCACATCCAAAAATCAAATCCTTTTTCCAAAAAATTGTGTTTTTTTATTTTTAGTTAACATATGGAGATGAGGCAGAAGCCTTCAAGGTGCAATGGGTGGTGGGGTTGGTTGCTGCTGTTGATAGTGATCTCAGCTATAGTTTCTGGCATTGCTTTAGTTTTGATGAAGGATAAGTTTCTGAAAGAGGTTGATGAAGGTGGTGGTCCCGTGCCAGGCCCTCCTGGTGTTGTTACCAAGAAATATGCAAATGCTCTCCAAATTGCAATGCAATTCTTTGATGTGCAAAAATGTACATACATACATGTTCTTTGCTCTCTCCATTGTTAAAAGTTTTAAGCTTTTCCTGTTTTCTGACATGATTTGAAATATTATATGCCATGCAATCTGCATAAGAAAAGAACCCCTTTGATTTGTGAAGTTGCATGCATGTTGCTCTCGTACCGTGATAATCGAATAATCTCTTTATTTATGAGAATGTGACTTATTGGCTCCGCGTCCGTTTATAATTTATAGGAATGTGACTTATAATCTAACAATCCCTTTATTTACATTTTCGTAAACTAGGACAAGTCATTATATTATTACGATAGTCAAGGCCGGCCTAATGTGCAACTTAGACAGAAAATGAATTTTTTGTACTATACCATTTTGTTAATGTAATGGATTTTCACTGACTGCTTCAATTGGTTTTATTGAAATTAATTAGCATGAAAGATTGCTGATCATAACTATGTTAACTCACATGGGCAATTTTCTTAATGATTTTGCTTTTGATTGAGTGCTATGTTATTTGTAACTGCAGTTTGTTTGATTAGTTGGTTATTTATTTTGTAACAGAGCTAAACATGTTGTAATTGTTAAGTGGAGTGAAGTTTTAGGTGATTTCTATGTTAGAGGTGATCAGTCTATCATAATGTATTTTAGATGTTCCGTTCTAGCGTGATGTAATTTTAATGTAAAACAGCAAAGTTAATCCAGCCTGTTGGAATAGAAGCTTTCTTTTGAAGTGTTAACTTTCTTGTGTACTCGGATTTTAAGTGCGGCTAGGATCTTTTACATATATGGATGAAGAAATGAGATGTTATCTGTCTATGTTTTTGTTTTATTCTCTTGAATGAGGGTGGAAATTCTGCTTTCTCTTACAGCGGGAAAATTGGTTAACAACAAAATACCTTGGAGAGGAGATTCAGCTCTAAAGGATGGGAGTGAAGCGAAGCTGGATCTTTCGAAAGGAATGTACGATGCTGGAGACAATATGAAGTTTGGATTCCCAATGGCTTTTACTGCCACAGTATTGTCATGGACAATCCTTGAATATGGCGACCATATGAAGGCAATCGATCAATTGCAACCGGCTGAAGACTCTGTGAAATGGATCACTGATTTCCTTATCAATGCTCATTCTAAAGATAATGTTCTTTATATTCAGGTTATTCTTGTAAACCTTTTTCTTTGATTTCTTTTCTCCATTCAAGCGTTTGTATACTCGTATGCTAATGTGTATTTCAGAGTCTATTCTCTCGTCCTTGTGCGATTCTAGCCCTTCATCTTAAAGTATATCTGTTGCCTCTTCAAAATAGAATGAAATATGCTGCTTTACAGAAACTCTGAGAACCATTATGCTTTGGAGAAGTTACAATACTTGGCATACTAAAACAACGCCTATGAAGAAACATTAGAACTGACACTATACATTCTGTTTACTATTATAAACGAGCAATGCGCGTTCTGTGTTGTATACTAAAATGTGAATATTGTTGGTTGCTTATTCTGGTACTGGACACCACAAGCGTTACATTTGAACCTCTCTATTGTTTGTCACCTTGGTTTTGGCTTTGGGAGGCAGATTGGGGTACAACTTATTAGTCCAATAGAGATTCGGAAAGAATTCTGGATACAATTTCTTTTCTCAAATATATCTCCTTTTGGCAGGTGGGTGATCCTGAAGAAGATCACAAATGTTGGAACAGACCTGAAGACATGACCGGCAAGAGGCCTCTCACGCAGGTGAATACTTCAGCCCCTGGTTCTGACGTTGCTGCTGAAACTGCAGCGGCTATGGCTGCAGCGTCCTTGGTCTTTAAGAAGTCTGATTCTTCATATTCAAGTTCGCTTATAAAGCATGCTAAACAATTGTTTACTTTCGCCGACAAACATAGAGCCTTATATAGCGAAAGCATCCCCGATGTCCAGACATATTATAATTCAACAGGTTATGGGGATGAGCTCTTGTGGGCAGCTAGTTGGCTTTATCATGCCACAGGGGAAAATTCCTATTTCGAATATGTAACTGGAGACAATGGGGAAGAATTCGGGAACTGGGGAAATCCAACCTGGTTCAGCTGGGACAATAAGCTCGCCGGAGCTCAGGTACATAACATTCTCTCGAGAGACATGGATTTTTAAGCTACATTTAAAAATCAATGTCATTAGGCTCTTCATTTTATTTGCCAACAAATTGCATTATATGAATCTATACTGAGGACGTTCTATTTTATGACGCGAATAGCGTTCTGCTTGTACTTGTATCCTATCCTACATGGTATCCCGCCTACCATATAAAGGCCTTTGTCTCGTATTTTACCCCAGTTACTTAAAGCTGCATGCCCTTCCCTCAATTTCATTAACTAGGCTTCCGTTATCACATACGTTGCACACAGACTCAACTTCTCCGAAGGAAGTAATTAATTATAGCATGGTAATGGTCTTATCTAGAGTTCAGTCTTAAAGGTAGTTGCACTATTAGGAAGGAGAGAAGAATTACTCATTAGGAGAAAACGATCAAGAAAACAGAACTAGAAATTTTGTATTTGACAATACTTACCAGAGCTGCTAAAATTATTGCTGTTGTACAATCTTGCAATGAATACAAGAATGGAATAATGTCTTTTTCTGTCTGCTGAGTCAATTAATAAGATCATCATTCACATGTTTCTCTGTTTTCGCCCTTCTTGGGCTATTGTTCTGTTGAAGCGATTGTATGGTCCTGCATTTTGGCATTAGACAGAAACTTAGTTTTAAACTGAAAAAAATGTGTCTCGCCTACATATGAAGTTGGGGAATAATTACTTGGTTTTGCTGCAGGTTCTTTTGTCCAGGGTTAGTTTTTTGGGGTCAAAAGACGAATCAAAATCAGACGTCCTCGAGAAGTATAGGAAGTCAGCAGAAGCTGTCATGTGTGGCCTCCTACCAAAATCTCCAACAGCCACATCCAGCAGAACTGACGGTAATTTTTCCTTTCGATGCTTTCTTGATTTGATGCTTATGCTTGAAATTGCAGGTGAAAATGTACAGAATTAACATATCATGGTTATTCCTGATCTATTTAACATTTTAGGCTCTGCAGCCAGCCAGGATTATTGTAATCGTTATTAAATTACAATTTGAAAATATATGAAAAAACATTTCATGGCTCCGGCCTTGTGCAATTTCATCTCATGCCATCTTGTTCAAGATTTAATAACTTCTACTAGAAAAGATACTCTGAGATTATAGAGATGTTAAAATATACCCTTTGACGCACGTCTTCTAGTAATATTTACCCTGTCACTGAAGCATATTGTGAAATATATAAAAGGGTAAACCAATAATAATTGCATCTTTAAATGGTTAAAGTTTCCTTAGGAGCCAAAACGGATAAAATGCTATATTATTGAAATTTGAGACTTGAGATGGATGGTTGGGAGGGAAATATGAACTAGTATATACATGAATACTGTTACATGTATAGAATGACTTCCCCAGTTCCTTTATCAGTGATATGGGCGCATGTTCCAGCAATAAAGAATCTCCCCATTCGACCTGACTAAAGTGTTATCCTTTCTTAATTTATCGATGTTCACTATTCAGATGGCCCTATTTCCAGCACTAACACCAATCTTGTGCTAACGTAATGTGTGATTTGATTGCGAGTATAATGATCTTCTCAATGTCTGCTAATGCAGGAGGTCTGATATGGGTTACTGAATGGCATGCTTTGCAGCAACCTGTGGCGTCCGCGTTTCTAGCAGTCCTTTACAGTGATTATATGTTGACATCCCGCACTGCAAAAATATCATGTGAGGGTAAATCTTTTACAGCATCAGATCTTCGGACCTTTGCTATATCACAGGTACATTTTTTCATCTTTACCACATTCAATGATCTAGCCCAGCTCCAACTTGAGCCAATGTAAAAGTACCAAGCGCTACTCCAATGCTCATATATATTTTTCCATCTTTTCAGGCTGATTATGTCTTGGGTGAGAATCCTTTGAAGTTAAGTTATCTCGTGGGTTATGGCAAGAACTACCCACGATACATACATCATAGAGCAGCGTCGATTCCAGCAGATGAAAAGCCTAAATGCAAAGAAGGTTTCAAATGGCTTGACTCTAAAGATCCCAATCCAAATGTTGCAGTTGGAGCACTTGTTGGTGGACCTTTTCTAAACGAGACATTCATCGACTCAAGAAACAATTCAATGCAAACGGAACCAAGCACGTACAACAGTGCAGTCATTGTTGCCCTTCTTTCTGGTTTGGTTACAACATCTTCAGTTGAACAATCTCTCAGCTAAGTTCCCACACTTGACAATTGCATTATTCTTTGTATCATATGTAACTGTAACTGCAAGCTTAACTCTAACTGAGTTATAATTTGTATACTACATGTGAATGAATTGCTAAGTTACATGATGACAAAAAACGTTTGCACATGCTCTTATACTGTGACTAATACAGCATTAGTTTTCCGTCTATTTTTGGGCGGAAATTACTTAAAGGACTAATGGTCTCACTAAATTAAAAGATGAGGGACAAAAATGTTGCCTTTGAAGATCGGGAACAAAATAGTCAAAAGCAGTTAAGATAAAAGGACGATTGGTGATATTAACCCGTGTTTTATATTTGAACATTTGTAACAACTGAACTGATTTCTTCGTTATTTTTCATTCCCCCTTTTCCCCCATTCTTTTCTCCCATTTTTCGGGTTCTTTGAGTCTGTTTCTTTCTCCTGTACCAGAAGGACTCTGCATTGAGATTAGTATTTCTGAGCATCAAAGCTAAAACATCCATATGAACAACATTTACACCATCAAGCCTACGGTTGCTAGGAAATGCATGTCAAAGCTGCTTACTATGCCATTGTCTTCTACTCACCTCTCCTCCCCTCGGTTAAACTTCCATCCTGGTATATCCGGGAGCATCAGATGCAGCCTATTGCCACAGTACTGTCATCTCCCTTCTTCCTCGTGAGCTACATCCATCAGCCTTCCCTATCCATGACTCTCCTCACCTCGCGTATTGGTAAAGAAAAGTAAATGTGAACTGTAAAACAAGACATTAAAGATGAACACAGATGGCTGGAGATGCACCCTATCCGTAAAACAAGAAACAACTCAGAATAGAGCAAGAGCACTTGTGCAGAGTAGCATAAATTCAACTTACTTCACTAATAGTTATACTGAAATGTTCATTTCGAACTATATTTTTTAATTTTTTTCTATAAAGGGTGCAACACGAGGACTCTAGGATCACCCATTCTAGTACTACTCTCGCTAAAGCACACTTAACTTCAAAATTCTGATAGAATTTCAGTGCATTAGTGCTGGTATCACCGCACCCTTCCAATTGTATGGTGGTTGACGCTGAACAGAAATGCACCAATATTGATAATTTTAGGATGGGGCTCACGCACACAGACATAAAGTAATGAAAATAAACACTCAAGATTTATCGTGATTCAGCCTTTTACTTACGTCTACTATCCCACCTCAAGAAAAAGCCGGGCTTGGGGTTCCACTCGAGCTGCAACCCAACAGATAACACTACAAGCACATCATGATTATTAATGCTCCACAAATGATGGTTTTGTTCAAATCTTTCGTTTTATTCTCTTTCCGTTTTTGGAGAAACATCAAATGGACAAGCTGGAAAGCTCATGATGGCTTCAAATTTATGTTTAAAGGTATAGTTGAAAGGGAAAGTTCTAAAATTTTTGTTGGCTTCGAATCAATTTTCCAACAACATGGATAGCATAATTTTTCACACAAGCCATGGCGGTAGAGCTGGCAAATGGGTTAGCCCAGCCCGGCCCGGCCCAGCATGGCATGGCCCCACCGAGTCGTGGGTTAAGAAAAATGAGCTCAACTCGGCACATATGTTTAGTGGGCTGAGTTGGACTGGGCTCAATTCTTGAGATATATGACCCAATTAGGCCCACGAGCCTGCTACTACGAGTCACGAGCTGGGCTGAGCTAGGCCATTTTTTATTTATTGTTTTGTAATTATTATTTTCTGAATTTTGATAGCTGGATTAATAACGAAAAAAACTTAAGCTTAACTTTTTTTTACAAAAAATTTAATTTAACGATTAACAAGACATAAGTTGATTGAAAATATTAATATAAATGATAAAACATTAAAATATTACTTAACAAACCACAAATTTACGAGACACGGATACGTTACTAATAAACATAAAAAAAATATTACATAAATGCTTGAAGAAAGTTGGTGGAGAAGTTTGCCATTTTATTATGCTCCTTGTGCGGGTGCTGGGCCTGTTGGTAGTGGTGGTGATGACAGTGGTTGAGGATTGAAATAGTTTGGAACATTTGAGTGTTGAGATACAAGATATCTTACAAGCGTTCCAGTTCTAAATTGGTGACGAAATATATATTTACGTTCACAATAGTTGTAAATTACATACCCATGTTCTTCAAAGTAAGCAAAATGATTTCAAATATTGATAGCCATAAATACTGTGTATTCTTTTGTGGTAAAATAAAGAGACAATAAGTAGTAAAATAAATTATTTTGTAATAAAATGAAGTGAAATACAATACCTATTTATAAGAAAAACTACATGTACAAATTATAATTATAAAAAATAAAATAATATAAAAATAAATTACAAGTTGTAATATTTACAATATCATAAAAAAGATTTGATAACAAGTTATTTTGTATTATCTTAAAAAATAAATTTGCTATTTGTTATTATTATATTTTTTTTAACTTATCTAAAAAAAAGTTATTAGTCATAATGCTTAATATTTAATTTGTGTAATAAATAGGCTCCAATTGTGCTTATATTGTGCTGGGCCTAAGTTGGACTCATGATGAACTTTATTTGGGCTCGAATTATGCATGAACTGGGCTCAATCTGGGTTCGAGCTAGGCTGGGCTGAACTTATGGGTTGAGTTGGGCTGGGCTTGGGCACAAATGTGCCGAGTCGAAAAATATATGACTCACTTCGGCCCACCTATGTATGGTGGGTTCGGCCGAGTCGAACCTATTTTTAAATGAACTAGGCTAGGCCTGAATTTTAGTGTGCTGGACTAAACTGAATTGAACTTGTGTCGACCCGGCCCAAATGCTACTTGCACAAGTAGGGGCTATCAACTCAAATTTTCTTTGAAAATGTGTATATTTTTAAACTTAAAAATCAATTTAACCTAAAAAAAATTATCTTTATATGAGTATTAAATTATATAATTTCAGTCAAATTCTGAATATGTCCCTACACATAATTGCACTATGACACTGCTCTATGCGTTTATTTCTCCTTCACAAGTAGCTAAAACACCTTTTGTGGGTAATGCACAAAAAACCATCTCGTATTTTAAAAAAATTACACGTTCAGTTGTGATTGTCGGGGTGGGGCACACCTACCGGACAAATTTTCTAGACTTTCCCATGGCTCAATGTACTGTTTGATAATAGTGAGTTTTTTGTCATATTAGTTAAATTATTATGGTACCATAGAATTTAACATACAATGTCACTAAAATACATATTGTGTTTCTTGCCCTTGAGCAATTTGTATATGGAGGAGGACCACTGGTATCTGCAGCACCAGTTTCCATTTGTATTTTCAACATGTGGCGTTGCGGGAAGGTCTCTTATGGTCTTAGTCTATTCAATAATGAAAGAGATAGAAGAAATGTACCAGAAGCAACACTGGATAGAACAGTATAAGAAGCTATCTTCGTCCATCTGAGTTCTAATATTGGAATTGAAAAACATTCAGTCTGACAAATGTCCATCATTCACATGACGTGAGAGACCCACCTTATCGGAATATGAATAGTTATTAATTTTCTTTTCATACGTTAGATAAAACTATACATTAAATTAATTTTAAAATTATAAATTTTAAATGTAGTAGCACGTCCGAATGAATTTTGTAGACCGATTAAAAATTAAACAATATTTGTGTAAATCAAAATTTAAGACTCAAATGTTAGAATTAGATTGTCATAATCTAAAAGAACTTCATTTCTTGACGTCAAAATCAAATATGTGGTAGAAAAATGCTCTAGGTACTATTTTGCGGTGTTCCGTATATGAGCCTCTTCAAACAAGGGAAATTCTCCAGATCCATTAAAAGCCAAATAATATTTGTGATGAAAGAACATAAGTGTTAACTTAAAATTTTTTATTACTACAAATCATTACCCGAGTATTCAACTCAACTATTGTGCTTGTTCCTTCAATACTTTTGACCTCAATTTAATGGGAAGAATGATACGTTAGCACAAAACAAATCAGTTCACAATCACAATATACATGTACAAGTTACAACAACAATCATACACACAAAATATAACTAGCAAAATATTACACTTCCTGCTTCCTCATGTTAGCCTAATAGACAAATCAATCAAACTGACCCTGCTGAATACAAATAACATAAAATTCTTCACTTGATCAAAAGAACTCTTGATGTACAACTTCCTGGAATCTTGCATCTACATTTGCCATGTGTGTCTGTCATACATGGATCTGATTGTATTTGTATATACTGTGCCTAAGGAGTTTAAGGGGGCATTGATTGGCCTTCGTGAGTTGACTCTACCAAGTGAGATAAGACTTGTACGATCCTTTAAGGGTCAACGAGCAATTTCCGATTTGTTTGAGTAACCCAACTGTTGCTCCATCTCCCAACTTAGCTTAGGACCAACCCCATTATGAGTTGGAACATAGTCCTGCATTAAACATTTTTTTTCAAGTGTTAGTGAAATTATTTGATCTGAATATAACAAAGGAAATGACTATTGACAAGGAGAGTGGTATCTTCAGATTTATATAATCAACTCCATCTACTGGGATTAAGATTCATTTGATTATAGTGCAAATTATTAGTTTTTTAATAACAAAACTCATCCTAAGTTAGCCATATTGGATCCACCCACACCCCCATGCACAGTCCAAGTTAGTCAAAAGTCAGCCAATATTTGTGATTAGAAGACACAAATTCAAATTTAAAATCTTTACTCAACGATTACTCGATCATTTTATCCAACCTTTAAAGATATTTATTGACAATTATTTGATCTACAACATGCTGCATGTGAAATTTTGACTTTATGATCATATGCGACAGCAGTTCCTCTGATAGTTGCAAGTGTCGCATGTGTAAAGATGTTGTACAAAGTAATTATTATATATGCATACATAACATGCATATATACAAACAAGAGTGGAATCAAAAATTTAATATGGAAATATATAACTAAGATTCAATTAAAGAGGGTGTTGGCAAAAAAAATAAAAAATAAAAAATAAAAAATAAGAGGGGACCGTAATGTTTTTTAAAAGAAATAATTAATACATAGATTTTTTTCTAAAAAATTGGAGGCTTGGGTAGGGCAGGGCTCCCCCCGGTCCCCCTTACCTCCGCCTCAGTATACACATGAAGATGTACCTCAAGCTTGGACATGAGTTCATGGGCAGTTGGTGCAGAAACAATAATGTGACGAGCAGAAGGTGCGATGAAGCCCTCATCAACAGCTTTGTCTATGAAAGACAACAAAGAGTTGTAGTACCCATCTACATTCAATAATCCCACCTGTATATAGAGGTCAAGTGACAAGTGATTAACTATGATTCGTGATTGCATTATGTCTAAACTGAGATACAAGTCTCCCATTAAATAGCGGATCCAGTTTTTCACATCATACATAATTGCATTAACTGATTAACTATCTTTCACATCATACATGATTGAATTAAGTTTAAATTAAAGCAGTTTGGTAGTGGAATCCACCCTCATTAAGAACCAGATCATTTGATACTGTCAAATAGTATATTTTTTTATTTTTTATTTTTAAATGATTGTAAAGAGACAATAGGGTTTTGTTGTTGTTCTAGTGGACAAAAATTTGATTTAGACATAATTTAATGCGCACAAATCAATTTCCTTCGCACACTTTTACGATTTGGAAGGAATGATAAATGTGATGGAAACTTTTCTAGTGGACCCAGAAATAAATAGATCACATCTACTCCCTATATGTATATGTATAACTGTTTGAATTTAAGTGTAGATGGAAACACTCCGACGATATCAGTTATAAAAAACTATTAATTAACCAAGTTGACTCACATGTTAGGTTCGATGTCAGTATCAAATTGAGTACGAGTAGGAAGTTTACACAATTTTTTGAACTACACATTATGTACAACATGAAATATCGATTGTAATATGCTCTTGTAGTCTTTGCATGTGTATGGTAACCTTTGTTCGGATTTTATCTTTTTTATCTGTTAGTTGTAAAATTTTTGATTAGTTAGAATATAATTATCTGTTATTGATTAAACAAAAAAAGAAAAATAAAATAGCTCTCAGACAGGGATGAATAGATTTGTACCGGTTTGTCATGAATCCCCAATTGAGCCCAAGTAATAACTTCGAGGAGTTCCTCCAGTGTACCATAGCCACCTGCACATAGAGTTTGGTACACGACCATTATTTAACCACTAAAATAGTTGTTTCCCAATATGTAATTTCCACATCATACTAGAACTGTTACTGATAATGAGTTTTCGATTGCCTCCAAAATTGTAACATCGGGTGTGAGATTAAATATTCTTAGTCATATAGCAACTAGAGACCTTAATAAAATTAACACAATACACTTTGTTGCCATTTGTAATTACATGAGGGCAGACAAAAAGTTAAATTATAGTTAGGACCAAGGAGACGGAGCAAATCAGCCGACAGATTATTTTTTTTGCGGTTAGTTCCAGTAGGTGATTATTATTTTTTTGGACGGAATCATGTGTTTTGAAATATGAATTCTAATATAAGTTGAAAGACTTTTTACGGGTGTTTTTTTTTTTTTCTTTGTGAATGACGTGGGAACCCAGCTAGCAGAATTTAACCACCAGAATATTTGGGGGAGCTCAACCAGTAACTGGTAAACTCTTTGGTGCAGTGATGCGCTCCCACACATACACTAAGTCAGTCATAAGTAAACTCCTTGGTGCAATGGTGCGCTCTCATATATGTACCAAGTCAGTCAAAAATAAAATTTCAAAACAGTAGAGAGTATCGAATCGACGACCTCATAAGAACGATTTCACTCTCACTACCGTTGAATCATACCCCTAGAACCTGTACGGGTGTTTTTTGTGATTGAAAAAAAAAAATAAAGGAGATGGAAAAAGAAAATACCAGGCAAGGCAATAAAAGCGTCAGCTTGACGAGCCATTTCAGCCTTCCTTTGGTGCATACCAGACACGGCTCTCACTTCTCCAACAGTCTCTCCAGTGATCTGACTCACGATAAAATATTATGGAGCATATTAAAATTAAGTTTAATAATTCCTTAAAATAAAACAAAGCTTGATTATTTTGACAATTAGATGGCCTGATGTAAGAAAACCATGTGATCGTAATCATAATCAATCTACTATTCAATTTTCTTGAGCACATAATTTTATGATATAACGATCTAATGAGACAATTTTAATTACAACGACTCCACTTAATAAGATAAAAAGAATTTTTTACCTAATTTTACTATAAGTTGGGTACTTGTTAAAAGGAACAAGTCTAATTACCTCTCTGGGCATAAGAGTTTTTGGTATAACACTGCAAAAAGACAGAAGATCTATTAGATAATAGAAAAGAAATGAAAAGGTTATTACATGGTTAAACTAGTTGTACAGAAAGGGACAAGTGCAATCTCCATTTTAGGTCAAGCTATGGGTGGGTATTTTGGTATATAAAATTCTTGTTATATGCACAATTTGAAAAATAGTTGGACCTGATCAAACTATGCCAAAAAAAAATTTATGAGTTTTCCCCTCATTTTCCAATTTGGCATGCAACTTCAATTTCTATTGTTAGATCACAGAAAAATAAAAAAACTGAACGTACAAGCTTTGAGCCTAGTAAAAGATCTTTTTTTTTTTTAAATGACATATATCAAAGCTTAGTGAATGAAGTATAAATCATAAGTATACCACCACATCTATTTTTATATATTGAATAACATGTATATATAAGACTATTCGATATACGAAATTTCTACTATATTCAAGATCAAAGAAGTATCGGACTTATTATATAGACATAAAATTACGAACAATATCCCTATGACAAGAATATAGACACAAAATTAATTACGAACAATATCCCTATGTACAAGAATATTGCAAAGAAATTAAAAAAAAAAACACACACACACGCGTACCCTAACACGTGTCGACCACCATTGAATACAGATTGGGAGACTAGACCCATCAAGCCGATGCTTCCACCTCCATAAACCAAGTCTATGTTCCTTTCAACCTGCCAAATTATTTTATTATATATATTACTTGCATCATCACGCAATTCAATTTCAAACACAACCCATTAAATATTAATATATATTCTTCATGCTTCATGGATTTCTCAATTATGCTTCTAGTTTAATAACATGATATAACGAGGCCACTATTTCATCACCTCATTATCCCATTATGTATAAAAGACAAATAAAATGATATTATTACTAAAAGCTCAAAACCAATGACATTTAACTTCCATGTCACTCCCAACTTCCCAAAAGATATATTAGTGTTTATACACTTCATACTTTTAGCCACCATGATCAAAAAAATTCTTAAAATCAACAGTGATACGAAGCAGTTATATATTTTGTTCGTGGGTTACAAATGATTATAAAGTAGAAAAATTGGTATATGAAGAGAAGGGAATAAAGACGTGTTTTCAACTTTTCAATAAAAAATGATTACTTATTAAAAATGTTGATCGTTTGGAAGATCAATTCAAACTCGTGATCAGGCCATCACTAACCGATAATAAGTTTTTAAACACGTGCAAGTATATATAAACATTATAAGGTTTTCTTGATCATTTTTGTTGATTTTTAACGAGTTTTTTTTAGCATGATCATTTCCCATTGAAACTTGTTTACAAAGAAAGAACTAAATTTGTTGGATCAAAGAAGTATGGAAAAACTCTACTTTCATTTTCTACATGTTACTATTCCCTATACGTGCATGTTCTTGAGACAAAAGAGGAAAACATCATCATACCAGTTGCTTTCCAAGCTGTATAGCAGCTATCTGGTAACTTGGATTCTTGCCAGGGCTGCTACCACAGAAAACACATATCCGCTTGAATCTTGATGATGGTTTTGGTGCTTGAGATTGGCGTGGTTGGTGGTTGCTTTCCATAAGTGGAAACACTTAGCTTCTCACTGCTTTTTTTCCTTACGAAGATGTCAGCGATTCGAGTTCAATTACCTTCTCACTGTTTTTTTACCCTACAATAGATGTCAACGGTTCAAATTCGCTTAAATGTAAGGTGTGAGGAGATATAAAGAAGGAAAAAAAAAAGGCTATGTTGAGTTTGTTTAGATGTATAGGTCTAGGGGGTGGGTATGGGTTGAGCAAGTCAGCAATTGCTTCTTCTATTCTTTGAAACAAAGTAGGCAAAAGTTATAGAGGGAATGGGAGATGATACTTGGTGTCCATTGGCCCCTTTTTATATCCAAAATTGATCCATATCTTTCTATACACTTGGCAAACTCTCACCATCTATACTAATATTGCACTTTGAAAAATTAGAAATTAGAAATTAGAAATTAGAGATAAGTGTCATTTTCAATCTAAAGCCTATGGAAGTAGCTTGGTTATGTAATGGAGGGCCCATTGCCCCTCCCTCTCATGTCAAATTAGTAATTCTTGTCATTGTTACTTATTTTTGTTAAGAGTCAATTTTATTAGATCTTGCATTAGTAATATAATGATACTTTAAATACATAAAAAGAATTCAATAATAGTTATAGTGGTTATCGATTATTTAACACAATAATCTTTTTTTATCCGAGTTTAAGATCGACAATATCAAAGATAAAATGCTTAATACAAGTGTGTCATAATAAATAAAAAAGAATCTTTAAAATAAGTAGCACTATTAGTACTCCAACACAAGTTAGCAGTCCTTAACTCAATTAAATTCAATGGATGCTAAAAAAACATCTATTTAGCTAAAAAGCCTTGCATACAGTTGGGGAATATTATTCAATTAATGACTTATATCTTTCTCCGTGACTTCATTAGGTTATCATTTGTTTTGTTTCTTTCTTAAATCCTACTTTTATGTGGGCACTTATCTTCACGAGTACAATTCGTATAATTAACCTTTTGAATTTAACTTATTTCAATTTATCTCATGTGCAACAATATAATAAAGAGTGGTCCCCCCCCAAACACCCCCCCCCCCCCCCCCCCCCCCCAACCCCAACCCAAAAAAATATATATATATAAATAAAAATTAAAAAATTAAAAATTAAAAAATGGAACCCGAGCCACGAAATGTTTAAAAGGACTGTTTTGGAATAGGAATTTAGGAATTAATATTATAAATCAATTATTGAATATTCATGAACACAATAATATCTGTCAAGATCAAATATTAAATTAATTAATATTGCTTAATATAGAAATTCAAGTTTGATGTTGTCATATTTAACATGTTTACATGTGACGCCCAGGCCGAGAAAATCGTTGTATGATCAAAAAAAAATATACATAAAAAATAAAAAAAATTAAAAAAATTAGATCAAAATCTTGATTTACAGTTGCATCTCTGGAATGCATGTATTGTCATATAAATAAATATTAATTAAATGAATCAAAATCTCAGTATCAGCAACTTCTTGAAGTTAACAACAATATAGTTAGATCGGAAACAATTCTAGAGAATCACAAAAATTCTGTTTAGAGTACCTTTCACACGTGATACAATTCTTTAAACTATAAAGAAATGACGTATAACCACGAGCGAGTAATTTAGTGATAAAGTGTTTAGAATGTAGATAAAAAAATTCATTGGACTGATCGATCCAAATTATTTATTTAGTAGGGCTAAAATTATATAATTTAACCCTTATATATGAATAATTTTTTTTTAATGGGAACTAAATTAATTTTTCAAACTAAAATTACTTTAAAAGTACACATATATATTTTACAAAAAATGCAACCCCAATTACTATTTAATGGTTCTCTTCTCGGAATTAGTGGGGGTTACAACCCCCATACACTGACACGTATACAGATTTGCCTACCCATACATTCACTTCTCTAGCCCGAATTAAATAAAATGTTATATTCTTCAAAAGATATTATGTTTAATTAATTTTGACCATGTCTCTTTCGAAAGAATCATGTGTTCCAAAAATCATGCATTTACGTCTCTAGTCCGAATTAAACAAAATGTTATATTCTCCCTAGAATTGATTTCCAAAAAATCTTATGTTTAATTAATTATGATCATGTCTCTTTCGAAAAATCATGTGTTATCTGGATGTGAGTTAGATGGATTTCCAAAACGTATTCGCATCATAAAAGAAAAACAGAAGTATATACAGCACATGACAATGTCGTGCAGTAAATAGGGGCGGCAACTCATACTCGAAAGGATTGAAACTTAATGGGGTCATCAATGGTGGACCGATCTGATCAATATTGATAGCATGATCGATGATGTTGCCATGACGATGCAGTTCAATGATGCACGTGGCTATACATATGGTACTAGGCTGGGGCAAAACCTAGTGTAAGAAGTTATGCAGCACTTGACGCTTGTAAAGAGTCTTCAAACCAAGGACTGATGAAATTTAGTTTGAAAATTTTGTTCAAAAGGCCAATGATATTCTTGCAACTGTTTCATGATGTCCAAATATATTGCAACAGATGTAATAGTTTGCATCACGACTAACAGTGTATTTTGTCCCACTGGTGGATAACCTAATGGCATAAGATTTGTTAATGTCTCGAGTCTAAAATATTTACAATAAAGTTAATTTTTTTAAGATTGGTCTTTGTAGATTGTGTATCTAACTAACTCAAATTATATCTCCTTTAAATAGTTCATATTTTTTAAAATTTGGTACCCCTGATATAAACATAAAGGAATTCTCCATTATAATGACAAAAAAGGATAAATTTTTACTTGTTTTAATAATAGATAGCTTGATACATAAAACTCGAATTCTTGTTTATACCATATCCCATCACCCACATGTCATTCAAGGAAAGTGACTCTTTGGAACGCAGGAGCCGTAGAATTTGCATGCACTTATTAGTCTTTTTATTTGCTTTTCTTCTTCATTTTTGATCTAAGTGATAAAAGAATCAGCATTGGTGCCACATATTTCTTCTGCATAACTAATTTCGGTAGGTTTTGTATCTAATTTATTAAAATTATCTCTCTTTTTAATAATAGGTGTATGATTTGAACTTTAATGTGAGTTTAAAAAACGTTCCAAAACGACATAGTAAAAATTTCTTAAATGCAGGCTACTATGTAATTGTTTTTCGTGTTTGAAGTTGGATTTAGAATAATGATGAGAGAATCAAGCTCGAGTCCCAAGACTAACCTTGACAACAATTACAAAAATCAATCGTGCTTCTGAATAATTGCATGTAGATGGCCACTTTCATTAATATATCCATTTAAAAGAATATGTGAACGTTGTCATATATACCACCGCTAATTTATAACTCAATGGGTGCTTTAAATGATGAATTGAAACTCTATAACCATGCCTTGAAGATTGTCTGTTGCATATTATACATACATACATATATATAATATAGGCTTGTTATAAATTGAACTCAGGTACTGCAGTCAATTATTTTTTCTGTAATTGTTAGCTCGTTCTTGACAAATCAAATCAGGTGTTCATAATTTGGAATATATATATATATACATATAATGATTTCAGTCTAAGCTTCACGAATTTGTTATAAAGGAATATAAAGAGAATGAGCTAACTTTGATGGGAGAGGAGGGGCTAATCTAAATTTGAAGTTGTAGCGGTTGTAATCCCCATTAATCTCATAAAATTGTTTTAAAGTATCACTAAATTACATTGATATTTTTTTGTCTGAAATACTACACTTAATTCTATTGATAAAATATTTTAGATCTGTGTTGAAGATAGAAACCAAAACTTTCTCTGTTTTATCAATCACTAACTTTGCGAACAATTAGGTCTTAATCCTAACCATGCATAATTGTTCCAAGATCTGTAGTTTCTAGTATTATCAATCAAGTTGCATCAATATATTGTTCGCAGGTTGATAGCTCCATAGGGTCAAAAAGCTCTGCCACATTCTTTTCCATTGTTGTCCACTATTAAAAGCCTCAATATAAAATTTTCGCATGCCATATATTTTAAGCTTTGAATGAACATGACTCAACCCTTAATTTATAAAAATCTTCACACACTCACATTAGATCGAGAAGTCTACAACCCGAGATCTTAATAGTAAAGTTTAAGATCTATAATATTTATCTTTTATTTTTTGTATATACTGAAAGTTGAAATTATAGTTTAAACTTATAACCTGAATTACGATAGTAATCTTTACTATGCAACCAACCACCGGAGAGAAAAAGATTAGGTTGTTACTAGTCAAAAGTCGAAGCTTATTCATGATAAAGACCTCGAAAAGATAAATAAAAAGGAGAGGTACCAACTTTCTACCGAACTCTTTGCAGGTATCAATCAAAATGAAAATATGTAGATACAAGTGACAACTTCCACTATAATATCCATTGTGAACCTGGATTATATCATCCTTGTGATCACTCCCTATCAAAAAAAGAATTGTAGAATATGTCTTCGATGAGAAATTTATCGAATATTCCTTTCTTTTCTCTAAGGATATTATAGTGGAAGTTTTCTAGTTGTGAGATGTGAACCCATGCACCTTGAAAGCTCCATGACGAGTTCTCTTTTTTTTTTTTTTTTTTGTTATACGGAACGTGTTTGAAAAGTTTTTTAGATTTATATCATGGTCTAAATTTGAGAACACATGACTCCTCTTAATAAAATATGGTTCAATTTAATTAAGCAAGTTAACTTTCCTAATTTTGTCAAATGTGGTGTTCATGATAAATTTCTACAAGTATGTTCTGTTTAATTGTGTGTTGAGATAATTAGATTCTCGAAAAATTGAATCCGAAGGAATTCGAAAGAGTGCAAATGTCTTAAGTGTTTTATTTATCAAAAATTCTAAATTTATCATACACGTGATCTTACTAATTACCAAATTCATGCTTTAAGTACTATTAACAGATGAGGTTTCTCAACAAGAAAAAAAGCCAGAAAAATGCAATCAAGAGTTGTGTGAAGTAGTAGAATAATGACACGTTGTGATTAAAAATTTCGAGTCCGTACATATACCCTCCAATTCAATATATTATATGACCTTTAACTTGTCTTAAGCACGTACAAGAGCACATTAGTGTATTATTAAATTTATAATGATCTTGAAATGAATTCAATATAATTGTATTTAAAATAAATTTTTCGTCATTAAAATAAAATGAAAGAAAAAGCCAGAGCACAATAGTTTTCAATGAGGTGGACATAAAATTTGAAGACAATTAAAAACATAATTAGACATAATGATACTACAAACACCACTTTAATAATGGTATAATATCTCATTCCTATCTGCCCAATATCACTAGTGGAAGTAAAGTTGCGGGGTTGGCTAAAAGGGTGTGCACGTGGTTGTATATTTATTGCAGGCAAAGACTTGCTTCCTCTAATCCAGCCATGTTTCTATAGCTGTAGACCTATTCTTTTTTTTTCCTCATAAATCTGAATATTCTTCGATTCAAAAGTTCTTATCCAATTGAAAACCTTTTCCCCTAGCCCACATATAACATGGTAGGTGGTTGCCTTGTGTGTTGTTATAGGTCTTGCAATCGCACTTCATGACAGGCTTCCCGTTGATCTCTCCTTTTCCCGATCAATTGTGACTCATATATCTAGACAATGTTAAAAGTAACCGTCTTACCATCTAAATTATTTATTTGCCAAAAAATATTAATTCGAGTTATACGTATATAATAATAAATATGAATGGATACATTAAAGATTGAGTGTAGGTTGTAACCCCTACTCATTTCAATTTTTTGTCAAAAATGTATTTATTGTTAAAGTATTTTTAGTCGTAAATTAATTTAGTCTCATTTGAAAACAATTCTTCGTGTGTAAATGTTAAATTTTATAATTTAGCTCTCTCTCTAAATAAAAATTTCGAGTCCATTGCTCTTTCTAAATAATTTTCGCATAATATCTTCTACGGATATGATCATACTTATTGTAGTTTTAATTGTTTTCCAAGAAGGGTTCATGTATTAGCTGGTGCAATGTCCAATCAATCTACTTAATTAATTATTTCGTCCATTATTTTACTTGCAGCTTGATTTGCCATGTGTGGCTTACACTCTTGCACATAAGCCTTGAAAATTGAAGGATGATGAACTTTGTAATACCTATCTGTCCCTATACATAATTGTTTTATCAAATGTGAATGACTGACTAGACTCAAATTAGTTGGTCTAATGTCCCAATTTGTTTATTTCTTGTCAATAAAAAGTGGGTTTTGCGTCTTTTGACTTGCAATACTTTTTATTCCAAATTTATGTTATAATAATGGTTAAGATGTGAAATGTCATGGTTGATGATGTGGTTAAGAAAAGAACACATCTTTGAATGTTTTTCATCCTTTGGAAGGTGGGAGAAGGAATAGCCTAACCACCGCCAAAGAAGAGTAAGGTTATTTTTTATAATATTATAATATTATGGGTAAAATTATATCATTATAAATTATTCATATTATTGTATTATAATTGTATTAACAAATTAATAATATTTAAATTTTATTTATAATATCATAACATTATAAAAAAATTTGTTGTCCCGAAAAAAGAGTTCGGAATATTCATTTGGATTCTAATATGAAAAGAGGTGTCAACTGCTATGGTAAATTAGGAAGGCAAGTGGCATTGTTCTTTTGTTATATATGAGACTTTTGGAGTCTAAACATGAGGCACAACGCTTCTTTTTTGTGTTTGCATGGTCAGATTCTGAATAAAGCTATTGGAATATACCATTATTTGTGTCTGATCAATAGTAAGGCTTTGTAGATGTCACATTCTTGAAATCTGTTAAGACCAGGAACGACTTTAGAACAACACAAGCTATGATATAATTTGTCTATATCTCATTCCGTTCAGTCACATTATTTAGTAAATACACAATTTGATAATTATCAAACGAGGATTGATTAATTTCTTAAATTAAAAAGTACACTTATATATTTTTAAAAGCTTTCATACAATTTTTAAAGTTAGTAAAGCTAAAAGCCTCCACGTACACTACCGCTACTTACATCCTTCATTATTCAAGATGAATCTCAAAAATTTAATCGACATATAATTAAAAAACAAAATATATATCCTAATCTCGCAAGGCTTCCGACTCCAAAGCACAAGTCTGATGCCTATATATATATATATGGAGTGATTTGACTTTACTTTTTACTCTACCCACATATAGTCATGTGAAAAAAAGGGTATTTTTTACTTTTGATTTTTATTTTAGAAAAGAAGGGCTCTTTAATCATCCTGTCTAAAATCCATCTTTAAATGTTTTTGGCGTGAAAAATGACGGAAAAGAGAACACGTGAATATTGGTTTTTGATGATCAAATGTTTTTTTTCTTTCTTGTTTGACTAGAATTTATTTATCACGCCATGAAAAACATGTTTCCATGGTCTGCCATGATACACCATTATTTGCAGTAACAAGTAACAATCAAAGGTTGGATGCTAAAATTGGTATAAGCACTATTATTTCTTATAGTAAGTATGCCCAATGATGTATTCATTAGGCTTTTGTTTTGTTTTTTCTACCCCACACCATGAAATTTAAACCCTAATTTCTCAACTATCAGGGGAATAACCTAATACTAAGATACTTCTAAATTTCATATTCATTCATTAATGAATGTATTCATTAGGTTAATTTAGATCAAAAAATGCATCACTAGTGATGTCATATAAATGAGGGGAATTATAAATTATTAGATTTGATCCTCTTGAATCTTAGTCATCATATTTGGAGTAATAATCTAATCATTTATAAAAAAAGATGATTCAAAAATATTCGAAACAAAAATCTAACCATTTAAAGGTACCAAATATGATGGTCTAAAATATAATTTAGTCTAAAAAATGAGAGAATTAACAAAAGAGATAATCCAAACTCGAGGTCATATATATAGATAAGAAAAATGCCTAGCTAATCCATATCATCGAAATTGCATAAAAATTCATGCTATGTATTCTTCAGGATAAATTTTACATTTAGTCCTATAGTTTATTTTTTCAATATCGTCTTTAATGTTTTAAAAGACTCATAGTTATCCCTAATATTTATAAAAGTGTTATAAAATGGACCTTTGTTCAAAATTAATTAATTTGGTCCTTATTATTTTAAAAAAATTCAATTTAGTCCCTATTGTTTTTTTTAAAAAAAATCTCCTATTTGGGGACTAAATTATTTTTTTTTTAAAAATAATAGGGACTAAATTGGCTAGTTTTGAATAATAAAGACTATTTTGAATCGCTTTTGTAAATATTAAGAACTAGTATGATTTTTCTGAAATATTAAGGACCAACTTTAAAAAAAATATATAAATAATATGGACTATATGCATAATTTACCCTATTCTTTCAACTACAGGAAATACTTATGGAAATTTTTTTTCAACTTATACAAGAATTTGAATTCTGAGATACATGACCAGTCAAAAGAGACATGGCCTGACTTAATTAAGTATAAGGTCATCCTCTAAGAAAAATTATCTTTTAAGTGATTTGACCCAAAAAATGAGCAAGTCGTCCACTCAATAAGACACCATTAAACTAATCCCTTAAAATTAGGTTTCTTCATTATTATAAAGAATAACTCGGTGTACCAAATCCTCTATACACAAGTTCAAACAAAAATTGAACCCACTTTAAATAATTTAATAAAATCCTCCATCTAGAGTCTCATTGTTCAAAATATCAAACTCCATAATGTATATATTTTAATGTGTATATGGAAGACGTGATTCTTTTTTCCTCCCAATTGTTCTTCCTTTTTCTAGTCAAATCAAGTTGCTATGAAAAAGAACTCTGTCATCACACCATGGAATAGGATTTAAAAGTTGTTATATGAATTATTTTTACGAAAATATATTCAATAGCTAAACAGAATAATTGAGATACGCATCGATTGGAATGCATGCATTCAAAGGCCCCTGCTCCACAGCTGTGGGAGTGTGTAGACAGCCCACCTAATGATCCTCGCGTGTGAAAAAAAAAAAAAAACAAGAGGTACCTTCCAAGATCCAAGGAATGGAAGTATCAAATTTTGCAAACAATTTCTTAAATTTATCGAGAGTCATAGAATACTATACCATAGTATTTTGTTAACGAAATTTTGGTACAAGATTTAAATACTCGGTAAGCACTATCTTATATGTGTCACGATTCAAGTCTAGAATTTTAAGTTCACAAGGTAAATGAGCATTGTAAGGTTAAAAATAATTGTATCTCAAATTGTATATAGGTAAAGGGTTTAAGAATAGTGCATTCAATAGAGTCGTACGTAGAGTTTGGAATGTGGATGATAATATTATAGTTTAGATGGATTTGTTTTTTTTTTTATTCATGTTTCACGATTGTAAATATATTTTGATTTTAATGAAAACGCCTAGCAAAAAAGAAAATAATAATTGTATTGGACTTCAAATTTACAACTTAAAAATAATAAACTTAAATTATCACTTAAACTAACAACACTAATTTATAGATTACTTTTATGTTATGTCACACAGCAACGTTGAATATCATAATATATGTCTTAATTTAGATACCGACATGACAAACTATTTCATGAGCTTTGTGAAACGATTTCTTTAAAAAATGGGAACTAGAAAGCTGCCGGCAGAATTTGTTGAATAAAGTTTCTCATGGGGCCACGGCAAAATGTGTAGAAAATAAGAAGGGGATAGCATTAAGTAAAAAAATTATTCAGTGAATGGTCCCCCAAATTTCTTACCATCCGACCAATATAAGCTGGGATTGCAGTGCACACGCTTGGGTGATTGGTCAATCTATAGTCGTATTCTTTCTTAGGATTAGGAATTCAATCGAGGCACGATTATATTAGATTATTTCAAGTTATAAATTTTGTGGTTTAATAATAAATTATTAACGTATATTCTTGACTAATCAAGAATAAGACAGTATTTATGATAAAAATACATAAATTTAATTATAATTTTTATTTAAAATGAATTATTATCGAATTATTTTACCCAATAAAAGTCCATTTCTATGTTCCTTCTTTGACTGACCCACTACATTCCACATGAATTGAACCTCAGGGATCAGGTTGGTCCATTTTTAGTTGCTTCTACTTTCTTGGACCTTTCCTTTAATCTTTTAAAAAAGCTGCAAAGTAAGAAAGATATTTAGAGCCGCCAAGGGCAATATCTATTTTCTTTTTGTCGAACCGCCAAGGGCAATAGGTAAAACACTTTTAGAAAAGTAAAGGAGCATTCTCGCGACTGTCTTGAAAAGATCTTGGTTTGAAAAAGACCAATAAGAAAAAAAATCAAGCTTAATCATTTTCTTATTTTTATGTGGGACTAACATGTATTACGAGTTTCTGTTTGTTTTTGGGTCAGATTAGAGAAAGAAACTGTAAAAAAGTTAACTTTCTGTACTTTTTTCTTGTACAATATTAACGATAGTTCGATATAAGAAATTTTTATTATGCATATTATTTGAGGAAGAGTTAAACTTACTAGTTATGAAAACTTTTATACTAATAACTATTGTTGAGATTTATACATATAAGTCTCAACAACTATACTAGAGATTAATGGATCAATCTAAATTGAACTAAGAATTTTGCATAAGTTATCCAAGTTAACACCTAAACCATATATAGTACACCACCCGAACTGCAGCAAATTTCAAAACGCAGTTCATATTTTTGTTCATGTTATTATTTTAATCATTTTTTTTTTTCAGTAGTGCATAAAGCACCAAATAGAAATGTAGGAACTTCAAACTCCTATCGTGCCTCCCAGGAATCTATATAGAGCATGGATTAAGGACTGTTTGAAGATTCTTGAGAGAAGAATCGAACTATCATATCAATTATATTTATCAAGAAATAAAGAAGTGTGCGGATTGACTTGCTAATCCATTAGGTTTCTCCCCCTTTGCAAGTGTTTTTGGAAACTCCTCTCAAACTCCCATCTCGTGAGTTTTGAGCCGACCACTACATAAAAAGATCTATATACCGGTCATGAGCAATAATAAAGCTTAGAGAGACGGAAACAGTAGTTTCACGATCATCACTATGTCATGGCAAATGATGCCTATCATACGTATACCAAATTAATAACCAGTGAAAAAAATATATATTTATATTTTTGGGGCAGTCCAGTTCTTTTAAAGTAAGTTTGGGCTGTCGTTTGTTCTTTCCATAATTTCTCTGTCCTTGGAACAACAGACAAGCAGTGCACAACTATTTTCCTATCTCCGCACTCTATTCAAATTCTCCCTCATAATGTTACAAGACAAATCAATAGTGATGATCGTGATCTAGAGTATTAGTTTTTCAGATAAAAAAGTCATGCTCACTCCATCCCTAACTATCATCATTGAATCTCTCCCTATCACCGAAAAGTCTGTCTTATAACATTATACTCTCTCTTACTATTAAATTTTTCTCATAGTATTATAACAAAGAAAACCTAGCCAAATCACTTACTTGGAAAGAGAATAAGAAAGGAAGGGAAATAGATACAGACGGACATCACAAGTGAAACACAAAAATGGGTTAAAGAATGAAAACGTCACTTAATGCAAAGAACATTACATTACATCATATTTGTTTTTCTATTTCTCATCCTGAGATTTATACCTTGTCTTAATACAATGTAAACAACTATTAACTCAAACCTAATGTATAAAGAGAATTCGAACCAACAGAAACTAAGCAAGACTGTTAAATTATTATGTAAACAATTACTAAACCAACTATCGTACAACATTACCACCCTAGCGACCGCCAGAAGGTGACAGACGAAAAACAGCCCCTTCCGATGGAGGTATCAAGATGGTGGTGCCCTTCTACCTGCTCTCCTATCTAAAGCTGAGAATTGATTTCCCGATGGGCGAGAATGGCTGTAACCTCGGCCAACGCTTGGGTTGACCTGAGGAGCCCAGCCACCATGCCGAGGGTGATAACCACTAGCCCCGTATGGTTGATGGCTTGCGTAACTGTTGTATCCATCCTGTTGATAATGATACGCACCTGGTGGAATTGGAGGCTGAGCCACATGCTGAGGCGCACGAGAGGGGTAACCATACCCCCCATTTTGCTGCAGACCTGGATGGTAGTACCCGTGTCTACCATGATCCCTATTTTGCGTGACAGACCGGCCATCTCTTTCATATTGATTATGAGACCTATTATAGGGTTCAGGTGGATACCCGTACTGGCCCCCAGCATACTGAGCAGGATAGTCCCTATCTTGTGAGTAGGACTGAAATCCCATGCCACGGTTAGCGGCGTATGATGGGGGAGGGTGATACATTTGATCACCATAGCCATTCCTATCCATCCTTAACTGCAAACTATTAGCCACAAGGCGATGTGCAGCCTCACCAAGCTGCCGACCAGAAACCGCTCCATTGTGGTTATGATTATGCCTGAAAGGGAAAATGCTCAAAATCAACCAGATTCTAACAGATTTCGTGCATGATCAGATCTCAGAATTTATCTACTTATCAACACTATGAATCAAAAGAGGTCAGGACACACCTCCCGTTATCTGATGCTCGTCTTCCAGAATCTTCATGCCATAATACAGGGTCCGGTTTCATATCACCCAGCGTTACAGTCTGCATAAGAGTATATAGTAATTAAAAAATCTTTGATGACACTCCAGTCGTGCACAGTTGTTATTCATGTTATTCACTGAGAGGTTGAGACCTAAAATAACATCAATGGGAGAAAAGAAATGGAAGAGCGGTATGAGTTATATAACTCTCTAGCTTTGGCCATAAGCTTGTCTCGAGATTTTCTTAGTGGTATAAACTAATCCAAGGAAAAAGGATATTAAATATGAAGGAATTGAAATGTTTTGCAAAAGGCATGATAACACGAGGTCCACCTAAATAGTTTCTCCCAATACTTGCATGATCTTTATAGTGCGTGGCTTCTCGAAAAAGCCAAAGAGCTCAAGAAATTACAATAAAGACAAGTTTGTAAAGGTATGATAAAACTACTGCTACCACAATTTTGTAAAGGTATGATAAAACTACTGCCACCATAATATTCTCGTCGCACACTGAGAACATAAATTCAATCTTATTCACCTTCTTAGGGAAAATAACACCTGGAGGCGGCTGGGCAATATGCTTGTGAGTATCTGGAAGCCTGTATATTGCACATCTGAAAAGAAAACAAGACAAAGGTGAGTAGGGGAAAAAAGGTGGCCAGAGTCCATTAATGATTCAAGAATATTCATCACGATTTTGTGCTTATTTAGCTTAGACTCTTACACGGCTTGATTGTCCATAACATCTTCCATTTCTTGAACAGGTGATCTGAATATTGGAGGGCAAGGGTCTCCAGCACAAAGAGACAAATAGCCATTCATCCCACCACTGCATGTAGCGCTAAAAAGTTAGAAGAGTCCCAAACATATTTTACTAAAATAAGGATCGCTCCATATAAACCGATGAATAAGCAGGTCAAACAAAATAGTGGAGGTATGGCGCATAGTATGAACTCACCAAGTACCAATACCAAGAAATCAATTAAAGCAAGTCCAGAATGAAAAAATAGGTTAGGATGACCCAAGTAATCTACACATACAAGTATTAGTATGTAGGAGACTCAAAATCATTATTAATCTTCATGATTTTAGGGATTATTAAAATTTGTGAATCTATTGAATGCCATAAAATTAGATATGCCTTTCCCTCCTTTTTCAGCTTGCCAAACCAATGATGTACCCCATAGGACTTGAAATGTATTACAAAAATAAGGAAAACCCCGTATAAACTGATTCATAAACATGTCAAAAAAAATAGTGGTTGTAGAATGCATAGCATGACCTCACCAGCCACCAAATACCCAATTCAAGAAAACCAATTAAAACAAGTCCAGAAAAAATAGGTTAGGACGATGCGAGTAATCCACACATAGTAGTACTATAGAGGATACTCGTAATCATTCTCAATCTCCATGATTTTAGGGATTATTTTTTCTGTGAATCTATTGAATACCATAAAATTAGGTACACCTTTCCCTCTTTTTTCAGCTTGCCAGAACAAGTTAATATAATTACGATCCTCACAATAATAACAGGGAGTAACGTGCCAGAAAATCATAATAATCCATAAACTCCTTGAAACCTGGAACAAATTCAACTAAGCTAGCCAGTGCAACATTAACCTGGCTCCTGGATCAATTTGCTCCTTGATTTCAACTCGTTCTTTGTCCGTCATTTGTTTACAACGATCATCAAGAGAAAATATGTATGGAGATAAGGGGTGAGACTGAGATATGAAAAGCATATCAAACATCATACTGTTTCTCCTTGCTTCTTCCTCCTGAAAAAAATATAGCGGACTCCATAAAGTCAAATTTTGTTGCATGTGAACCGCAGGCAAGAAATTTCATGAGAAATAGAAACCATACCGTTAAGGTATGTTCAATTTTTGCAACCTCCGCAAGGAGACGGGCTTCATCAATAAAAGGCAATTTTGCCACACCCTACACATCAAAAAAGATGTCAAAATAGTGCAGAAATATATAATTAAGTCCCAACAAGTGTCCATTTCATATACTGAATAAAATGCTTCACAAAGTAAGGACATACCTGCCAGGAATACCGCTTGCCATTCATGTCTACTTCGAAATCTGAGAAGCAGAATAATGAAAGTAAGAAACACATACTAGGATTAATCAGTTTCACATGAACAGCTATGGGTATCAATTTGTACCGCTTGGATAAAAATCAATAATGGGTGAGTTTGGATCCGTCATCAATTTCCTATAATGCTCGGGAAGTGCATGGCCACTGCAAAGACACACCTGGTTAGAGCCAAATAAAAAAAATACGAAATTACAGATATATGTATATATATAGAAAAAAAGAAAAAAAAAGGGTGACAAACACAACCTGGCAGATGGAAAAACCCCCAACAGTTGATTGAATGGTTTGAACGGCGAACCTAGTTCAAAGCTTATGGTCAGCTGTCCGAGATCCTTGAGGTCTGATGCAAATGGTGCATAATGGTAAGGATAAAACCTGCAAGAAGACAACATATGCAAGCTGAGACAAAAAGAAAAAACAAAACATCTTACAATCTGATGTTGAGGCCTCAAAAAAGAAAAGAACTTTAAAAACAAAGCATGTCATATCATTAGAATTCAATGAGGATAACAAATACTCCAATCATCATAATAAATAAATAAATAAAAACTATAACATCAGTAACTCCATGCACATAAAATAGTAAATTTGCAGATCTGCAGCTGAAGACTTCAATATTAAAGATACTACAGTGCAACGCCAGAATATACTAATGGCAAATGACTACTTGTCATCCTTGATACGCGGGTGTCAAGTCATCCTTGATATATGGGTGTCAATGAGTGTACTGACAGACATATCCAGACATGGAAATGCAATCTCTCTCTCTCTCTCTCTCTCTCTCTGTGTGAGAAAGAGAGAGGTCACGGGACGTAGTCATTTCAAACGGAAGGAAAAGACATTTACCACTGCCAAGAACAAACTCCTTCGTAGTAGTAGTGCATGACCCAACATAGCCCTTCTGTATATTTCTTGGCCTACACAAAAAAGAAAGGAAACATGCTGTTAAGCTTTATCAGCTTCACAAAAGTAACCCTGAAAATCATAAATTAAAATACATAAAGGAGTTCCCTCTCGGCATATACTAAAGATTGATTATCTGCTATCTGCACTACAGTTCTGGAATGTCTACCACTGAGTAGCAAATAAAACTACTTGAAGTTAATACTTACGACATCCCTTCGTACTGCTTCACGTTCTTCTGGAGTTTTTGCTGAAAATTTTTCTTCATAATATCGATCTTTCCAACCTGGTTCTCCCAGTTTGACCTGGTAACAACACATCAAAAGGATAATTACCAAAGATGAATCCTCTAATCTTATTCAAGTTACTACTACGTTTTGAAAGAAAGATTTTGTACATATAGCAGACGCTAGTGCTTGCAGTTCAAGATCTCGAAAAGGAACAAGATGTATATACTGGAACAAGATTCCTTCAATTTTCCCACGTCATCTTTTCATATGGATGACAGGAAAGTTGATAAGGATAGTAGCCTAGCTGAATAGTTCTAGAATAAAGAACTAGTTGTGTAATCTATGTTAAGTAGTTAGCACGGTTACAAACCGATCAGGTTAGTTAAGTAACTAACCTGACAGCTAAGCAACAGCTCAGCTGTAAGGAAAGCTGAAGCTATACATACTTGTAAATGTAACTGATATCATTTGAGAAAAGAAAATACAAGTTCAGATATTTCTCTCTACAAAATTCTCTATCTCTATGTCTCTATTTCTTCAAAAGTTATATGAAAGCTGAGGAACATGTATTGGCTTTTATAAAATATAGCGGGCGATTAATGGATGGACTTTGGCTTGAAATTTCCTTGCAGAGTCCTCGACTTTTGTAGGAGAAGAAATGCGGGAAACGACTTTCTCAAGAAAGTTATTCGCTCTTTCTATACACAGGCAAGGGAAGCACTTATAAACTACCTTCTCATCAAATTCTTTTTTTTTTTTTCTTTTTTTTGGAGAATAAACTACCTTCTCATCAATTTCTTTCCCTTTTTCTGCTAACAAAACAGTTTCTAATCTTTCTCCATAGTTTCTCTCTCTATGCTTTACCTAGGTACCATATGAAAGCAGGGAAAGAAAAGGAAAACGCACTAAATTTACCTTATACATTCTTCATGCTTTGTCATCAAGAAAGTTGTAAGAAATTCTCCAAAAATCAGTTTCTCGCATCTTGTCCAACAAAAAGTACATGATTTTGCAGAAAAATGTTAACAATGTTCCCAACACATGATTCTGTCATGTCCCTTTACATATAATTTAGTTGAACTACTTTCTCACACAAGTTGTCTCATCACTCGGAGGTAGTCTTAGTATCCCTGCCTCCCAACTTTTTTATGGCTGTATCTCCTCACAATGTTGACAATAGAATCAATAGTATATTTGCCCACTTATCTGACAGTTGAGTTTCATTTTGCAAATAAATTTACTTAAAATGATGCTTCAAAATAATGTTTCAACTGGTTTTTCCAACTCCTAAGGCGTCCACAATCTACCATAACGCATAAGAGGATGATATTTTCTTGATAAGTCACATAGTAATATAAGAAAACAGAAACTTGAAACAAGAGATGTGACTTCTAAATTCTTATTTATCCAAACATCAAAATGAATGAAAATGCATTTATAAGTGCAAACCTTATCTTCCTCAGCATCATCTGAATTGAAAACATCAGACTTTTCACGAAGATTCTCTTTTAACTTTGCTTTCAATTCTTCCTTGTTTTCACGTTCCTAGATCACACATAAGAACAACTTAGTAACAGCAGTTGTGATTATCAAATAAACAACTAATGAATACAAATATATAACGATTCAAGGTGACTTAGATAATGATGAAATGACAATTAGGACCAAGCTGTAACAAATCCTATTCACTTCCTAGTGCAAACCTTAAATGAAGAATTTGTACTGAAATTAATAGGAATGGCCAGAGTCAGAAATACATTAATGTGCCTCTCCTGAAGCAGAAAAATATACCTCAATTTCAAGACCCTTCTCTGCTTCAACAATTGCAGCACCTATAGTGGCCTCAGAACTCAAACGTGCCACTTTCTGGGCTTGGATGTGCATCCCTTTTTCACCGGATGTGCCAGAAGAATTTTCCTGTTTGAAGGGTGCAGATGAAGGACCTGAAGCGAGACGAGAACCATGGAACCGGGCAACCGGAACCAGAGATTCGGGTTGGTTACGAGGTTCCGAATCATCTCCTCTTTTAGCTTGAGCCTTTCCACGCTTTATTCTTTCTGCTTGTCTCTGAAAAATGAGAGCGAGATGCACAATTTGTGATTCAAATTGACAGGATTAATGCACAAAATCTTAATATACTACTTATCATATAATTAAACTGAAATTCAGAGTCATCTGATCGTGGATTCAAGATGACTAGCTAAACAAATATTCCCCGCTACTATGGTAAAAGAAATACCATAGCTAAGAAATTGTTGTAAGCCAAGAATTTTTAACAAATATAAATAATTGAAACACCTGATCTAGGTCATGTTTTCACTCTGCAGTACCTCAACAGGGCCGATGATCATTAATGGCATTCCTATGAAAGTATAATGGCATAACTTGCAATTACTATACAGATCTAAATGATGTACTCTCTCAAACTCTTGTGGATGTTTCGTTGTCCACACTTAAAGGTGCAATCATACCGGGTAATATAAACTCGTAGGATAAAATATTATACTGCCGCACATTCACCAAGCTTGTTGCGACATTCATTCCCAAAACAAGTAGTTGTATGATTCCATACACTATGTTGATGACTGAAGTCCATTTCAGACCCTGTGATACGTGAAAACAACCAATAAATCTACTTAACATTAATTTTACAAGGGTGTTCTTTTCTCTCTTCATAGATTTCCTTTATTTAATATTTTTGGCCTCATTGCTTTTGTTCTGTGGAGGGGAGCCTTCATACCTCAACAAACAAGCCCGTGTTATAGCTAAAGACGGTATACATATACTCTGGCAAAAGGAGAGTGTAAAAATAACAAACCTGATGCAACCGTGCCCTTTTCTGGAATATCTGATCCTCATATGATCCGACAGCTTGAATAAAATGCTCCACCTTGCTCAAGTTCGGCTGAGAAATGAAAATGTGGTAGGGTCTGAGAAGATATTTTTAAGTTAATCTACATGAGTCAAAAAAGAATTTTGGTAACTTGGCGCATGGCTAATGACGTACTGTGCTCGAGTCGGTCAGATATCCACCCAAAGCTTTAAATTCCTTCTTGTACACAGCCATCAGCAAGTTAATTGCACCCTGATTATGGAAATAAAAAAATTAAAAAAAAAAAAAAGAACATTAGTGTTCCTACGAAAGAATCTAAGAGCAATAAGATTTTCCTGTTGAAGTGGACCCACTTCCAGCAAAAGGAAAACATAACAAATGCGACCAGGAATAATTTTGCTAGACATACCTCACGAATCTCAAGGGTGGGCATATGTGGCAAGAAATCATTGCCAACAAAGAAGCATATGAAGATGAAATCATCAACAATGCGCTCAAAGTCAATCTTGAAGGGCGGATTAGATATTCTCAGGTCATACTCTAGATATTCTCGAAGAGTCCAAATGTTGAGAAACTGCAAAATGCGAGAAACTTAGACAGGGAGAACCAGAGAGCTAAGAAGAACTACTTCAAGGGAAGGCATATAACACTACTATGCATGGTAGAGGTACAAAACTAACCTGATAAGGCTTTTTAGGCACAACCTCACCATCACCTTTCTCATCAAATTCTCCGCCCTTCCTCTTCGCCTTTCCTTCACAATTTGCTGCAAGATGACCCATTTGACCACAAAGGAAGCATTTGTCTTGTTGCCCAGGAGTAAACACAACCTGAGCAGAAATGAGGAAGACAAAGTACATTTATACAATAATCCATGTAAATAGTCATTAGAGATGAGTAAAGATATGCACCTCTCTTAGTATCGAGAAATGAACTTCATGAGTAGCTAAAGCCAACATGATCAAATCAGCATCCTGTCATCGAACCAGTCGAAAAACCAAATATTAATGTCAGTAATCAAAACAACAGCTAGTAAAAGAAAAGGCAGTCTTATGCATTGAGAAACATACCAGACCATATAGGCAATGACGTGTATTTGGATCATACCCAGGAATATTCCTCTGGAGCCTAATATATGACATAATTTTGTGTTCTCCTTCACCAGGAACATTTGCATCAGACAGTAAAACCTTCAAGCAAATGAAATGATAAAGCACAAGTTAGAGCGCTGTTCACACATTATTAATACGTGGACAACTGCATCATTGACATTGAAAAGCAATCTTAATGACTTGAAAGGTGAACTGTATCTAGGAGATCTTCAAGGAAAATACCTTAACATTTTTCCATCCAGGGTCATTATTAAGTCTAACATGGATGTAATACTGCAGAGCAATTGATAAAACAGCCATGAACTCAGTGCCAGGTGTGATGATATTAGAATCAAAAAGATGTGATTCTTGTTTAGGAGGAAGCTTCCGCCCTTCACTCTCAAATTCTGCACGTAACCTCTCCTCTTCAGCTGCCTACAAAATAGAATTGCACAAGATGTAATATGGAATCACAAAGGAAAAAGAAGAACGTATTGAAAATGTTTCCTGACAAAAATATGTGAGAGGCTTCATACCGCATCAGCTGCATCTTTGGCAGATCGAAAGCGCCTAGAGCGCTGCTGATTCATTTTTGCCCTAGGTGCAACGCCATCTACCAATCACTTCCCATAAGTAAATACTGAAAAATAGATATTGTTCTAACTAATTCACAAAACTTAAAAGACACTTAACATTGTTACCCACCAATAGCCATGTACAGCAGCTTTCGTGGACGGACCATCACAAATAGCCTATCTATATAGTCAAAGATGCAGTTGAACACCTCATCAAATGTAGTTGGTGAAGGCTACGCAAGAAAATATGAGAAAGTTTATGTTATATAATATCAGAGGTTGAGAAGTACAAATTACACAAATTGGCAGAAAATAAAATAAATGGTTAGGCATGTTTAGTTGTAGAAATGAACTTTCCAATTCCAATTACAGAAACAAATGCAGTAAGGAGGAAAACGTATATGATCAGGCTTCAAAAATTAGAATCTAATCAATTTGGCATTTAACCTCAAACTTAATGCTCCGCAAATTTTCAATTTTCCAAATTCCACTAGTCACTTTAACATTCTTATATATGGAAGTAATGTGTTTTTCAAAAAACAAGTTTTATTATACCAAACAGCTCTTCGTCCCTGATTCCCAATTGCAATTAATTTTGCACTTATGCAGACTCACATTTCAAATAATAATAATAATAATAAAATAAATAACATTCTGCAATAAAATTAGCTAAAATAAAGCTCAAGGCATGTTCAATCGTAGATAAATTTTCATATCTATTTTCCACAAATGAATATGAAAAGGTTCAAAACCGAGAAGTCTCTATTTGACATTCAACCTATATTTTCAATTTTCAGAATTCCACTAGACACTGTAACATTCTAATATATGGAGGTATCATTTTTCCGAAAAACTAGTTCTCTTATACCACACAGGCCCTCCATTATCCTCCGGAAATTTCAAAATGTGCAATTAACTTGTGCATATGCACAATTCCACTTCCAAAAATAAATAAACAAACACTACAATAAATAACATGCCATGATAAAATTAGCTACACGCTGACACATAATTAGCAAAATTATCAAATTTACAGCCAATTATAGCTGACAAGGATAAGAATAAATTTAATAAAAAATGAGAACATTGGTTAAAATTTCAGCAGATTATAGCCGACAATTAAAGATTGGAGTAAATTAAATAAACATGAGAATATAACATTATCTTGATTATCATGTAAAATTAGCAAACTATTGAATTTACAGCAAATTATAGCTGCAAGATTGAGATATGGTCAAATTTAAAAAAATTGGCACGTCCTATTCGTTTAATAATCACATAAGATTAGCTAAACTACTAATTTAGAGAAAATTATAGCTGAAAATTAGAGATGAGAGTAAATTAAATAAATATGAACACTAAATATGAGATTAGCTAAATTCACAATTTTACAACAAAAATATTTAAAAATCAGAGATATGAGTAAATAAAAAAATAATAATGAGTGCATGATATTAGCTAAATTATCACAAGAAAATAGCAAAAATTATTAAGTTTACAGCAAATCATAGCTGGCAATTATAGATATGAACAAACCAAATAAAAATCAGGACATAATATTACCTGAATCATCAGGTCAAATTAGCTAAAATTATCAAATTTACAGCAAATTATAGCTGACAATTAGTGATAAGAGTAACTTTAAAAAAATGAGCACATAATTAGCTTCATTATCATGTAAAATTAGCTAAATTTTCGATTTCACAACAATATATAGCTGACAATTAGAGAAAAAAAGAGTAAAAAATACAAAAGGAACACGATATTACCTACATTATAACGTAAAATTAGCTAAATTATTTAATTTACAGCAAATTATAGCCAAAAATTAGACAAAAGGAGTAAAATTAAATAAAATGAGCATGTAAATATAAGCTAAATTATCACATAGTTTCAAATTGACAGTAAATCATAGCTGTTATTTAGAAATAAGAGTAAACTAAATGAAAATGAGCACTTAAATATTCACGTAACATTAGCTAGAACTATAAAATTTAAAGAAAATTATAGCTGACAATAAGATAGGAGCAAATATATATATGAAGCGCACAAATTATCAAATTGACAGCAAATTATAGCTGACAATTAGAGATACGAGTAAACTAAAGAAAATGAGCACGTAATATGAGCTAAATTCTCACAAACTTAGCTAAATTATCAAATTAACATCAAATTAAAGCTGGAAAATTAGAGATAGAAACTAACTCGATCTTCAGGATGGAAGCAAGGATGAATAATTCCATTCATGTCGAGGTAGAGATTGTCATATTCGATGTCGTTAGGGTTAGGTTTACTCGTATCGACCGGAATCTTAACGCCGTCGATATCCACCGCCTCTTCTTCGACCACATCCACCACAACCATCGGATACTTCTCCGCTAACCACCGGTAAAACGCCGGCACTCCCATGGCTACACCGCCGCTGTGAAATCAATCTCCGCCGCAATAAAAAAAAAATTACAACAATTGAATTGGATTAAAGAGAAAATTATTAACCCTAACTTAAATGTAATGAGAAAATAAAAATATGCAAAAATGCAGTGTGATAATAAAAAGGGAAAAAGAATATGCGAATAAGTGGTAGGAAGGGGCGCTATAAATATGGTTTGGGATATTTAGGTTAGGAGATAGAATATGAATGGACGAAAATAACCTTGGAGGGTGGAGGAGTTGATTTGTGAGACAAGGGTTTTTCTTAAAGGTTGGGGTGTTTATGTAATTTAAAGAAATGGGAAATATCTTTGCCACGTCGGATGGGCTAATGTATGTCAGTAATGTGGGACTCGCGATGACGTATGCACAAATAGATAAATTTTTGCATAATTATCTTTGTCCGACAAAAAAAAAAGAACTTCTTATTATTTCCTCTTGCCAAAAAAAATAATAATTAAAACTTTTTATTATTTGTTTGTAGTTTAATTTTTCAAAGGTTATGAGCTTTGATTTTCAAACAAAAGCTGATAAATTTGCATAGTTATCTTTATGTAACTATGTATTACTTTTCTATGAATTCTAATTATCAAATGAGAACGAAACCTTTTAAGTGAGTATAAATTTTATTAACGATAATGAATTTATATGTGCTAGAAGATTATTTAAAAATCAAGGGAAATAGGATAAGGTAATAATTTTGTTATGTTCAAAAAATTAATTTTAGTCATTAGGCATTTGGTCTAATGGTATAAATTTTATTTTAAATGTAAGAAATCCGAAATTGATTCGTAAAATCAATATCTTTAAATGAACAGAGCAAGAAATACTTGCCTCAAGTAGTTAATGAATTTCTATTTTAAAACTTGTCTGATACTTGACAGAATATATTTACTATGATTTGGTGGAATTAATTAAGTTTTTCTACCATAGATGTTAGATTTATGATATTTTGGATGTAGACCCTTTTGCATTAAAGTAAATACAGAAGAAAGTTAATTGTATATTGATCTGAAATGTGGTGGATGCTTTGCGGATGAGGACTCATGCAAGAAATGGCGAGAAACAAATTTATGTAGTGGTGATTTTAGGTTAGTCCGGTATAAGAGTTATCGAAAATTAACTTCGGAATTAGTCTTTAAAAAATTAATTTATTTGTTAATTTAAATTTGAGATACAAACAAATCTCCTATATACGTGACAACTGCTCCATCGTTAAGCTAATCAATTGGGTTTTTTTCTTTTGTCATTAATCAATTGAGGGTGACTTTGTGATACCATGTAAGGCTTGAAAACTTCGACAAAAAGAAGAAGAAAAAAAAGGGTAAATACCTAATTTAGTCTAGTATTTTTAATGTTTGTCTCGATTTAGTCCATATTTTTTAAAATGTACCATTTAATCCACTATCTTTATCATTTGTCCTAATTTAATCCATATCTTTCAAAATATACCCTTAAAATCCACTATTTTTACAATTTATCCCGATTTAGTCCATATTTTTCAAAATGTAACATTTTAGTCCACTATCTTTGTCATTATGATCCACGTTAGTCATCTACCATTTTTTCATCCAAAAATCTGACAAAATAAATACGTGAGCCGCACGTGAGTCGTATTTGCAAGGGCAAAATTGTCTACACACTTTTTTTTTTTTTTCATAATAACCCCTCAATCAAAACAACACAGCTATATTCCCAAATGCTCTCTAAAAATAAAATCCCTAATCAGCATTAAGATTCTTCTTATGATTCATCTTGCACCCGTTCTTTGTGATTATAAAATGCCAATCGTCTCATAAAGGGGAAAATTTTCCAACACCCATGAGCATGAAAGCTTATAAGTTGTTAGACTTGCATTGGTGAAAGCTCATATGCGTGCAATCATCACAATAGGACTGTATTTTAGCTTTCAATCTTCAACAATATCACTAGAAAACATCTATATATTGCCAGACCTAGTCTATGGAGAATAAGAATCCGAAATAAAAAATCAAAAAAAAATGTTATTTTCATAGCAAAAACAAAGATCAAAATTCAAACAACAAAATGAGATTATATAAACCAAAGCCAACATGAGAAAAACATCAGCAGGCACAACTTTTCACCACCAAGAAACACACCAAAGCCGACAGCAGCACATGCAATTTCCAAACCGTCACTTTCCTCTGTTTTTTGCGCAACTCAACCTCACATTTATTCAATTTCCTCAACAGCCCAGGTATTATGTTCTTTCTCATCTCGCGCATGGGTGGGTCTACCCAAACAAAGAAGCCACAATATGCACCAATCTCATACTTTTCACAACCTAAGAACCTCCTACCTGGGTTGGAATCCGTCCATGAAGTGCTCATCTTACTGGGCTTTTTACAAAAATAATTGTATTCCGTTGTTGAAATTGGGTTTAGTGATTTCGGGTTTAATAGTGTAAGAAAATAGGACAAAGAAAATTAGAGATTTGAGATAATGATAGGTTCTTTGGGGATCTAGAGCAAAGAGAATAGGGGATTTGAGAAAATTAAGGGTTTTGGGAAAATGAAATTCGGGCTAGGGATTTGAGAGAATTGGGGATTTAGAGTAAAAAAGTTGGATCTGATGGAGAACATTTGATCGATGGGTTATTATGAAATCAAAAAAGAAATAGTGTGCAGACAATTTTGCCCCTGCAAATACGACTCACGTGCGGCTCACGTGCTTATTCCGTCAGATTTTTGGATGAAAAAATAGTAGAAGACTAACATGGATCATAATGATAAAAATAGTAGACTAAAAGGGTACATTTTGAAAGATATGGACTAAATCGGGATAAATAATAAAGATAGTGGACTAAAAAAGTATATTTTAAAATATATGGACTAAATCAAAATAAATATTAAAGATACTGGACTAAATTGAGTATTTAACTAGTAGAAAAAAAAAAAAAAAGCCTTGAAAACTAGTAAAAGAAAACAAGAGAATAGCACATTGGATTGGCTTGAAAATGGCCACTGAAAGGTCCAACAACGCTTGGGCTCAAACATTGTAATGCAAGACTAGCTTGAAAATGAAGCCCAAAATATACCCTTACAATATCACACGAACACTATGCCATACACAAGCCTACATCGATGCATCAGAATTTGAAGGTAGTTAAAGAGGGTTTTTTTTTTTTTTTATATATAATAAAAAATTTATTTTAAATAAGATCACATTAAATTCACTTTAAATCTATAAATTCCTTTGGCGATGTATATAAATCAAAGGTTATACAATATTTATAATAATAGACATAAATTCGAATAAAGAGGAGCTTATTAGCCGTACATTTTCATTGCTTTGAAGAATCTTTCTTTTCTTTTCTTGGTCAAGTTAATATTAATTTAACAAGCATTATAGACTATGGATTTATAACACAGCCCAATAAAACAAGACTACATAACATGGGCCAAGCCCATAACCTTCAGAAAAACACAGACCAAGGTTGGGAGCAACCCAAAGTCCCAAACCCAAAACCAACCCCGGGGCCGAAACTAAAACCGAAACCACCAGGTATTCGATTTTAGAAACTATGAACAAAACATATAGATGAAAATCAAAAATCGCCCGTGTGACACCAAACGATGGCTACAAAACCACCCAAATCTTGGTCGGAATATTGGTTTATGGTGTAGAAGTTTCAAATTAGATGGAGAATTCCTACTAGAGTTGCGGCTATAATAGTGAAGTTCATATCACATTTGGGCCTTATTTAACTAGTCCTCAATGCTGACGGTATCTAATAAAGCCTTGTTGCCTGTGGCATCATGGCGTTAGCATGCACGATTTATCAAAATAAAGCACTTTTTTTTTTAAAGGACCTTTATAGATCCAATACTAAGGCTATAAATTTAGTTTTGTATTAGTATATTCTAATGCATGTTTCAAATCATTCATGGAAAATAAATCGAGGTCGGAGCCATATTTTAAGTCTCTTGAGCCACTAACTTTAAGTTGTTTTTCTTCTTCTTTTAACTCTTTTAACACAATTTTAGGGAGTGAACAAGACAGAAACAAATTATTAAAACCATCACTTCTATTTCAAACACCTATTTAAATAAAGTAAAATGATGGAATATGTTTTCTTTTTCTTTTCTTCGAGTGAAGTTTCATGCTTATTTCCCTCAACATTTACTGTACAAAATAATTTTTTTTAGCATCTTTTTAAATAATAAATTTTATATAATATTATGTTTGCAATAACTTTTTCATTAATAATTGTTTAAATATTATAAAGTGGCACGTGATCTCACCTTAGATTTTAATATTTTTTTTTCATTCTCTCAATGCCAATATGAAGTTCTAAGTTACAAATTTTCAAGTTCGTATTCTTTTAATTATTTTTCTTTACTTTCTTAAAATTTTTACATATTAACTTGATAGTATTTTCAACCTAATTATTTATTTTATTGTGATATCTCAATAAAATTGATAATATATTTTTTTTTTCAAACAATCAATTTGTAAAAAAAGTCAAACAAGGATTTATAATTTTGGGACAAATGGAGTTTACATTGATAAATAGAATGGCATATTAAGTAAAATGTAAGTTAATACATATTTAGACCTTCCAATTAGAAAAATAAAAGTATTATATTACATTAAACACCTATAACCCCACTGAAAAGAATCTTTAGAGTTGCCTTTACAATAACGAGTAAAAGTTTCAAATTTTTAGGCTCCGTTTGTTTGCCGTAAAATAATTTATTTGTGTAAAATATTTTTCGTGAAAAGTGTTTTCTTAGAAAATAAAATATTTTACATGGCTCCGTTTGTTTGCCATAAAATAACTTATTGAGGGAAAATATTTTACTGGAAAATAGAATACTGAAAAATATTTTCTGGTGTTTGGATGTACGGTAAGTTCGGTAAAATGTTTTCTTATCCGAAAGGATATGAAAACATTTTACATAATTTTATACTTGCCGCAATTATTGATCGGAAAATATTTTACGGTTGACCAATTTTTCGGTGTTACCAAACACCGTAAAATTAAGAAAAAGCAGCCGTAATTTTTGACTGGAAAATATTTTACGATTGATTAATTTTTCAGTGTTACAAAACACCGTAAAATCCGAAAAATGTTTTTCGGTAAAATATTTTACAGCAAACAAACGGAGCTTTAGTTACAACGAACTATTGTCTTATCATTTCATCCAACTCGTGAGAACCAAAATAGATCACTCTTCAAAGACTGTCTACAATGACATTTACTAGGACATCATGATGGTAGGTATAAGTACTTATATGTTTGATCAGCAGTCATGTGTACACTCCCATTAAATCAACTCATTGTTGTGATTATTTCTGACCAATTCTACTCTTCGTCTCATCTCTTTCCTTGTCCATACATAGTTTTGGTCTTTGTAGGCCATGCAACACCCAATCCACCCTGGCTTGGACCCTTAAACTAGAAAACATTGTTCCTTGTGGGGGTTGCTTTTATGTTAGATTAGACCCTTGTGCCTACAACTTTAATCAATTGTGCATAAATGTTTACTTTGAATGTTATGGAGTACACGTGATGAGGTTGTGGTACGTCCGTAAGTACTTTAGTGTTCCAAAGAAAGAGCTGTATTGGGGCCAAACAGTCTCTTCAGTTTTTGGGCAGGTTTCTTCTCAGTTTCCTGTCAGGGTCTTATCGTTGCAGCTGTTTTTGTTCGATTTTGACTCGAATTCTAAGCTCTAAGTCCGTTTTCAAAGATATGTAAAATTTCAGCGAGGTAGAGAATTACTAACACTTTGATCTAGTAGTACGTTACTTGCAGATTTTACAAGAGTTTACGAGCTTAATTTTTATTAATTACATCTTTAATATATGTTATCCAGCTTTAGACCTTCTTCTAAAAATAAAAATAAAAAGGAATCGGAGGAGTTTTTTATAAGTAAAATTTTCTAACTAATAATTATTTATCACACACTAGATATGAGGATAGGTTTGAGCAAGGGTTTCTTACGGTGCCTCGTACACTATGAAGCTCATGTCTTATCATTGCAATTTTCATTGGGTTTTGACTCAGATTCTTAGTTTGAATCCGTTTTAAAGATATATAAAAGTTTAATGAGATTAGAGATTGGAATCGAAATTACTTTTTATAGGGAAGAGTTTATAATTTGTAATTATTTCACACTATGAGGGCAGGTGTAAATTTGAGAAGGTTTTCTTAAAGTGTTTTATCTGTTTAAAAAATCTAAAATTATGATAGAAGGGTTTAGACTTTTTTAAAGAATAAAATCAGTTGTAATCATTATTGCGTAATAGTATTGAATTACATATCTTAGAAGTAGGATCGCATATGTGAGTAAGAGATGATCGAAATATGTAAAAAATAGTGTATTATATTTCTGTTGCTTTAATATGTATACTACATATGTGTTATCAGAGTTGAATTTCAGTCTAATTGACGAATTGTACGACATTAATATAAAATAGGCTTATACCATCTCTCATAACTGCACGATCAGTCAATCGCGCAAAAGAGGTTTTTTCGTCCTCATCCCAACAATTTCATCCTATCGTTTCCTTTACTTCATAACGTAAAATTCTACATTTTAGCCATGAAAGAAAAGGGCCACTAGACTAAATAAGTGAATGACACTTTACCAGAAGCCAAAAATCTCTTTGGTACGATACAACCCCGGCCAAAGATTTTCCTGGCATGGTTGATATTATTTTGAGTTGACTACCATGGCTCTTGGTAGCTCAGAATTAAATTCTCCATTCAGTCGGTGTCTAGCCTTTTTCAGTAAACTTTAATAAGCATACTATCTCTATTTGTCACAGTTTAATCCGTACTAGCTAGTTAATTGCCCGTATTTATTGACCTTATAAAGAAAATGCCACCAATCTCATGTGATTTATGTGGACTCGAACGATGACTTCTTGGAAGAGATAAAGACCGATTATTCTTTTAAATGATCAATATTTTTAAACGATAATTACTATCGTATAAAAATTTAAATGTACTTTTACTTTAATTTCTTTATCAAATTATTATTAGGTCCGATTAGTAAAATTTAACAACTCTCACAATAAGTTGTGAGGTCATTAGTTAGAAAACTGTTTGGATCCAATCAACATTTTTCTTCTCTATTATACATTACTTTCTTTCCTTTTGATCATTTGCATCTCATTAATAGGATAGTCGTTCAAAACGACACCTATTTTAACAATTTTCGGATAGATAGACATCCCTAGCTAATGCCATAGCAACTATGAGTTTGTCACCTTAGTTGTGATATCCTAGTAGGATACAATACATGTTAGGAGTGCGATTGCTCTGTGTGTGTGTGCGTGCGTGCGCGCGCGTGTGTTTGGGGGTGGGGGAGGAAACTCCTAGTAAATGGCCACATTTTGAGAAGTCTTGGGTGGCTAAATTGGCGTGTTTGACATGAAACTGTCCTTTGTTATGCTGTCTTAACATGGCCTTCATGTGCTTAACAAAATTAAGGTCATTTTCTAGCTTTAGAATCAGTTTTGCTGATTAGCAATTTACTGACTTTGGGTGATAATGGTGGGGACAACACTGCCATTTTCACTATGTTCTCATCCTTCTTGAGTTGCCAATCTCATTCACAGAACATGGGATGGCCTTCAAAAGAGGCCATGACAAGAGCCAACCCTAGTTCAATTTTATCTTGAAGGTCTTGATCTTATATATTGTTTTTATTTGGATTGATAAGAAATACGGCGCTTTTAAAATTAAATTGTATTAGATGCTGTAATTTCTCTTTACTTACTTTTCAAAATTGTTGGAAAGGGTTTAATTGTTTTGAGAACCGTTTGGAATGAGACGAGCTAAAACATTACTAATATGATAGAATAAATAGTGTTAAATGTGCAATAACTATGTATGAAAGTGAACGTAACTAAATAAGATAGAGTTGTGACTAAATAAGATAGAGTTGTACGTAAATAAACAAGATAAAACTAATATCTAACTCTATTATCATGACATGGGACATAAATTCTATTCTAAAATAATGTAGTATTATGTGAAATATTCTTAAACAAAAAAAATTCTCTAACATGCATGTAATTAATTTTGACTAAGCTAAGCAAACAAGACTATATCAACTCGAGTATTCATAAATGATAAATGCATTAGTTGGCAATAAGTTCTCTTTAATGCACCATGTAGTCAGGTAGACACGTATAACCTCTTGTACTGTCACTGTAGTGAATGTACTTATTGAAAGTTGGCAAACAAACATTAAATGATGAAAGAAATTTGTAGAGAACACGAGGCCGTATATGCAAGCGTACTTATCTTGGGGGCTCCAATGTAGATAAACATTTTCATGGGAGCCTAATGTAACGGTAAATTGACATTATGTGATCTAGAGATCACATATTCGACTTAAAGAAATACGCTTGATTACGACAATATCAACTTTGTTAAAAGACTAGCGAAAATTACGGATGACGTCCTATCACCCACAACCTTACCTCTGCTTGTGCTCGGCACACAATAGAGAGGGTGAGACATCCCATCACCTATGTCATCTGACCTAGAAAAGTTGAAAAAGTTGTCAGGTGGTAAAAATATTCATCTCCCAACATCGAGCAACGGTATACACTCACACTTCTATTCTTTCTCTTAAAAAAAAAAAAGTTATACTCATTGAGCTCAGACGTGTCATTCAACTATTATTGACTTGATCAAAGGAGCCTATTCCATAGGATTGAATCACATTTCTTCTTGCAAGTTAACTGAAAGTATGCATTTATATTTTTACCTTAACGGTGACAATAAACTATTATAAAGATGCAAGGTAAATTGGGTATAATAAACCCTAAAGTGAATCTAATACTTTACCAAATTTCATGCATAGCGAAACTTTTTTGCAAAAAACTGCTTATTATAGATAAAGATTTATGAGGCTTAGAAGGTGGACGGTACTTGTTCAACATCAGGACCTAGTTGGAGAGACTAGTGGTACTTGTTCACTATTGAACTTGTGTCTTGATTCTTAAACAATCTCCATTTTGGTGGTGATTGGGTAAGGTTGTTCTAAAAGGACCACATCACAAATTCTTTAAAACGAAGGTAATGAATATCAGAAAGGGTTACATCTAAATAACATTCCTGTGGCAAGTGATTGTGTAAAATTTTAGATCCAATATGTGTGCTTTTCGTAATAACCGACCTTATCGATTGTGATAAAAGTTTAATTTTATGTGATTTGGGAGTATTGAATATTACACGCGGAAAATACAAATATAGATTGCACTACGGTTAGCATGCATGCTTAATGCAAACACAAGCAGCACGTTTTGGGCTATGTAAAATTAGAAAAAAAAAAAAAAACGATAATTGTACGAAACTCTGATTATATGCAAGATTTTAAAAATGCCAAAATTACTGTAGGGTCCATTTTATATAGTTTAATCTTACATTTACAAATCACTTTTTAATTTCACAACTCAAACATAACCTCCAATTTTTATAACAACTTTACGGTTACATCAATATTTTTATGTATATATGATCATAGCTTTTTAGTGGAGAGTATCCCTCAAATAATATAGGTACTATCTCCATTCATTCTTATAGTGATACTTTTTGTCTTATTTATAGGGATATTTTTGAATCCCGAACCGAGATTAGTCTCATATTTTCGAGTATAAAAATACTTTGTAGTTTTAATAAAATAAAATAAAATAAAATGCTTATGGCTGAGGTAGGTTGATTAGTCCTATTCTTGAAACTATAGGAAATTATTTTTATACAGATGTGAAAGTAGGGCCCACATATGTGTGGTCTACTTTTTGTATTAGTGCCCCATCCATATAGAAGACAAACTCGAAACTATAATATCAAGGACAACATGACTAAGGTCTTTACCCAATCGTATGTATGATGAAAAGTCAAGTCAGGAAAAGAAATTTCCTTGTAATTTCTGAACTTTGATTTCCAATGTCTCTTCGAAATTTCTCCTTGGAGTCAATAGAGAACCAATGTCGTTAAAACCACTAATTAAAGACAATTCAGTAAACTAAATTTCTTTTATAGGTAGGTTTCAATGAAAGTTCAAACTCGTTTTAAATCTATTATATACTATATTATTTTGTATTATTAATATAAGAGTTTGTTTCTTCGACTCACTAGAATCTATTAATGTGCTAATAAATTAGTACTTCCTATACATATGCTCAACGGTTTAGATGAACAAAATTTTTTGACCCTGTTAATGATCTATGAACTGGCCGCATCAGATGAGTAAATAATATTATGATTTGCATGGGGCTAAATGAAATTCATGTTAATTACGTATAATGATTTTTCAGGTATAATGACAACTGATTCTAAATTTTGATTGAGAACATTATGGAAACATATTCTTTTATTTTTCATGAGGAACTTACTTAAGCAAAAATATATTAGATTCACTCCAAAGTTATAAATCATATGATGCAGTAGTATGCTCCAATGCATGTTTCAGATCAATCAAGAGTCAGATATTATGTGACATAAATTTGAATTTAGAACATTTCACCATAATAATTAAGTTACTACATGATCACTCGACTCAACTCTTGAAACCAAATTGTTTAGCCTTCACAGAATTTTCAAGAAAGAGACTAAACAATTCTCTTGGCATATCATTTCCTACTAACATAATTTACCCATTTAGACAACAAAAACCATTTGGTTCAAATTCAAATATTTTCGCGTTCTAAAAATTGTAATTTGGAATATTTTTCAAAACATAAAGTTCAATTGGTAATTGTTCTAACAAATTGCAATTCCTAGCCACTCTTTTGTCCTGAGAACCTAATACACAAGGAAAATTGATTAGGTAAAATATAAACTAAAAAGTTATTGGAAAAAAAATAAGAAGAATATGATTGAAGGGGTGACAAAAGTATAAAAGTAACCTGAAGTAGTGAGGAACATTAGTTAGATAAATTACCAATGTGTGTTGTGAAGTTGACCCTAAAGTCAAAAGTTTAAGAAAGTCTTAACTAGTGGAATTAAATAAATTTTAAGAAAGTCTTAACTAGTAGAATTAAATAAATTTTAAGAAAGTCTTAACTAGTAGAATTAAATAAATTTTAAGAAACCTGTAAACCGAGAGGAAGTTTCTGATCTACTTTCAAGAAGACAAATCATCAGAAACCCCATAGTGTACGTTGTTGAAGGAGGAAAGAGACCTTGATGAACCCATTACAGCTTCTCAAGTTGATTGGGTTCGAGAAAGCAGCGTTTTGAATATAAGAGTTGAAATGAGGTGAGTACGTCAATAAGGTGAGCCGCACACGTGAACTGATAATAAGGTGAGCGAGTCATATGTGGATGGATGCAGGCAAGAATGATCAATGTCTAACTTTGATATCATATTAAAATTTATGGATAGGATGAAGTAGTTTATGATCTCATAACATGATTTTAGAATTTATGATTTGTCAGCATGAGAGAATTATATATCTTTTAAGTATCCTCTTCCCATGTGACCACCCACCTTATAAGATCATAATCTCTAAAACTATTTTATAAGATTAAAAATTATTTCACCTAATTCCATTTAATTATAAAATAGAATTCCGTAATTTTTAGGATTATGAAAGAATTAACATTACGAAAGAAACCAAATTCTATCTCAATAATATTGTTATGAAAGGATCAATATTATAAGATTATAACAGGTTAAATAATGACTTATTGTATTTTTATATTTTAAATTTAAACTATTATTTCTACCTCCGTTATACAATATAAAAAAAATTATGAAATTATCTGAATTCCTTAATAAGTGGCTTTGCACCCCCAACATGTCCCTAAGCCTATACACCTTCCAAAAACACAAATGGTCTCTCCTTTGTCCCCACAAGCCCAAATGGCTTTGTTTATCTTTCAAACATCAACCTCACTTTTTTTTTTAATTCAAAATAGCCATATGTTATTCACAATAATTGATATTGTAATATCTCACACTCACTGCAATGAGCATACCACTAGAGCAAAGCTCTATTGGTTCAACCTCCCTCTTTATATACCCTTTATATATATCTCTTTTTATTCTCACCACATTCCACACAAATTTTTCCACAATTCCATTCCATTTCCTTTCCAATTTTGCCTACAACTCTAAAACACCTCTTGCAAAAATGGCCATTAGAAGACCAAACAAGTTGTCACAAACAGCAGTGATCAAGCAAATTGTAAAGAGGTGTTCTAGCTTAGGGAAGAAACAAAGCTATGATGAAATACAAGGGCTTCCTTTGGATGTCCCCAAAGGCCATTTTGTTGTATATGTTGGTGAAAATAGAATGAGATACATTGTGCCTATCTCATTCTTGACTAGACCTGAATTTCAAAACCTTCTACAACGTGCTGAAGAAGAATTTGGCTTCGATCATGATATGGGGCTCACCATTCCTTGTGATGAAGAAACTTTTGAATCTTTGACATCAATGCTTAGATAGAGAAGCAGAAGAAGAAGTTGGCTGGCAAAGCCTAGGCTGTGTGCAACGCCCGGTTCACATTGATCGTGTAAAGAATATGTGTTCAGCTTGGGCTTGACCGACTTAAACATTTTATACCTATTGATTAAACTCAATGGGATGACACGCTAGTAGTTGGACTCGGGTCATTGCAGGCGGTGCACGTTCCGAGAGTATTTTAGAAGATTATGAAGAACCAGATCGCCATTCTTTCTGGATTGTTAATCTTCTCAATTTTTTTTTTTGCTTTTGGGATTTTTTTTCTTTTTTCTTTTTATCATCAGCTAACTGAAAAACGAAGGATGAACTTTCGAGTTTAGATTTGTATATCTCAAAAGTTTGATGATTTTTTCCTCGCAGTGGGTGTTTGATGTAATTTGTACCCTGTGAGAGAATTAATATATATAACGGATCTTGATCATGGTTGTTATATGTTTAATACAAAGTCACGTCTCCTTTGAATTGTTACTTGTTTATAACTTTCTTTATCATTTATTTACTTCTTTACCTATATCTTTTTTCAATTGAGAAATATCAAGCTTTATTTCTATTTTTGCATTTTTGGTTTCCAAAGTTTTAGCCTCTATTAGTAAAGTACTAGAAATACTTTCTAGTTATGACTCGGGTATAAGACAAATGGATGATGTTTGCTTACAATTTCAAGCACGTTATTATATGTTTGTTATATATATATATATATATATATATATATATTTTTTTTTTATGTCGAAGAGACTTTCTTTATCATAAGCAATGAGTTTCGATGTATTAGACATATCTATATTTCTAGAAGTTCTAATGGTCGTGCCTATTTTAATGGTTAATTTAGTTTAAGCAAAATGATCTAATTGATTTAACCTTCACCCACAGGTGATTTATAGTATTGCTTAACACCGCTAACTTTTCTCCCTCAAGAACATAAAGAAATAACTATACTATACGGCGTGGACTATCAAGCTACTATAAGAGTTGAAATAATTTGACTACTATTTTTAAAAATTGAGTAGAATAATCTGATAACCACTTTAATTAAAATTACAAGTTTAAATTAAAGTTTTTTTCACTGAAAAAATAAAAATAAATAAAAAGAGAGAGAGACAATTTAGCCAGTAGTCAGCACAATTTAGCCAGTAGTCGGCAGCCACGTTTCCCATATCATTTTTTTTGGTCTAACCCATATTGATTTGGCGTAACTTTACTTGTGAATTACTCTCCGAGTAAATGGATGGTCTACGTCCAGACGTATTGTACGTATATGGACATAGACGCGATAATAGGGACACGTATTCTATAGGACACAAGATCAATTTTTTTATTTTATTTTATTTGGTCAAAGACACATGAGAGTAGAAAGTATATATAAATCATATATGTTGATATTTAAACAAATACATAATGAAAATTCTTTAAAATTATGTGTAAATATTTCATTAAACTTATCCATTAATCCATAGGGATAATCTTAATAGCATAATGTATAGTGACATACACATATTTTATTTTCCTTTCAATTTTTGGATAAATTGTTAGTACTTTCACAATATATGTTAAGACGTATCGTGTTACGCCCAAACTCAATCACTTTTTTCACATTCCAAGAATGTTGTACATTCGAAAATTAATTTCAGGAGACTATATTTAAAACAAAAAATATATCACTAAGTCAAAGACTTGGTACCAACTCAATCACTTTACACATGTATGATATATTGATTTATGCTTAGATTTTTTAATAATATGATAACATTATTATAAAATTCAATGCTCATCATGAAGTGATTCCAGTCTTAGCCCTAAACTTCGAACTTATACTTTGATCAACACTTGATGTAGAGCATGGCATATCAAAAGTCAATGCATGTAGATTTAGCTGTGCCAATATGGGACTATGTGATGAGCTGCCAAAAGCATGGTCCTGATCATGATTTTACATAGCCACTTTTATCTTTTTGCTAGGTATGCAATATGCATTAATTGGTGGCTAAGATCCCGTATCTATTATACGCACGGCTACACACAGTCCAGTCAAACCACGGTTGGAAGATTGTAGGAGTATACTCTCAGTACTTAAAGAAGTAAACCGATACGTGAATTAACTTGCCAAATATGGTTTATACCAACCTATATAGATACACATTGTGACTCATCTCTGAACATCGTTGTTGTTGTTTTGAAATAAAGATAGAAGGCACAGAACATCACTTATTACGACATAAAAATGAATGATATCGTGAATTCCATATAATTAACTCCATCTAATGAGATAAAACCTTAATTTGTTTGTGATTATTTTACGTATATGTCCAATATCCAATATTATTGCATATATCTAAATCCAATATTGCATGTGTGACATCATTTATCACAGCTGCCACCTTTCATCTCTCTCTCTTTTTGATGTCTCTTTCGCTAGTTGTTTTTGTTCCCAGGCATTGTCTTCTTCGCATTTGTTGTTCCAGAATTGAGTGATTAGACAAAGAGCGCCATTGATGTCGGAAGGCGTGCTTTCTTGTAGGGCAGACATGTTTGGGGTTTCCAGCGTGAGGAAGACTTTCTGGGTGGCCTTATTGACTGGGACTAATAACTATTTGTACAGTATTTTGTAACCTGTTCAACACGCATAACTTTAATACTCCAACTAATATCTTCGGGTATGACCCAAAAAAAAACAAAAAAAAAACTAATACCTTCATAAACTTCTTTAACACGATGAACATATATGTGTAGCTTATATAGTTACGTGTCACCATCATATATACTTATGTGACACATATCGCCGATAGACGAGTTAAGTGAGGACCAGTGGATAGGGACGGAAGCAAGGAAGGACCGGAGAAGCCCAGGCCCCTAAGCCTCCAATTTTTTTAAAAAAATTTATGTATTGTATTATTCTTTTAAAAAACATTATGGCCCTCCCTTATTTTTTAATTTTTTTTGTCAATGGCCCCCTAATTGAATCTTAATTTATAATATTAAATTCTTGGTTCTACCCTTTGTTAGTGGGGGTTGTAAAAAAAATTAAAATTAAAATTAAAAAAAATTAAAATATCTATGCATTCCAGTTAAAAAATTAGTTCGCACCAACTAAGAAAATATTTTAGATTCGCCCTTGTATGTTGACATCGCAATCGGCCTTCCGTTTTTAAGAAAATTCCTTCGGTCATACCTAATTTTCTGGAAAAACAAAATCAAGAAAGTTATTCTAGGCAGCTCATATGTCCTAGTGAATAGATTGAATCACATTTGTCCTCTATTCATTTTCCTTTCATGTAATTGCTCCCCTTTAATCATTGTCTTAATTAATGTTTTGTCTCACGTTTTGGGGAAAAATATCATTTCCTGCGCTATCTTAATCTTATGGAGTGGATGTTCGATTAGAATTTATAGGGTAAATTCACACTTAGTCTCAATTGTTTACAAACTTTCCTAATGTAATTCCTAATGTTTCAAAAGATTTAAAATGATCTTTAATATTTACAAAAATTATTTAAAATGATTCTTATTGTTTAAACTTAGTCAATATAGTCTTTATTATTTTAAAAAAAATTCAATTTAGTGCCTATTGTTTTATAAAAAAATTCAATCCAATCTCTACTTGTAACCCCTATTTGGGGACTAAAATAAATTTTATAAGAAATAATAGGAACTAAATTAGCTAGTTTTGAACAATATAGATTGTTTTAAATCACTTTGTAAACATTAGAGACTAATATGAATTTTTTAGAATATTAAGAACCATCTTAAAAAAAGTGTAAACAATAGGGACTAAGTGTGAAATTTACCCTAATTTATAATACAATATCCATAGCTCTAGTGTTGTTGTGCTTATGGGAAAATGTCACAAATGGTCCCTATTGTTTTTCTAAAGATTTAAGTTTGTCCCTATTATTGAAAATTAGTCAATTTAGTTTTTATTATTTTTATAAAAAAATTAAATTCTCACCTATTGTTTAAAATTACCTAATTTAGTCCCTATTATTTTTTTTAAAAAAAAATTAGTCCTTAAATAAGAGTCATGTGCAAGGACTAAATTGAATTTTTTAGAAATAATAGACTAAATTGATTTTTTTAGAAAATAATAAGAACTAAATTAACTGATTTTGAACAATAGAGATGAATTTAAATTTTTTTGAGAAATAATAAATATTAAATTGACTAATTTTGATTATTTAAACAATAGGAATAAATTTAAAATTTTAGTGAAATAATAGAAATCATGTGTGTATTTTTTCCTTGCACTTATTAGATAAGATCAACTATATAAAACTTTGTATGTATGGGTTCAAAGTTAATTAAAGTATGAAAAGAAGATCCTAAATAAAAAAATTTATAATCAAATTTATATAATTGATTTTATTTAATACGGTAAGACTTGGTCCGATAAAAGTATACACATTACGGAGAGCCTGTACGAGAGTCACATCATTCCATTGCTATCAAGTTTCAAGAAGTACAAATTATGTAAGGTGCCATTGAAAATGTGCTCGTCTTTGTTAGGACTTTTAATGTTGACCACCGTTCCAGCTGGCCTCGATTAATTATGCTATTAATAATGAGGTGACTTGATAAGTCAAGCTCAAAGTTGAGTTTTTTATTTTTATTTTTAATAATGAGAATCTTACTTTAGGACCATATTAAATTCGTTATAAATTTTATAATATAATTATATATCCGAATATATATACCAATTTAGTCAAAGAATTAAAAAAGTTTTCTCACTATTTTTTTTTTTTTTTGTCGAAGTTTTCTGATAAATGAACTTTTATTTTTTTAGGGGTCGATGAATCAAAAGAGAGAATATCATTTTTCTCTATGAGTTTTTATCTAAATCTCAAACTCTCACATGAGATTTTAGTTTTACCTAGATTCTCCTATGATGTCCAATTCTATCAAACAAAACATTTTGATTAAATGACAATTTAGTCTTTTATTTTTGATTGAGTTATTTAATTCTATTTTATTGCCTTTAATTTTTTTTATGTCTTTAAAAAGTTAGTTCATTGCAAAAAAGTTATATGTTGGATTAGGAAAAAAGATCGAATTTAATTTGAGATGTATATATATGTATAAAAAAAATTAAAAGTGAATCTAATTTTCCTAATATCTCGTGCAATGTGATTTTTGCACAATAAACAATTTTTATTTTTATTTTTATTTTTTATTATATTTTTATAAGGTTAGCTCATTGCAAATAAACTATAATGAACCATGCCAATGATTATTTAGAATGTCTATTTCTCAACAATGCTCCTAGTGATGTATGCATGGAACCATGAAACCATGGCAATTGAGTTAGAAAAAAATATCAAATTTAATTTTAATTGTATATATATGTATAAGAAAATGATAGATTCGAAAGTAAATATTATTTTTCTTCAATCTCACGCATAACACAAATATTGTAGAACAAGCTATTTTATTTTTTTTATTTTTTAAATTAAAAATTTTATGATTTTCTATTTGAATGTAGACCTTTCTATTTAATGATTTTTTATCAAATTATTTGGTCTATTATTATTATTTTCCTTTGCCTTTGTTTTTGAAATATAAAAAGATGAAAATGTCTTTCAACATAAGGCTTTGTTTGACAAAGTTTAATGTCAAAGGGGGACAAAATATCACATTTAGTCCCTATTATTTTTAAGATATCTCAATTTGGTATTTATTAGTTAAAATTTCTCAATTGACTCCCTATTATTTCTTTAAAAAATTTAATTTCGTCCCTATTATTTTTAAAAAATTTTAATTTCATCCCTGTTGTTTTCTTAAAGTTTTAAATCAGTCTCTATTGTTCAAAATTAGTCACTTTAGTCATATTGTTTTCTAAAAAAGTCAAGCTCATCCCTATTGTTTCTCAAAAAAAATTAATTCAGTCATTCAATAATATGGACTAATTTGAAACTTTAGGAAAATAATAAGGACAAAATTGAAATTTTTAGAAAAATAATAGGTACAAAATTAAAATTTTTTAGAAATAATAGGGATAAAATTGAAACTTTTTTAAAAATAATAAGGACGAAATTTTAAAAAATAATAATAGGGATGAAATTAAAACTTTTAGAAAAATAATAGGGACTAAACTAGATAAAATGAAACAATAGGGACCAAATTGAGATTGTTTGGGAACTATAGGGACTATATGTGGAATTTTCCCTCAAAGGGGAATATGGATAAAACCAAAATCTCATAGGAAAGTTTGAGATTTAGCCTAAAACTCATGGGAGAAAATGACATTCTCTCTAATATAGTTTCATGACTAAATGATAAGCCACTTCTCGCAATTCTAGTTGAAAGAAAGGCATCTTGTTGAAAGAAAGGCACTAAATGATAAGACACTTCTAACCATTCTTGTTGAAAGAAAGGCATCTTTTCACATACACGAAGTGAAGTATAACCTAGTATAGAGGATGCAATCAAAAGAGCAACAATTTCTTCTAACAGTTAAAAAAAAAAAAAAAGAGCTTCTTATCTGTTGATTAAATTATTAGATGCTCTTCTCTTGGAGATGAATCATGTAATGAAAACAATTTCAAAACACTTTATAATGTTGTTATTTTAAAGATAGTATTTGTCCCTACATAAAGATTCTAGTATTTATTTCTAAAAGTAATAATATACCAAAATAGTTTATTTAAAAAGATGTAGAAGAGAAGTAAAAAGTTTTCAATTAGCAGAAAAAGACTTAGATTCAGGACTCTTATATAGGCATAAGGTACCTCTATACAATAGTTGCATCTCTTACAAAATGTACTTATGAAAATATATCTATCCAAATGAACAAACATGTCCTAGAACTAAATAACATGAACTTTGGAAACGAAACTAACTTTTATTATTCTCTCTTTTGAAAATTCCAACATTATCAAGTTATTATCTCATTTAAAAGATGAAACAATTAGAAATGAATTTATTTTATTGAAAAAGCAAATTCGCCTTTGAAAGAGAACGTCTTTTTACATGTTATTGAAAAGGAACATTGACAATTTAGCGATTTACATTGGAGGGAGATTAGAAGCAAATATAACTTATAGAAACTAAACCTGATACTGGTCATGTCTACCATTAGAAAACTGAGTTAGGAAATTCTTCGGTCTAACTGTTGGATCATTCGACTATTGTTAGGTCATATTTCTTATATTTGAGGCGTTGATTTAGATTACTAATACTATAAAAATACCATCAGACATGTAAAAATGCTCGCTTTTGTTGTTGAAATATAAATTCTTATCACATGAAAAAAACCACAAATTTTAAAATTATTATATAATATCATGAGTTATTCCACATAATATCTAGACAATCAATACTCGTGTATTCTCTCATATTCATGAGTTCTTTCTTTAGATTCTTAACATGATATAAAATTAGTTGAGTTTTATTCCAGTCTTATTCATCTACGATGACCCATTTGTTTGTTTATTTCACTCTTGCTGATTCATTTGTCTCGATGTCAATTCTCGATACTCGATTGAAATCTCTTAACACGTATAATTCGATTGTCAAACAAAAGCATTTCTACTAAAATTTCTATAGTTTTGGGCTCGGAGAAATTGCACAAATGATACTTATTATTTCTTTAAAATTTTAAATTCATCCCTATTATTTAAAATTAGCTAATTTAATCGTTGTTGTTTCTCAAATATTTCAAATTTGCCCATATTGTTCAAAATTGATCAATTTAGTCCATCTTATTTCTCAAACGAAATTAATTTAGTCTAAATTGGCTACTTTTAAATAATAGGGATTAATTAATTTTTTTTAAAAAATAATAAAGACTAAATTGACTAATTTTAAATAATAAAAACGAATTTAAAATTTTGAGAGAAATAATAAAGACTATTTGTGTCATTTTCCCTTTCGGCTCAAACAGATGGACGAAACCTTTATCAGTTTAAAGAGCTTATACACCTAATAGTAGCAGACCAATAAATATACTGGGCCTACATCGGTCTGGGCTTTGGCTTCATACAATTTAATGCCTTTGAAAGTTGAGCCAATGGTAGAGAAGAAATTGATGCTGGGGAACATTTGAATCCAACGTAACCGGTTTTCAAGGCCAACCATTGACCAAATAGACACAATGATGAAGAAGATCTATAGGGAGAAAAAAAGTTTCTGACCAGGACAGTCAGACGAAAACGGCTCTCTCATAAAAAATAAATTCTACGTGTATGAGTTAATTAATCGGTCCGATTCTCCGGACATAAATGCAACTCCTATGATCCAAAAACATCAAGGAGATCTAGTGAAAGATAGGATCTCAATCAGTGGTGCCATATATTACTGTTGTTCAAGTGAGATTTGTCGTCATTTGAGCATTATTCTTCATTTGGTTGGCCTTACTCAAACATAATTCGCGCGCATGCGAATTTAGAATATTATATTAGGGTTTAGGGCTTAAAATTAAAGAAGTTATAGGTATTTAAGTGATTTTTACAGACTAAAAACATTAAACTGTATTAAAATATTTTGTAAGTCAACAAAAACTGCAATTTATACAACCTCAAATGTGAATCCGATCCTCCCGATAATTGAACATGAAACTTACGGGCATATAATTCAAATTTCACGTGGGCTACGCTACCCAAATTTGCAAATTTCTCGGACTTTTTGTCGTGGACCATTTGGTCACCTGAAAGGATCGAAAAATGAATACAAACTCCAAATTTTATTTTTATTTTTGTCGGTAAAACTCCAAAAATAGAGTATAGGACAAAAGAGATCTTAACTATAAGCAAGAAAAATAAAATATGTAGGCGAAATATATTGGTACTAGCCAAACTGTCAAGTTTCATAAAATACTTTGTGTGTCTGCTGCGTGTCTTACTATTTTTGTCTGAACCTAATCAAACTGATTTTCGGCTGTTAGCTTGAGAGTAATTGAGCAATTAGATCATTCACATTGCAGAGTCATTATCAATGAATTCTCTAGTAATTCTCAACTAACATATACGATTCATTCTCGTAAAGATTCTAACACACAGAATACTCTTTACTTTAAGAGCGGGATGAGTGATACATTCGGCAAGCACCAATGAAGAATGCAAGCAAAGTTGGAGCTCGGGTATTGATATATTTCATCAAGCGATAGGAGACAAACTGATAAGAAGGCCGACTACATAAAGGGAGTGAACCAAAAAAATCATCTTTTTGGAGCAGACCAATCTTTCGTAACGCCCCCTTACTCTCTCTCTATAAAAAAAAAAAAAAAGCCTGCGAAAAGCACGAAGAACTAGCTAAGCCACTAATTTTGCAGTGACAGAGCCACAACTAACCATGTGCACACCCTGGTAATTTCAGATTTTATGTGAGAAAAAAAAAAAAAAAAAACATATCCAACCCGAACACTTCACCTTAAGGGGGCGTTTGGCTCGCAAAATATTACAGGATTTTCAAGAATGTGAACATAATTCTATGTTTGGTTCATGGAATGAAAAATAATTCTTGAGAATATAATATTCTTATGATTTGCCCAATTTCTATTTCCAAGTGAGGGGTAAGAATCTAACATTCTCACAAATGGGAATGTTTTGGAGAAAATAAAAGACACAAATACTCATCTTAAAAAATACAAAATTAAAATAAAAAATAAATAATTCTAAAAAAATATTGATAAAAATAAAATAATAAAAATAAAATAAGAAAATAAAATTAAAATAATATAAAATATATAATAAAATAATAAAATGATAAAAATAAAATATAAAATAATAAAAAATAAATAAAAGGAAAATAAAATAAAATAAGATAAAAATAAGATGGAATAAAATAAAAAATAAAATAAAATAATACTATTAAATAAAAAATAGTAAATAATTTTTTTTTTGAAATAAATAAAAATTATTAATGTTTAAGTTAAACTAAAATCTTATAATTTAAATTAAAAATATAAATAAAATAAATAAAATAATTTTTAAATTTTAAATTGTCAGAATTTTTTAAAATAATAAGTTTAAGTTTATAAGTTTTGAAGTGTAAAGTTAAAATTTACAAATATAAAAATAAAATTTCTTGTATAAATACATTAAATATTTTTTTTGCTCATGTATTAGTAAAAGTATACAACATGTATCATTATTTATACAATTTTTATGATATTTTTGTTTTTTTTTTTGAGTTAGGGGCATTGTTGATTTTTTTTTAAAAGATTCTTATAAATTATTGGGTCTAAATCAAATATAACAAAATAATATTCCTATGAATTTGACAAAATATTCTTAGAAATATTTTTAATGTATCAAACAGTTTTAATCATATTCCAGAGAATAATATTACTAGGAATGACATTCCCACAAATATTATTTCCATAAACGAAAAATCAATCCTTAAACCAAATGCCTTCTAAGCCCTCCGTCACTTCACAATAAACATACCCAACCCGTCATCAAGCTCAAGTAATTTTTTTTTCCTCTCTTTTTTTGGCAAAGAACTAAGAAACTAAGTTTTAATATCTATCTATGACGCCTGTTATCTTGGATGACGTTTTAAGCTAACCATGTCTTGGCTCTTTAACCCTATGCTTAAGATTGAGAACAAGGCAAAGTCCTACTGTGCTTAATCTTTTTTAGTTATAACACTTGTTGTTTCATGACTTCATGAGATGTATTTAATTAAAGTGGTTTTAATATTTTAATTATAGTGTCACTTGTATCTTTATTTTTTTCAGTTATACTTATTTTATTTGATTATTCAACAGTTTCAAAATATGAAACCACTCTGAGGATAATTATAAAAGGTATTTTTTCTATTTACAAAAACTTCATATATATTTTAGTACTTATATTTTTATAGTAGCTATAATTGTTATATGTTGCAGTGCTTATTTCTTTATAATTGTTATAATATAGTTAAATAGTTTATGTATAGATGAGTGTCCCAATCCCTAATTATTGACCTTGACCCCGGTGGCGATAGTGTACATTTTCTTGAGGTTAGGGTTTAAAAACATCAATGGATTTCACATGCTTGTTTCTAACGTGTGAACTCTACGGGTTGGTGGGACTTACATCAATAGAGACTGACATTCAAAACGTTAAACGTTTTAAAGTCATTTCCTTTCTTGCTACTACTAGGCATAGTTGGTTGATTTCTGACTTCTTTAATTTCTTTTTCCTTTTGTTGCATAGAATACCTTTGAAAAGCACTTCGAGCTTATATTAGGGTTAAAATTCTAGAAAACATGATCTTACCTGAAAAAGACATATTTCAAGTTAGTTAAATACAAGATTTATCGGAACAGATCCTAAGGAAATTATCTGTTGACTTATTTTAATTAATGATATAAGTAAATCTCTCACCTACACTCTAAACGTTTCACCACTAGACTAATCCCTTACGAAAAGGTGTACCTTGTAATAGAACTTGTGTTAACGGTAGAATGGTCACAAGCCTACTCCTATTGATTTGAAGGCCTCCATTTCAAAGGAAAAAAAAAAAAATACACCAATAATTTCTTAAGTTTTTTTAGGTCATCTTATTTTACGTGGTCAATCCTCCATCGTAGTTCTTTGTATTGGATATGTTTGCTTGAGTTTAAAAAGTCTTACGATTTTTCTAAAGCACTACCTAATATTTAGTCTACTAATTAGTTGCTTTACTCAATACCAAACAACATACATATTCCATTTGGAAAGCATATGTGAAGCATGTACAAGTTTGGATTTAAGACGTGAATACAATGCACAACTCCAAGGAATTGGTTTAATAGTAAAACGCTTAAGGTATGGGCAAGAGACATGACGTTTAGATATGGGTAAGAGACTCGTTCATGTCACTGATTCAAATCAATTAAGGGATAAATGATCTATTATGGTAGATCTTGTATCTAACTAACTAAAACCACATTATTTCGGAGGGAGTCATTTGTATTAGTGTTTAGACCTGGTGTGAGCTCAAAAAGCTTTTCAAGGTATTCCAAAATACAATACGATACAAAAATTCAAGTTCCTTTATCACGAGGAGTGAATCAAACAAAGAGAGCAAATAGAGGGAGAGAATGAGATCATGAGATCATGATAGTTCATTTGAGAGAAACAGTCTAGAAAGCATATGGTTAAGCAGAGAGGCAATGACAATAATAACCTCAAACATATTTAAGTGTTAATTTTACTTGGGCCAAATGTTCCTTCATAAAGTTGAAAAACTTTTTATTGAATTAAAACTTGGAAAAAATTTTGCTCGATGTAGTTTAAGAACTTTTTAGTGCATTATAGTCTTCTAGTAGATACTTGGTGTAATACTTCATAAGAAAGCCTGTACTTACAAATTTTACCAATAAGATACAAAAGACATACTTCACATCTAGAGTTGCACCAAAAAGTCCGAATGATCCATCTACAAAAGAACCAAGAACGGAGAAATACCGAAGAATGGAGAGGTCTTTATGTTCTTTTTCGCCCGACTCTTTGGTCTTATCATTTAGGTTATATGAGTGAAAGAAAACGGCTTATAAATTTGCAATAAAAGGATCAAGTGCAAAGGGTATTAACAATACTTCACAAGAAAAAGGAAAGAGAGCAAGACCAAGAACTGAATAATCTATATACCTTTTTCACAAAGGATAATAAGAAACTATGTCATCTCACTTAAGAGAAAAGCAAACCAATCCAGGTGGGTAGAATGCAAAATGGATTAACAAGTAAAAAGATCATATACAACCATTTAGTACAAAATAAACATACAGTAACGATAAAGCACCACTCTAACGTGCAAAACCATGCGATATGGCTTTGCAATACCATGTGATTAGCGAGAAATTAAGGCCGGGAACGTAATACGAGAACTATGAACCTGAGAGAATCAGATAATTGGCTTCAAACGTATATGCCTTGTATACTCAACCAGACAACAGGTCACACGAATGACGGCTCTTGCCATTTCCAGCTTCAGCATAAACTTGTTCTGGTATCTCAAGCCCCTTAGACAGCCAACTATGATAACCACCTTCTGAAAACTGTAATAGCAATCTGCTTTTCTTTTCTGGACCAGATTATTATCTACAAAGTCATGATTTGCTGCTTCTAGATATTACTTTTTGCAACTTTTAACACGAAACAGTGTCAAGCCTGCAAGATGCAGCACTAGTAGCCAGTCTTTCCTTTCGAGGAAAAGAATCTGCTAAAGCCACGAGAATGTTTCTCTGGTGTTGGGGTGGAAGATGAAGAAGAAGAGCCTGACTTAGTTGGGCGATGCTTTGGATGCTTTGAACTGATTGGTGATCTCAATAGATTGTTTGGTTCAGAATCAGAGGGACTAAACGGGGCATTGTATAGATCCCTGGGAGACTCGCCACCAGTTCTCGGCATACTGAGGCAACTTGCAGTTTCAATCTCGGCTGCATCCCCATCTTGCAAGTTCATGCCACTGGTAGTTGGTTCTTCTCCAGTCAAGCCTTCGGCCTTTTGACTCCTCTCAGTGAATGGAGATCCCATGAGCTCAGTTTGAGGACGTAAAGTTTTCAACTGCTTGCCAAGGAGAAATATGGTTTCCTGACACTCTGCAAGTTTCTCAGCTGCAGCTGCTAACTCCCTCTCCTGAGAAAGCAAATGAAGATAGTATTCAAAACCATATGAAAAGAATTGTGTTTCTTTCCTTAACCACATTAGCATTGGTCCCGTGTGATAGTTCAAGGAAACATATCAACAAGCACAATGCCAAAGATTGAATTTTTTTTTTCGTCTCATACTTTATTTATCGTATAAGAGGATTTGCAAATGAACTACATGTAGTTTTCTACTGCTTTATGCAATGACAACTGTTCTCCCATGAAGACAAGTGTAACATAAATTATCTTTCTGGTAATAAACCATCTAATTTAAGAAGTTGATGGATTTGTATATCATGTAATGAACAAAAAACATGGAAGAACTATAAGACTAAACAAGGCAGAACCATATTCCCTCAGGATCTGCACTTATCAAGCATATGGCAACCAAGGGAAGATTTGATCAAATTAAAACTAGTGAAATTCATTGAACTAGAAAGCATGTTTACAAGAACACCTAGGGTCTATCTATACTTTTCCGGATATATCTTCGTCCTCAATGACAAAGCATAAGCAGTTATGTGGATATAGACTTTAAAGACGATAGATGCCCATTTGCTGCATTTCTGTTTGGCCGATCACAGACATACTGAATAATGTGACGAATACCAATTTGCATTACTCATATCAAGGGAATATTAGATGGCTTGTGCATCTAACCTGGTTAGTTCTCGCATCAGTTTCTGCGGCAGTACCACTCTCAATCCTGACAGAATAAGACATCAGATATCAGAGATGAACCAAATAAGGCAGAATTTGGAAAAACATATTCTTGAATAAAAGTAACTGAAGAACGCATCAAAATGGTTAAAAGCTCAGTAACAAATATTAAAAATCATCATAAACAACACATATGGAGTAAATCCACCTAAAAAGAAGTGGTTAGGCCTAGAGGCCCAAATTTTATTTGATGCTCATTGGATAAGTATGCTCGAAGGGGCAGACAAGCTCAGATCAATGCCTTTGGGACTATTGCATAAAGTAGTTATCCTCAAAGTTTAGCCACACCCCAATTCTTCATATGGATATGCATGTACATGTATGAATGTGTGTGCCTGCATTGTATGAATAAATGTGCATGTGTTTGCATATGGTAAAAGGAGAACAGCTTGGAACCAGGCAATGTGCATAATTCCTCTCTTTCTTCTGTTTTTTTCTCGAGTGGAGAGCATTGGAGTGAGAACATTGGAATTACTTATTCTTTTTTCTTTTTCCTTATTCGTGGTAATGATAAGTTGGTTTCGATGAACACCTTTTGCTTTTCCCAAAGGGTTCTTAATCATAAAGCCTCAAAAGTGCAAAATATGTGTTGGATGTGAGAGAACAAGATATAAAGAATCCAGCCAGAGCGACAAACTAAAATGCCTAGAAACCACATTCAAGCTACCGCTGAATGTGAGCAAATGCAATAAGCCTGCAAGATGTAGCCTGAATGTGAGCAAATGCAATAAGCCTGCAAGATAACAAAAGTTGGCCGCTAACCTTTGTAGTTGCTCTTCCAGATCCATGCATTTGGCCAAAGCATCGTGATGATTTCTTTTCTCCTCTTGAAGCTCATTTTCAAGAGTTTCTGTTTTAGCCTGAAGAAGGTTTACTTGCTTCTGTAATTCCTCTGCACGCATCTCCAGTGATTTGTACGACTCAGCCATACATTTCAACTGTGTCTCAGACAGGCTGTTCATTTTCTGTGAAGATGTTAACTGAGACTTAGCCTCTGCCAACTGCTGTTCTGTTTCCTGCAACTGAGATTTGGTGGTTTCAAGGTTTTCAGTACATTTGGCAAGTTCGAGAAGCATATTATCTTTCTCCTGTTTTAACTGCTCAAACTCCTCCAAGGAACATTTCCATGAGGTGGACGTTGATTCGGAAGCCGGAACAGGATTCCCTTCATGGGGAATGTCAGGATCAGAAGCGGAATCAGAAAAGTGCGTACAACCATTTCGATAATTTTCGCCTGATGAGCCACGCATATCCTTATTCTCTGGCAACGCAACTTTGTCTATACAATAAGAGCTACCAGTTTCAGCTTCAGAATCTTTATAGCCAAGTTCAAGTCTGACCTCACTGGCTTTCGTTAATACAAGAGAAAGGTCAAGTACAAAATCAACCAGACTCATCCTGCTATTTATCACCGCATCATAACTAGCTGAGAATTTCTCCAGCTTTTGACTCAGCCCATCTCCATCTGTCGAAGCGCCATGAACAGCCTTAGCCTCCTTGCCCAGTAAGATCACAAAGTCATGAATCTGAGAAATAGCAGTCACTACTTCCTGGGTGATAGAATAGAGAGATTCAGAACACGTTTTACTAACTCGAGAAGAAGAGATTTCCTTCTCTGCTATTATCTCAGCATCTGGGCTAGTTTGATTCTCACATTTAGTCTCTGAGCATTGAGATGCCTCAACAGTGCAACTTGATGACTGTGGATGGAGTCTATCATGCATGTCCTGCAACATTCGCCTGACATCCTCCAAGAGTTTTAGCTTGTCAGTTTCCTCAGACAGAGATTCAAATATCATAGAAATTGTGGATTGGAGCTTTCTGAGGGGAGGAAGATCTGCATCATGCTGAGCTGAAACCTCTACTGTGGACGGCGCTTTTTCCCCTGATGGATCTGGTTCATGTTTTTCCTTCGACTGGGAATCCTCCCTAGCGGTGATGCCAAATGGAGTATCACGATTTATATTTGAATCATTTGATTGGTAGTTTGCCAATTTCTCCATCTCCAAAAAGTCATCCATCAGTTCCAGATGGCTTGCAGTTTCCACCTTCCGTGGACTACCAACACTTCTTTCCTTCTTGAAGTGGGAGAGGTCAGACATCAATCCAGTAGCCCAAGACCCAGCACAACTAACATCATCATCATTTCCATCTTCAGATAAGGAGGTCAAGCTGGGTGGATTGCTTGCATTCTGACTGAACGTACCATCATACAACTGAGCATTGGGTTTTGGAGGGCTTTTATGATCACCATTAGACAGAAACTGTGCTTCCAGGTTTTGAAGCTTGCTGGCCGTCTTAGCACAAATACTTCTAGAGGTTTGCAATTCACTATTACGTTTTGCCAAAGCTTCTTTCAGCATCTTTGTTTCTTCCTCCATTGCTAATAGACGCTCTGTGAGTAATTCATTCTCCTTTTGGTACTTCTGAATGCCATCAAGTGAAAATTCTGTCAATGTGGGCATGTGTGGACTACTAGGCTTTACAGGAGACCTCCTTAATCGAGTTTCTCCATAATCCTTGCCCAAGCTTTCCACTTCAAGCTTCATCTGTGCCAGAGCAGCAGGACCAGGCAACTTTTTTCGAACAAGACCACGTAATCTTTGGCATTCTGCTTCAAGCTTAGCAATTTTCTTTACACCTTCTAAGTGTTGCTTGTTCGCGACTTCTGCAGATCGTACACTCATGTTCTTTTCCTCATTCCGAATTTCTAACTCTTTAGTGACAACATGGAGTTCATATTTGATTGAATTTATTTCCTTTTCACACGATTTGATATTATTCTTCAAAAGTTCTATCTCCGCCTCAGCTTGTGATTTTTCTTCACTGAGATTGATGATCATATTAGAACGCTCTTGTAAAGACCTTGAGAGAGCAGCATTTTCAGCAGCAGACCTGAGTATTTCTTGGTCTAGTTCAGCTATCTTTGCTTCTAGCTCATGCTTCATCTTGTCAAATTGTTTTGCTTTGTTAAGAGCAAGTTCATGCAGTTTTTGTTCATGCTCTTCCTTTAGATTTCGTATCTGACGCATGCACTCCTTGAGAGCACCATCCAAATGTGATGCCCGATCCTCAGCAGTGAGCTTTAGTAGTGTCACAGATTCTAGATGATTTTTTAATGCTGCAGCTTCTGCTTCAGCTTTCTCCCAACCTGTGCAAAAATAATGGCAGAGGTGAATCCATAATCATCTATAATTGAGAATTAAAGCAAATATGACCTCGGTTCACAATCAGACTCATTTGTTATTTACAAAAGGCACAGCAACAGCAAACCTGACACAGCTTCTTCACCAACTTTAGCATGTTGTTTCACGAGGTTGTCCTTATTAGTCATCTCCACATGGGCCGCAGACAGCTTTTCATTCAATTCCTTCACTTCCTCTTCTAAAGTCTGGAATTGCTCCTCATAGGACTTCACTTGATCCTCCAACCCTGTGAGATGTGAATATGACTCCATCGAGATTTGGACATACTTTGGTTTTTTGTGGTTCTCCTGTTTAGCCTATAAAGATGAAACAAAAGAACCTTATCAAGGAACAAAGATACTATAGTGACTACATTAGCAGCAACGAAATATGGATGAAGCGTGTAGGTACAATAACAGTCAGCGCAAGCAGGTACAATAAGTCTTGGTAGATTTCTTGGATTAATGAATCTCGATCATTACTAAGCTAGTGAAACAACAAATCCAACTAATTGTTAAGATCTGGAAGGGGGAGAAAAGAGGAGAATTGAACTCCTTACAGAAAATTTATATCATCTTGTTGCTCAGGGTAAATGCTCCCAGGATCCTTTCATTCATTTGACAATCTTAAAACTCATATTCTCATTCGAATAAAGCCACATATGGCTCATTTAAAAAATGATCATGCAAGCAAAAGATGTAGTGAAAAGAGATTTTGATGAATAGGCTCGAGAAAGCAAATATTTATCCGAATGAAAGCATATATTTAAAAATAAGCAAATGCCTTGCTAGAGAATATTTTTAGACAAGGAATTCAGATTTATTGTAATCCAAACAAAACAAAGAGCTTGTAGAAATTTTGACTCTGCCAAGGAATGTGCTAACAATTTGTTAGGGATCCCATGCAGAGCAAGGTTTGACCTAAAATTTAATGGTAATTGAGAAATAGGAAAAAATAAAAAAAGGAGCAAGTAAAACTAAAAACTAACTACTTGACAAATAAACACACACTTAGTCCTATATATTAGAATGCTGATGCAGTAATTTCAATGCACAAACCTGTTCGGCCTGAGAACCAGTTGAATCTGCTGGGGCAGTAGCAGAGTCCGATGCAGCAGCAGCAGCAGCCGCTTTCTCAGCTGCTGCCTTATCAGAAGATTTCTTCTTCCAGGGCCAACTCCTTCGGTCCATTGCACACTGTACAACTAATTGACAGGGGCAAGGTGTTAGTTAGAGTTAATATTGAAGAGTGAAGTAATAGATAAATATAATCTAAAATGCAAAACACACCTAGTACTTACTTTGCAACAACAAAGAAAGGAACCAGAAAAGCAGATCGAGTATCTGTAGAGTTTCGTTAGCCCTTTATGATAGGGCTGCAGGCAATCCAAGAGAACAACAAGCTAAGTTATATCTTCATAAATTGTCTAAATACATTGATGCTCATTACGACAAAAAGACACCTAAAGAAGCAGCATATACCTTGTGTCGTTTCGAGGTTGCACTGAACTTCCTCCAGTAAGTATTCAATCAACCTGCAAGTGTAAAATATACACCATGTTATAAAATCTTCGCTCTACCATAGAAAGCTAAAACAAAAAACACTCCAATCTATTTATAAAACACAGAAACATCTATTTACGAAAAGGAATCAAACAACCTAAGCTAGAACACACACATTTACAAGCATGTATTTAATTCTTATCATCTTTGGTGAATGCTCGTGAATTTCTTACGGTGTAGACCAAAACTTGAGTTATGTAAAGTGCAACATCAAGATAGGCACATAAACACAGGAATTAAAGACTGCTTAATGCACTGTCTATGTCGAGTTAGCCACAGTGCTTTCGACTTTTCATGCCTTGGTGGTAATCCTTTGTAACATCAAAGAGATTGAACAACATTAAAGGAAGTATAGTAATAGTCTTATTCGTTGAAAGAACAGATCAACACCATTAAAGTTGGCCACCTACAGTGGATAAAACAAGAATTTCAGAAAATAAAAAAATGAAAAATAGTTAAAACCAGAAATCTAACTTTGATGTATTTTTTTCAGGTTTAAAGGCACTCAAATGAAGTAAAGGGCAGCCTGGTCGACGGAACAACCGCACATAGTGGGGGTCCGGAGAAGGGTCGAAATCACTTTGAATTGTAAGTATACTTACCTTGCATTAAGTATAAACATTACAAACCCTGAATGCAAGTTTACTGCTAGAAAGAAACAAATCATAAGGAATACAGCTAGTACAGATATTTAAAATACAAGTTAAAACAAAGAATAAAGAAAAGGACAAACCACCAAAAAGAAAGAATATTATACCATGAATGTGACATTCACATAGACTAACCAAAAAAAATATCATCAAGATATGTATTACACATGAAGGAAAAGTTTAAAACTAGTGACACGCATTATTGACATTTGATCTAAAAGTGTAGTCTTTGAATCAACATAACACCAACATTTTTTTAAAATTTCAAAATTAAAAAATTAAAAAATTGCTCTAATTATTTTGTAGGGACGGCAGAGTTTGCCGGTTTTATCCTTGCCATTGCGATCCAAAACTAGATAAAGGAGGATAGCGTTAGATAACGAACAACGAACATAAACATTGTCGGATTCTTCTAATGAATTTGTGACAATCGTTACAATGGTGTCGTCAAATCCATATAGCTAAGCCTGGACTTGATTTGGTTTGGTTAGTGAATCAGGAGTCAATACACAGTAATGGAATCACATAAGACACATCAAAATGTTAGATATAAATATGTATTTTGATCTTTACATTTGTTGAATCAGAAGCATAACTTGTAAACCACAGCATTAAATATTTCATCCCACAAATGTAAAAAGGAAAAAAAACAAAAAACAAAAAAAACATTGAATTAAATGGGAAAATGAAAACTTTAAAAAAAAATTAAAAATTAAAAAAAACCCACTTTTATTAACCATAATCAGTGAAATTTCATTGGTTTTAGGGACAAGAGAAAGTAGAATTACTCTGTAGAGCTTTGAATCAAAAAGCCATTCAAGAGAAGCCACACTCATCAAAAAATTTATACTGAAAAAAAATTTTGAAAAAAAGGGAAAATCTTGAAATGGTTAAGAAATTTGAGGCAATGAGCATTCAAATGTGAAAAAGATTACAACTTTATCAAAACCCAGAAAACAAGTGACCAAAATAAGAAGAAAAATAAAATTAAAAAAAAAATCAAGTTTTTCAATGAAGCCATCAAAAGAAAAGCAAAAAAGATCAAAGCTTTAAACAAAAACCCACTTACCAAATGCAATGCAGGTTGAGTAAATAGCAAGACAACAACAAAAACACTAAGCCTTTGTAGTTTAATGATGCAAAATGTTTAGGTTCACTAAGCTTTTAAGATCTATTTGTTTCAGCTTTAGAGAGAGAAAGCTTGAGTCTTTGTGTGTGTTTGTAGAGAGAGAAAGTATGGTGGTGATGGTGGAGGTAGGGGTGGGGGGTGGTGGAGAGTAGTGGTGATGGGTGATAAAAGAAATAGTAGGTGTTGGGTGTCACTTAAAATAGGCAAGTAATATTGGAAAGCTCCAAAACATCATCAACTTTTGAATTTATTATTCCAAAAATAAAATAGAAAAAAAAAAGCATCTTCAATTAGTATAATTTTTTTCATGTTGGTGACATAAATTTATTATCTCCAGGTATGAAATTGTAAAATCTGAGTAGGTGTGTAATGACAAAATTGACCTTGAGGATTGAGATATTGGCGAGTGAGTAATCATATTCCAAGTTTATACTAGAAGAAAGTGCTAAGATAAATGTATTCTCATACGAAATTACGCATTAATGAAGCTAACAAAAACACATTTTTTTTATAGAATTAAATGTTATTATCAGGTTTATATAGTAATCTACGATGAGATAAAAATTGATTTGATTTGATTTGATTTGATTTTAGTTTAGTCTAGTCATCTCTAATTATATGAGTTGTTAAATTTAAATGGTATGTATGTCATGACAAAATTGCCCTTGAGAAATGAGATATTGGCGACCGAGTAATCCTATTCCAACCTTATTCTAGAAGGAAGTGCTGAATTTATTTAATCTCATACGAAATCTCGAGTGTATACTAACGGTAGAATTGGCTTTTCCTCTCTTGTAAATCAAAAAAGCTAAAAGCTAGATGGTCGTGTAATGACGAAAATGACCTTGAGAAATGAGATATTCCAGGCTTATAGTAGAAGAAAGTGGTGAGCTGTATCGGATGTATTGGACCACCGTCACTAGCAGGCTCACTCACACCAGCTCATCATCGTCAGTTGTAAGTTGATAGTATGTGCATGTGCAGCCACTCTATGTGATTCTCATCACACCATTGTTTCCAGCCTTTCATTCTTTTAGTTTTCAGGTTTAAGTCATTCTATTGATTTTCTCTTCTGAGAAGGATTTAATAGAAGAATTTTTATATTTTATCGAAATTGTAAGTTAAATTATGTAATTTTGTAATAATTTTAATAATTTTTCATAACTTATAAGAATGTGGTTTAATTTTGTGTGATGTCTGGTAATAATGGATAGTAAAGACTGATTCACTACGATATTAGTGAAAGTTGTAACTCATATTAACTCTAAAATATTTTGTAAAAATATATGTATTTTTTAGTATGAAAAATAAAATTAGCACGCACTAGAAAAATATTAGTTAACAATATATATTTTTCAGGAAATACAAAGAAACATTTACACTTTATTTTTATTTATACTGTCTTTGTTCTGTTAACAAGGAACTCACTTTAAATAAATTCACATGAGATCCTTGTATTCTAAGGCTACAAATCTTATGGCTCAGCGATACAGCTCGATATATAATTCAATCAAGGGGAGGTTCAAACTTAAAACATTTGATTCACAAACTAATACTTTTATCGTCTGTTCTCGCACTAGAGATTTTTCTTTAAAGAAATTCTCATGTATGACAACACAATAAAATTCAAGTAGCATATGTATATAAAGCTCACTTGTATATTAGTCGACCAAATAGTCATTTGCGGACAACCCTTTCTTTATACCTTCTTCCTACAAAAGGGCGCACTTGATTAGTGTCACCATTGGCACCACCTCGCAGTAACTCTGTTAAAGCAAACATCCTTATTTGTATTTGCTATTCAATAGTATTAGTCATATTGTATGTTCATTCGGGAGGCAAATCGTTGCATTGACTGATAGATTAATTATGGTTTTTGATGATTTTTTAAGGTGTGTATTATAGATACTTTTAAAATTAACTCTTAGTATTGCTGAATAAGAATAAAAAAAATAAAACATCTCTTAAAATAATTACTGTATAACCGATTCGCAACTCCCTTGAATCGAAATCAAAAAAAGATAATTGTACGTACATGCAACATTGACGGGGGAAAAAATTGTAAACCAGGCAGCCCCACTGCCAGAAGTTTCGGTCTTCCTTTTAGTCCGTAGACCATAAATGCTAGTTTTAGGTGAGAAGAAAATCCAAAAAGTTCTTGCTCTATAATTCATAAAAATGCCAAAATCTTTGATAATTTCAAGGTTCTGTAGTAAATGGTACAATATAACGTGTCAAAATATGTCTCTGTCATATACTAGTTGCATACTATATGATGTAATTGCCTGCTGCTATTAATAGATCGTTTTGACCAAAAATTAAAAAAAATATACAAGTATAAATACACACATTATATATACATATATATACATATATATGTGTGTGTGTGTGTGTGCACATGTATAGTGTATGTACATATGTATATGCATAAGAAGTGTCATGTGTGATCCACTTGATGACGGAAATCGGGAGAGGATTTAAAATATTTCTTTAATGCGATATGTATAATATTACAAATTCACTTTTGTTTAGTGAGGTTAATTAAAATTTTTAGATAAAAAATACATAAACATCTAAAGATATTTAGGAGATTAGTGAGGCTGTAACTCTAACTGGCCTAATGTTACATGCGCATGCGAGCATGTTGGAAGTTTGAGTGGTAGTTGTATCCAAGGTGCTTTGAGACCTAACAAGGCTTGTAATAGTAGAAATGGAGAAGGTGAATCCATCAATGGATTTTATTTTTTTTTAAATTTAAGAGAGATTTAAAATTATACAACGTAATCAGTGAAGAGAACTAAGAAGGCACTAATCATTGATCTCTACCTCCTATTGGATCATTGAAAATTAATATCGATGCACCCTATTCCTCCACTTATGCAGCGATCGCAAATTGGATCACTAAATCCTGTACTATTAGAAATTTTTGTGTAGACTGGATTTTCAATATTCTCCCTCCCTTACAAGACCTTTTGTATTGTGATTTTCAACCTCAAGGGATTGGATAACAATGTTTTACCTTTAGTTTAATGCATTTTTTTTCACCAAAAAAAAAAAAAGAAAAAGAAAAACAAAGTCGCCTCTGAATTTTGCTATATTAGGGCATGTAAGATAGATTTGATAGTATCCATGTCGTTTTCCAATAGTAAAAGAGTCTCACTTTCGACCACTTGAAATAAAGAAATCAGGTTGGCTATCAATAGCCAAACATGCACTTTGAATATAGCAATTTATTAAAGCTTAACATAGCAAAAGGGTCACATTGGAAATTGGTGAAAAATGTGGTGCTACTTTTTAAGATTTTATTTCTCCAACGTACCCTTGGAACCTTTATTGTCCCCCAATCTTTTTACTCTCTACTCTTTACTCAATGGTGCACAAAAATTGCAAAATGTTATAATCTGAATATCTTCAGGAATATCCATATGTGACAGTTTCTAATAGCTGTCTTCACGAGCTTTCTCTCTCAAAATTTTTTCCTCATTTTATCCCTAATTAAAATTACCTTTATTTTTTTCTTGTATCACATCGTTCCTTGTGTTATGCTTCTCAATTTTGATATAAATCTGTCTCTTCGTTCTTATTTTTCCCATTTCTCCAAGAATTTCGATAAAAGTAAAAAAGAAACAAATTCTTTAGGAAGAGGCATATGGCAACATGTTCATTTATCAAATAAGATAATTTGAATGTCTTGATACGATTTGTTGTTTGCATATATAATATGTTTGTTTCTTTTATTTTTCTTTTCTTTTCTTTTTGTGCAAAGTGCAAACCCCTCGCGAAACTTCATAATGGTTTCACATAGTTATATAGAAAATTTTATTAATAAACTTTCATTAAACTATGACAAAAAAAAAAAAAAAACTTCCATTTAAACTTCCATTTCACATTTAGACATAGAATTGCATATGTTTAGAACTTTGCTAAATCGAATGTCACAAGGTTATCGTGTTTAGTCTCTTGCTTATATCATCTTATCCATCACTTTGTCTCTCTTCAAAACAAAGCAAAAAAAAAAGAAGGAAAAGAACAATATCACATTATTATTTTGTTGAGTCTCTCATACTTTTTGTCGTATCTCACCGCTTTGCTCGTCTTCAAACAAAACAAAAAATGAATAATATCAAAGGGTTATTATGCTGAGTCCCTTGCATTTTTTTGTTTTTTTTTTATTATTCAAGTGACGTTTAAATTGTATTATACATTATTTTTTCGTTTTATTCTCCGTTTTCTCTCTCTTCAAACCAAAAATAAATTAATGTTAATGTGGCTTTTTGTATGATTGCTAGCAGTGGCTACTATTTATCACAAACATAGACGTCTATAACGAGTGAGGATCCTTTTAATAACTTGATAACGTTATGAGCATAATACAATAATTGTGAATTGTCTATATGATTTCTCATCATAACTATATTAACAACTTAATTACAATTGTTAAATCTCCTCATAATGCAAATTCATTCGTGTTGAAGACAATTTCAAATACAACAAATCTCTCTCTATTAATTTAAACTTTTAGACGAGTTGATCATTTAATATGGTATTAAAACTCAAATAATGGGTTCAAATCTTACCCATAAATCTCGTTTATACGAGAAGAGACGTGCTAGACAATAATAAATACACAAACTCTTATATAATAACTTAAACTTTTTAACTTTAACTTAAACTTTTTAACTTTAACTTAAACTTTTTAACTTTAACTTAAACCCTTCTAATTGTTGAGATAAAAGTAAAACTAAGCAACTAGCATTGATTAGCAAGGGTGGTGCCATCCTAGCTTGTCTATTCAAGAAAGATTGGAGGAAGCACTCCATTAGTTGGATTCATACATAATCATACGCAAGAAATAATGACAATGATGACGACTGGGACATTATGTTTTTTTCTTTGACAATGGGCTATGCGCAACATATACAGTGATGGAATGAGGTACAGTCCCATATTATAAATTCATGATTACTTAGCTGGAATTTGTAGGTCATGAAGATCTTAAAGATACATTGTTTAACTCTATTTGTTGAGACAAAAATAAAATAAAATTCTTGTCTTTTTTCAGAAATTTGATTCATGGGTTGGTTGACAATATAATTAGTGAGGGCCACAATTAAATTCTCTTTATTATTTGATTATATATTAAATCATTTTTTTCTGTTTTTTTTTTTTTCCTTGGGGATTTTCTAAGAGAGTATCAATTTTATGCATCTTTTACTGATTATCTATCTTCCAAACTTTGTACTAGATCCTTTTAGTTATAGGTGAAATTAATAGTTATGGACGGAATCAGAAATTTTATATTGGGATTAAGAATCAATTAAAAATAATAATAAAAAAAGCAAAACTGGAGAACTTGAATAAGGACTAAGGGAATTTAAAAAAAAAAAAGGAAAAAATTGGGGTGGGGTGGGGGACAACATTTTTTGGAGGTTTGGGGAGATCGGAGGGACCTGGAAATAACGATACAATATCTAATGCAATGACGATACCCCATCGAATGGATTGGGGAAAAAGAGAAAAAAGAGAAAAAGAGAGACAGAGAAAGAGAAAGAGAAACAAGTAATTATTCAGATCTCAAGTTATTTAATTATACTTGAGTCGTATAATAAATTTTAAAATTGTTTATTATCAGGGAGCAAATAAATTTGTTAGTTTTATTTAGGGTAAAATATTTTTATTGCCATTAAACTATCTTCTCAATTCTGTTTTGGCCATCAAATTACTTTTTGTCCTATTTTGGCCATTTAATTATCAGTTGGGTTTCATTTTGGTCATTCTGTCAATTTTTCTATTAAAACAGACTAATTATTGAGGGTAAAATCGTAAAGTTAGTTAAGCAAAGTATACATATTTTTGTCAGCAAATTAAAATTAGTTGTAAATCTAGTTAATTGATTTTATAATTTTACCCTTTAACAGTTAGTTTATTTGAACAAAAAATTTGACAGAATGACCAAAATAAAACTATATTGATAGTTAAATAGCCAAAATAGAACCAAAAATAGTTGAATGACCAAAACAGAACTGATGAGATAATTTAATGATTATAAAAATATTTTACTCTTTTATTTATCAGCATTTCTCAATATTCTAAGAATGCACAAAGAATATTACTTTTTTTGTCGTGCAAGCAATGTTATTTAAATAATAAGGCATTTGACATAACGGTGAAGACCAAGACATCGAGACTACGAAATCTCAAGATTGATTTTATTTTTTATTTTTTTATCTTTTTCATCTCTCCATTTTTATTTAAAATATATGCCTTAGTTTCTCACCCCCGATTTTCTTGGTCTATGATTGAATAAAAGTAATGATACTAGCTCATCATATTGTCAGCACTTTTTTTTTTTGGTCAAAACATAAATTATATTACACATGAAAAAAGTACAAAGGTTATTTGATCCTTATCGGGTGGATATCACAAGAGAGCATATACATCAAACGTGAGGATACACATTGTTAGCACTAGCTCAACTGTATTTTAAAAAAAAAAAAAAAGAGGATCAACAACATCTCAACCATATTATATTCATTAACTATGTAAACGGGTTCTTAATAAATAAGCACACAAGCTTTTATTGATTCTATGTGTATCTGGAATCATTTGTAGGATTCAACAACTCTTCTGGCTAATTTTTTTTTAAATTTCAAAAAACACCCCAAACAATTAAACGCTATAATTAGACAAAAAATATGTATGATTTGGAAGTTACTTTCTCACAAATCTCACGACCACATCTTAGTATCCAAGGGGGGATGGATATGGGGCCAACAGCCCCCACTAACTCCAAAATTCCTTTAAATTTAATGATATTTTAAAAATATTTTTAATTTAAAATATTAATTGACCCATACTAAAAAAATAAAAAATTATATATAAACGTTAATTATATCTTATAATTTCTATTGGAAATATATTTTGGATTTGTCCCAATCTGTATTAATGGGTTAAAAACTATAAGTGGCCAAAATTTTAGGGTATGCTACTACTAGTCTCATAACTCCAACACCAAATAATTCAAGTTATTTGATTTCAATATACTTCAATGATAGTTCAAAATTGAGATAAAAACCTTTTGGTCTCTCAGGTTTTAGGGCAGGAACTTTTTGGTTACTCAATTTTTAAAAAGTGATCATTTGGTCAATTTTAATATTAATTTTTTATAATTTTTCTATTTTACCCTTAGATCATTTTCTTTTTCTTGCATGGCATTAAAGACATGTTTGAGATATTATCAAAAATCAGAAAAAATCACCAAAAAATTCACAAAATGAGATTAAAGACACGTTTGTGATATCTTTTGCATGACCATTTTGGATTATCAAGTTCAAAAATAGGAGATGTTATTGTGGGTTAAAAGCAACTGTTTGCGAACAGTTATTAAGTTTAAAAATTATAACTTATTTTTGCGAACAGTTGCTTTTGACTCACGATAACATTACATATTTTTAAACTTGATAATTGTTCTGTTTATTTTTCTCTAACTGTGGTGGATGATGATGTTGAAGATATTTTGTAGAAATTGTATATATATATATATATTTGGTTTGGACATGTATATTTTATGACTTTTTGGTGATTTTTGGTGATTTTTTTAACTTTTGGTAATATTCTAAATGTGTTTTTAATATCATGCAGGAGAAAAAAAATAGGTCCAAAGGTAAAATAAAAACCACAAAAGATTAATATTAAAATAGATCAAATAATTACTTTTTAAAAATTGAGGAACTAAAAAATTCTTTTTTCAAAATCTAAAAAACCAAAAATTTTATATCTCGTTCAAAATTTGCATTCTTCTAAAGATCCGTCCATTCTTTTTTCACACGAATTACCCCTTAGAATGCTTCTAGTACCAATTTGTAATATAGAAAAGAAAATAAATCTTGGAAACTAATAAAAGTACAGCTAGTGATGATTTAATAACTAGGTGGACAAATTTCATTCTCATATTTTAAATGATCGTGTGAAATTAACAACCAGAATTTTCGTTGATACTTTGAAGGCATTAGCATGCAACATCTTGCTAGCCTAGGTGATGGCCATAGTTATGTTTCTCTATCTGTATAAAATCCTAGGTTTCTGAAAAAGTCAACTATTGTTGGTTGATTTGACTTAACCTAAACATTAAACACTTTCCTCTTTTTACTGTGTTTTTGTATTTTTTCACTCAAAGTTACATGCATGATGATGCATCTAGTTAACTTCTAGATGATATATTAGTGGATAGGTATCGAGACAGCTTTACTATAGGATTTTAATTGATAGGGCATAGTGTACTACCAAATGTGCCACGTGTGAAACATTAAAAACTTTCATGCATAAACGTAAATATAGATTTATGTTTTTATTCAATTAGTACGTATTTTGAGTTAAATTACTATATTTTTAAATTTTAATTTTACTTAATTATTAAACCAGACAATAAGATATCAATGTGTCTATAATTGGGATTTAATGTCTCATGATAATATTTAATTCAATTTATATATTATAAATTGATTAAAGTAAAGATATTTTTTGATAAACAAAAATAAAATAAAAAAACATTAAACACTTTCCTCTTCTTACTGTGTTTTTATATTTTTTTACTCGAAGTTGATGCATGATGATGCATCTAGTTAATTTCTAGATGACATATTAGTTGATAGGTATCTACACGCCTTTTTTTTTTTTAATTCAGAAAAACTTAAGATAATTTAAAATAATTAATAAAATTTAAATTTATAATCTTTTATAAAGATAACGAAAAATATTATTATTAGATTAAAGCTCAAACAATATCTATACACCTTTACTATAGAAATTTAATTGATAGGGCATAGTGTACTACTACGAGATATGCCACGCGTGAAACGCAGATCGAACTAGCTAGGGGACCACGAATGTAATGTTATTAAATATATTGAAGCTAGTTGTTAGACGAATTGAACCTTAGTTTTTTTTTTTTTTGTTTTTTTGCTTGGAACAAATTGAACCTTAGTTATTTAGGTGTATCTTTTTCTTTTATGACGGGAAAGTGAAAATATTATATTTCAAGCTTATACCGGAAATGTCATATGTTAATGCCTCAATAAGACATTATTATTTGACAAAAATAAATAAGACATTATTAAGATTAATTAAGTGCAAAACTTATCGAATATGTTAGTATAAAAAAATTAAGTTATTAGCTGATTTAAATTTGACACTAAAACATTCATTTTACTTCTTTTATAACATTTTAATTGAAAAGAAAAAAATAGTTCATTATAATAAGTGTCTTATTGCAAGATCTTTTTAACCATTGTATAAACTAAAACTTGTTGTTTCATTAAATTGCAACGGTTAATTTTTTTTGTTTTATCACTTTTTGTTAATAACTTTCTCGCAATGATTTAATTAAAGTTATAATTTAATTGCAATGGTTTTTTAAATCAACACTTATTATATACAAAAAAAATCATTACAGTACAAAATTAACATGATCATATACAACAATTAAAGTCATTTACAATAATTTTTAATTTTTTTACAACAGATTCAAAATATGATAGTGTGAGAAATAAACAAATCTCTCATTTACATAACAAACTCTCTCCGCCACTGAACTAATTACCACCTGGGGTTTAGGTGTATCTTCTTATTTTAAATAAATCGCATGGCTAGAAATCATTAGTTAAGCCTTGTAATGAGTGCAATAAATCCCATAATAAAATATAAAAGAGTCACACTCAAGAGTTAAGTTGAATGATAAATTAATAATTTATTTTAATTAAAAATTTTGAACTCAAATCACTATTAAACTTTTATTATAACAAAAAAAACCAAAGCATAAAAGAGTGTTTATGTCGTAATGATTGTTGAACAAGACATAAGGTGGTCAAGAAGATAAAATATAAATAAACGTATGACAATAAGAAGAACTTAATGAAATTATCATGCGTATAATTAGTGCAAATAAACATTCCACCGTCAGAATAGTTGTTTTGTTGATAGGCACCCCAGAGACAAATAGGGTACGGTTGGTTTGACACCAATTGCAAGACACTGGGGAAAGTGTGAGCCCCAAGTATTTACTAGGTACCCGAGTACTACCTTAGCTAAATCAGCTCAGTCAATGGCTCTGCCCCTGTGGGTTCGACCCTTCGAAACCTTACCTACCTAGGGATAGTGACACCTATGAATTTTGTGAGTACTCACTCTCGACTTGTCCTTATCATAGATTTAAGAGTTCTTGGAGCAAAGCATGGAAAATAAAGATAACAAGTGTAGATTAATTTAAACTCCTTTCATGTTGGAGAGGGTGGGTGTTTTTGGAGATAATAAAATTTGTTGCTTCGATATAATAACTTGGGATGTGGCCTCTGAGGGTGTGGTCTATTAATAGTGGGTGAAATCGCTCAGACAAAATTAAAAGTTTGATATTTTTTTACTATTTTGGAGTACTTCTGTTTTTAACTGACTTGATGCATATGTGAAGACGTATCGCTGCAATCGGAGGTTTATCAATTACTGGTGGAACTGCTCTGAATAATCTAGTGATGGGATTTCGCTAGTTGGGTTTTAACGTTATAAAAAAAAAAATTTAAAAAAACCTTGGGATGTGATGATGTCAAATTTGGGTTGTTTACATGTCTGTTAGCTCGATCCAGTGTCTTGTTTACACTGTTTGTAAAAGAGAAAAAAGTACGTAGGGTTATTTTAGGTTCTCTCGAGAGAAGGATCCAACTTTTAAGTTAATTTTGGATAGAAAAGTGGTTTCGGAGAGGTCTCGAGATAAAAAGCTTGAAAGTAGGCCATACAAATGATTTGATTTATGAGACTAGTATGTTTGGAAAAAAAAAAATTTAAGGTAGGAACATAAATGATTTTATTTAGGAGACTAATATAGATGTGAGGTCTTCTATTTATAAGCTCTTTACCAACGATGATCTTTTTCACTTGTTGAGGCAATTGCATGTTCTCATGATGTTTAACATGCCGATGTGTGTACTGGGAAGATGAATGTGAACATATTGCCTAGGCTTAGGTAATTATTTGTAACATTTTATCATATATGACAATAATTTAAAATTGTTAGATTTGATTTATTTTTGTGTCTCACACCTACTTTTATCTCATTACAAATAATTTTTAAATTTAAATTCTCTCATAATATTATAAAGAGATGTTCTGCATAACAATAAAATGATGTCTCCAAAATTATAATTAATTGCAGAATTCTTGATCACAGCCCGGGTAAGTCTACAATTACGAGGATCAATCTTGTCGTTAAAAATTTGGAAAGCTAACCTAGAAATAGATGAATCCAATGCTAGCAGATAGAAGGTAGTGGAAGTTGAAAAAGACAAGTGGGGACCAAAAACCACACGTTTCAGTGAAGCAACAGCCTTTTTATTACATTCAATCAAGTGTAGGCTCACATTCGAGGTTCTTTGTCGTCTACAGCACACGTAAGCCCAAATGACACGTTGCTGATTGAGGAAAGCGACCACCTTACACATAACCCGTGTATTTAGCTCCTAATTTGCGACCACGAACGTTGTCGGCAGCAGCAACCAAGAAAGAGTGAAACCTGGGAAAGTAAATAAATTCCAATTCGCGCATGGTCTAGTGATAATAAGACTGGAATTATTTTTATAATTTTATGATTTTGATATTATTTATTGTTTTGTAGTTTTATTTTTAATTAATTTGGTATATGTATGAAAATATACTGTTATACCTGAGAGTTTACCAGTAATTAACTAGATTCTGTCAAATAATTTGATAGTCGAATTCCGTCAGTTAGATTTCTATGTCATCTAAAAAAAAAAATGTCAATTCACAATAGAAAGATAAATAGAATAATCAAATACTGGACTTGTAGTGAGTAAAAATTCTAAATTTAAAACACGATTTTAATTTTTAATTTATTATACCAAAAAAATACAAATTGAAGTTTTGAAGGGTTAGATATGGGTGGCGGATCTAAGCTTGTAACGCCCGTTGACCCAAAAAATTAAAGAAAATCTATATATTTTTCAAAAATATTATTGTATTCTTAGTTAAAAAAGACTAATTAGTCCACATTAAAAAATATATATTCATATAATTGAAAATTAATGTATTTTATCATCTATTGAAAAAAATTCTTGAATTTGCCCCTGAATTGAGGAGTTGGATATTGAATCAAGACTCAAATATTCTCTTAATTACTAGTATTTCTTAGTAATAAGTAAGTGAAATATAAGACATCCATTTTGCGTTGGATAATGAGATTGATAGGGAAGTAAGAGAGAGAGGAGAGAACAAAACGAGGAAAGAAAATAGGTGGAACGTTAGAACTTTAAAATGAAAGGTTGAGATTGATTTATTTATAAGATAGATAGTTAGAATTTTACCTCTTAATTGTTAGAAGATTTTGTGACTAGTCGGGAGATTTAAGAGGCGGTAGTATACTTAGCAATTTAATAGAATCTAAATAATTACTAGACTGAAAAAATTCGAATTCAGCGACTTATTATAATTAAAGACTATATGAGTTTGAATTTATATTTTTCTATCACGAATATTTCTGCGACGTGGTGGGATGCCATATTACGAAATTCATAGTTTTAGAGTGAATTAAATATAGTTCTACTTAAAATGAATTATCGCCATCAAGAATATTTTTGCAGTGTGGCGTGACGCTATATTACGAGATTCATAACTTTAGAATGAATTAATGTAATTCTATTTAAAATAAATTATCACCATCAAGGAAAAAAGGAAAGAGAAACAAAAAGACAAATTAAGAGCGGAAAATATATTTTTATGAAGAAAATTGCAATATTATTAATCAAGAGAATGTTGAAAGATAAAAAGTGAGATTATTTACTTGACGATTATACCCTTTGGAATAGTCCGAATACCATTCGAGTCCCATTTTACATTGGGGCCCATTTTGGGTAGTTTGTACGTGATAATGCATTTGCACGAATCCTGCATGCTTGTCCAAAATGGCTTTTCCTTATTATTTTACCTACTCGTCACCATCAATTTTCTCCGATGAAGACGTATGATAGTTTTTTTGCCCAGTTGATGAATATTTATCTCACCAGTAGTATTAAGATTTTCTTTTATGTTGTGACAAACGAGGTATGTTGTGGGTTGTGAGAGAGCTATAATATATATATATATATATATATGTATGTATGTATGTATATAACAACACACACATGTATTTATGACGTGATGGTTGGTTGAACGGGTTTGGGGAGGCGGGGGATCAGAGAGAATTGGTTAGTGGTGGGGTGAAAAATGTTTTCATCTGCTTAATTTACACTTCCATAATTAATTATATATTTTTTTTTGACTGAAAAATATTTTTAATCATTTTTTTTTAATTGAAAATATTTTTTCATTGATTTATTTTACTATATTACTTATAAACATCGAAAAATTAAGAAAATATTTTTAAAAAAAATATTTTTCCGGAAACAAATGGAGCCTAAAAATATTATAGCCATATTTTTCACAAATTTATATTTTTGTTTTTAAATTAGTCCCTTTCATTCTCCCCCCCGCCCGACTATTCAGCTTTCGGGTTGCCCCATAATTTGGATCTACTAGAGCAAATGGACAGAAATCACCAATTTTCCAATGTTAAAAATTGACATATCGAAAAGGTTTAGCAGGTAAAGTTATGACATAACTTTCTCTTTTCTCTTTCCTTAATTTGAAAGACAACAATTTTCACTGGTATGATGATAATGAGTAAAAACTTTTGTGTGGTAGCTAACAGTTTAATTTTCAATGATTAAGTGATACTTGATCACAATGCCAAATGGTAAACCAATGCTTTTACGGTCCAAACATACAATGTTTTACGTTGATGGGAGACATTATTGAAAATCGTTTATTAATTAGTGTTATAAACTTAAGTATAACTTGTAATTTTGGATTTGAAACGTGAAATTGGATAACATATACATGCTCTATCTAAAAGCTTGTCAAATAATAAAATTTAATTAATTTGAGATTCAGGAGTAGCTTACTGGTGGGTTAATACTCCTTCTAATAGTTAGGAAATTAGGGTTCGAATCTCATGGGAGTAAGGGGTTAAAAAAAATAAAATAAAATTCACTTGGCAACTCCAATTCAGGAAATAGGGTTTTCACAGTTGCCATATTCTTCAACAAAACAACTAATTAAAAAAAAAAATTGTGTAAAAATGATTTATGCTTTAGCTTGTCTTTCCATTCATGTTTTTTTACATGTTTTGGTGTGAGGCAATTAGAATTTATATGTCATATTCATGAAAATATATTGAAAAGTCGGTTTTCATGCATAGGTAGCATCATAATGCAAACTAGTTTCATGTCTTTACTCTTACTCTTCGACGAAATTGCCAATGACTCGTTACCTGTCTTCGCAATAAGGTGAGGTCTAAATAAATAAGGATGTACTGTCAAATAACAATAGAAAAAGAAAACACAAACTATGATTCCAAGGTTGGGTGGATTGGCTAATTAGAAGTTTGTTATCTCCGTCCTTGATTGTACTGATACATATGTGAGAGTGTATCACTGCATTTAGAGGTTTACCAGTTGATAGTCGAGCTCTGTCGAATACTCCGGTGGTCGAGCTCCATTAGTTGGATTCTCACGTCATCCAAAAAAAAGTTAGTTATTACTTGAGGTTCTAATTAGTTCAATTTTTTTTTTTTTGGATAGTTCGAATTTATTTCTTCCTGTCGCAAATATTGTCAGGCCAATGAATGATTTGGAGCGCATGCATCGGGGGACGCTACAACTCCACAAGATTTATAAGTTTGGGGTAAATATTTCAATGCGATCTTATTTAGAGTGAGTTTCTCGTCAAATACAAAAGGAAGAAAAACACAAATTGTTAAATAACTACCTGATCTAAAACCTTAAACTATTAGAGATAAACTTTTTATAATATTTTATTATCCCCAAGACAAACTATAATTTTATGTCCTTAAAAGTGTTGTCCTATCAAGACTTATTGATTAAAGCACTAGATTTTGATAAGCTAACAACTAATTTTGAATGAGTATCATGCATAATTAGCTGATAGAGGACTGATAGTTTCTCTTCTAAGTCTTAAGATGAAACATTCAATCATCAAGAAGTGAAAATTCTTGTTGATGACACCATTAGACTTTGATAAACTAACTACTAATTTTGGAAAATTCTTGTTGATGACCCCATTAGAATTTGATAAACTAACTACTAATTTTGATGTGTAGCACCTCTAATTAACTGAAAGAGAGTGAATGAGTTTTTTTTTTTTTGTTAGTCTTTACATATAAATTTTCCTGAATAACCTAAAATATTGTTTAGATAACAATTTGTACTTTAGTCCTATAATGTATGGGAATAAATTTTCTATGACAACTTTAAAATATTGATTGATTGGAATCCTTGTGGTCAACCTTGGATGCATCTTAACATCATCAATCACCAAATATTAAATAAAGGGTATTCTTAATCTTATATGTTGTTGTACATTAATTGAGATAGCTAGTCCAATCAAACTAATATATATTATGAATAAATTATAGATTCTTGATTTGATGTGATTAGTACTCATAATACTTTAGCCTATAAAACTGAAGGTCGTTATGCCCCCTCTCACATATGTTTTGAGGAAAAAATTTTAAAACGATAGTTGTTCTAACCGATTGTAGTATGTATTATTATGTATAAAGACATACGATGATAAATAACCAAAAAAAGATATAGTGGATGAGGTGCATGCATTCAAGGGAGCTCAAACCAAAAGAATAAAGAGGAACCAACTTTATTATTGTCAACTCAAGTAAAGAGCATCTCTCCAGGCCAGCTGGAGTGATAGCAGCTTGGGAATAAAATAGATAATGAACTCTCAATTAAAGATGATTTCTGAGCATAAGGGAGGTGGTCAATTTGTGGATAATGTACCATACTCCATAAGCATTTGTCTGGAGAAGCTTCAAATACAAGTTGCTATAAACATTTTATATATGTTAATAAAAAGACATTCCAATGGAGTGGGTATGCCTAACGGGGTCGTGTAATCTGCACAAAGTTGACGAAAATTAGTTTATTATAGGCATCAAGAGGGACATAAAAAATCCAAGAATAATTTATTCTCTCGACTGGTTAAGTATTGGCTTAGTAGTTGTAATTGAATTTTAAAAGTATAAAGTTTCAAGTTCAATTCTTTCCACTAGTGCCATCTAGTATTTATACAATTGTTTATATATATCGATATATTCTATCATTATATATGTATCCGTTCATAATCATAAGAGATATATTTTTGGTTCTTATTTCTTGATTTCCATCTAAAGAGCTCAAATATCAATAGTGTGTAAAATTAAATATAGCCATAGCTAATGTGGTCAATCTCATGTTTAGGTGAAGGCTATACTATGATTTTGGATACTTTTGGTTTTCATGTCTAGCTAGATGAAGGTTATGATATCACTAATTATAATCTTGCTTTTTTGCTTTTATGACTAAATAAACTTTTCAATTTTAATTCTCAAAATCAATTTAATTATTGGAAATGTGTGTCACGAAAACACAATTATTTATAAGAGAAAATTGTTACTCACAATACTTGTTTGGAAAGGGCTCTTGCGAGCTAGTAAATTACCTAAATGGCCCCAATTGATGCTTAAATTATTCCATTTTCATGTGAATAATTCATGTATTGTACAATGCAAATTGTGAGAAAATAAAAGGAAAAACTTAGTTTTTTAACAATATAGCAAACAAAAGAAGAAAGTATATAAAAAAAAAGTGAGTCATGCATGTTCACTAAGGTTGCCTTCATATAAGGTAGTGAGTCAAAAGTCAATGATGCAAATCAACATCCTAGTGCATGTAAAGAATGGTGGGATTAGAATGATTGCAAAACATGGAGCCTCCTTAAAAATTATTGTCATTCTTGTTGAAATTTTCAACCTTTGCTTTGTTGATACGAAAGCATATCATGGGCAATCCGGAGATGGAAAGAGAAGAGAGATGAAAGTTAGAACCAAATTATACTGATTGGGACCCTCAGTAACCCTAGAAGGCTTTAGTCCACCTACCCTTGCTTTTCTTTATGAGGAATTTTTTTTTTTTTTTGAAAAGTTATGTAACTCGTAGTAAAAGTGACAAATTACACAACACATAAGTTTGCCAGTAAAAAATATGGATTAAGTTAGTTAGATATAAAATTTATCATGATTAACTCCAAATAAATTAGTTTCATAACTAATTCGAAAACAAAACTTTAGCAAGTTCCAATCCACGCAAACATTCACCCTAATATGGGTGAGGACCGCAAAATTTGAGGGTCCTGTAGGGAGAATATTCCCTTTTTATGGGGCAAAAAAAAACCTTGAGTAGGCTATCACGCGTTTTTAAAAATAGTATAAATATCCATTCAACAATAAAGTAAGGGTCATGGGTTTAAGTTTTGCTGCCACTCGTTTAAAAACATTGAACTTGTCCACGTATAAGACTCAAAAATAAATTCTTTTTGTACGTGTGTGCGCATATTGAAGACAATAAATGAATTTAATAGTTTAAACTTTTAAATGAGATAGTAACGTAACAAATTCTAAGCACGTTCACTCTTTTTTGAACTATTACACCTCATATTTTATACTTTTTTTTTTCCACAACTTTGAGAAATATTCTCACTTAGCCAGCCCATGAGACATTAACAGGATTAGCTACTACCCATTAACATCAGATAGGAATACGTCAACTTTTTTTCGTTTGGTCTAACGGCTGAATGTGAACCAAAATTGCAGGAGTATAGCGACCCAACTCTAAGCTTTGTATCAAATAAGTAAATGCAAAATCCTAAAAACAGAGGAGAGTCGAACCTGTATTACACAGTTGGATGACTTCCCCACTTACCAACTGGGATGACCCTTAGGATCACCTATCTCAAGGCATTAAACTCCATTATTTTCTAACATATTAGCTCAAAATGTGTACCGACATTGCATCTTGGATTTTTACCTTAGCACACCCCTCTACAAATTCCTTAGGTTGAGTTAGAACCAAATTATACTAATTGGGACCTCAGTAACACAAGACAACTATAGTCCCACATACCAAAGCTATATTAAATTTTCATTGGATTCGATTTGCATTTGGTACTTCACCAAGCCATCTGCACTTTTTCCTTGACTTAATTCCCCATATCTTAATCATGATCATGGGTCTTTGATGTTTTTGTCTTTAAGTTAGATTACGATTTCGTTTGGACATTTGTGTAATTGTAAATCATCATTAAAAATCTTAAGTGATGACTTTGAGGTAATATCCCGTAGCAAACACTAGACTAAGTAGGTAGAACATTTATATGGGATATAATTCTAACAAAAAATTAAAAAAAAAAAGAGTCTTTATGCTATTTATCTTTTGATGCCTCAAAGAGTTCCTGTCAATTTTTTTTTTGGTTAACTGTGAGTACTCAATTACCAGAACTTGACTATCGATTAAGTTTGACAGAATCCAACTACCAATTGAATTTGGCAGAACTTGACCATCGATTGGATCCGGCAGAGACAGAAATTCGCTAGACCCCTGAATTTATGTCAAGTTATTTAAAGTGCAGATGCCACATTTTCAAAATTTACCTAAAATAAATTTGTATTTTTACTTAAAAATCACGTTGTGACAATTCTTTTTTCTCATTTTCATTCAAAGGGAGGTAAAGTCAATGAATGTCGTAACTTTTAATTATGTGTCATAAATTATGATTTCAAAACTATAATAGAAAGCTCCTAATTACACATAGCTTCTTTTCTTACCTTTTTTTTTTCCCCTTTATTCTTTTCTTCCTGAGATCGTTTATAGCAAGAAAATCATCAAACACCTGGATTAGTCCAAGTCAAACAAGAGAAATTATAGAACTACTTTTTCTAGTTTTGCCAAAAAAAGGTAAGCATGGTACATTCAGTTGCTAATTTGCTTTGATTTATTTTCTTTTTTTTAAGTAAATATATTTTATAGGTAACAAATTTCTAATTTGCTTTGATTTATATTCTTGTATGATATATATACTTTGCATATATCATACAAGAGAGTATAATCCATTTTTTTTTTTGATTAACATGGAAACCCTATGGGTGTAGTAGTGCGCCCCAATACATATTCCAAGTCAGTAAAGAGTGTGAACCTAATAAACAACTAAGGAGTTTCGAATCTAATCTTGCCAGATATTACTTTTTCTTATTTATCGTTAGGGTACCCCTTGGGGGCACAAGAGAGTATAACCTTCAACATACAAAAATATTTACAATCTCAAAAATATTATTTTTTGGTCTATATCCCAAGTGACTAATAATTTCTCTTTAAATATAGTAGGAGTTATCTTCTTCTATACGTTCAGTCTTTTTCCTCACTATATTCCAAATTAATATGGTAAGCATAGTACATTCAATGCTGATTTCCTTTGATTTTGACAGGAACCGGATGACTAATGCGAAATAGCCACAATCAACAAAGTAACTTTTGCATCAGTGGGAATGAATGGGTCCATATTGACGTTGCCCTTAGGTGGTAATGACTTCAGAAGAAATAAACCTCTATTATTAATTAGTATATGGTTTAGGCACAGATATTATTTAGGGAAGAATTATTTGAAAATAACTTATAGTTCCAATTTGGAAGCATGGCCCTGTTTTTGTAAAAAAATATATGAGTATATGCATGGATTCTTCTTTTAAAATATGTGTATTTTTAATATGAAAAAATAAATTAATCCCACCAACAAAAATATTACTGTTATAAATAAAATTTTAAATTCGCTCTTATTTCTAAGATTCCCCTTGGCATATTCATTTCTCGAGGATATGAAAATATTTGACTATATATATTGATGGGAGCTGTTTTATAATAACAGTTTCTAAGGGGAAAAGATACAAGTAATGTTAATTTTTCTTACTAGTTAATTAAAATATTTATGGATTAAATGCTTAAAGATTAAGCAGCTAGCTTTTTACGTATCAAATAAGCCAAAGTGTGAAAGAGGAATCCGATGTTTTGGGGAAAATTGCAGGTAGTGAAAATAATTGTAACTTGCTATGGGGAACAGCTACATTATACCATAAAAATAAGAAATGTATTCATATTTTATTATAATGATTCATAATGTGACACTGTTAAAAGTTGTTTTTATGCTTGGGGAACACTATATAGAATATGTTTGAGTAATGTTGATGGCTCTAATAAAGAAAAATAAGAGAGAAAAAACGTCTTTTTAAATAGTTATTGGTTCGTGATCATCGGCTACGCTTCTTTTAAAAAAAAAAAATTATTTTCATGCTTTAATATTGTAGCTCAGCTTCCAATATAACCGCTACCAACAAAGTAGATAAACAAAATTATATAGAGTTGTAACACTACACAAGATACCATCCGAAGAGGGTAAGTTTAAGAAGTAATTTTTTATTTTTATGATAAAAAACTCATTGTAAAATAAGATAAAGTTGAGTTTACTTTAAAGTTACAAAGATTGTGATGGTGTAGTATGTTCTGATGCATAATCCAGAATTAATTGCGATTAAGGGTAGAGGTTTTGAATCCTGCACCTTAGTTATGACACACAGGTGGAACTATTAAGGAAATATGAGTATTTTTAAGATATTTTTAAACTGTAAAATCAACTTAACCACCACAAATCTACTTCCAAGAGTTGTGACACTACACGAGATACCTTCTAAAGGGTGAATATTTAAGTTGTTCCTTTAAACTTATAAAAGCAACACAAATCTGCTCCCAACAGTAATGTAGTGGTCGGGTAATAACTCATTATAGTCAAAGATTTTGAGTTTGAACTTATAAATTTATACAATCCTATTATAAATATTATTTGATCGTTGATTAATTTAAAATATGCATTACAATATATCGCTATACTTTGAAATTTATAATATTGAAATGAACTTTTCGTCACGTAAAACAGAAAAAGAAAAACATCACAAAGGTTTCTTTTATAAAGCACATGTTTTTTATGCCTTTGTAAATGTATTAACCATAGCTGTATTCTTATGGACAAGTAGAGCATAAAAGACCACTGTCTTTTCTTGTTTTATTATCCTCCATTTATGTAATTTAGTGACAAAAAAAAATCCTTCTTGTTTCTCGTTCCCATTTTCTTCTATTTTTTTATGGGTATCCACAGAAACCAATAAAACAATGCTAAAGAATTTTGGGCATTTCTTTTGTTGTTTTACAAAATGGTTGTGTAGTTGTGTACAGTAGTTAGTGGATTTGCCATGCATGCCCTGAACTGCTATCTTCAACACTGCAAAAGAAGTCCTTAGTGGTTCACATGTGCTCCACTAGAAAATCAATCACATGCTCAAGCTTTCTCCTTTTGAAAAAGAAAAAATTAACGGTAACTCCTCAATAAATTCTGACTCACGTCCCGAATTTTACATTATGAGATACATAACTTTGTTAGAAGAAGACATGATTTAAGTTAGTTAGACGCAAGACTCATTGAGAGTGACCTAAAAAAAATTAGTTTTTCAGTTGTTTTGAATACAAGATGTAAGCAAATCTGCTATTCATGCCCGAACGCTCCATTGCTAGACTTACATCCTTGGGGTTCACATGTGTCAGTTTGTGATATGTCATGTGTTGTAAAAGATATGGTCTAAATTAATCAAACAAAACGTCTATCAAGAGTAACCCCAAACAAATTATCTTTTTAGTTGATTTAAACCCGAGATACAAGAGTCTCTTATCCAAAATTCAAATACTCTACCTCTAGACTAACCTCTTGGAGTTCACATGCGCAACAAGTCTGCAACATGTGATGTTTTGTAACACAGAATTTCAAGCTCACAGTTGAAACATCTATGTATAAACGAACCTTTTTCTCTGGGCTTTGACGCAATGTGAACCAAACACAAACTGTTAAAAAAGTTTGATGCCCAAAAACGTTTTGGTATCCAAGAGGAAGAGAGTAAGGTGTTATGTCATTTTCTCAACAATTTCATGGTCCCCGTTGTCGGCAGAGGCTTATTTACTGTGAAATAAATATGGTGTACGAGAGGTCGTGAGATTCATTTTTGTGTATAATATTTTATGTGATATAAAATATTTTAGGCTCCCTTAAATCAAAAAGAAAAAAAAAATGAAGTACTTATGAAAATAATGGACTCAATCATTGTCAAACCTTTCATAGATTATTATCTACATCATCAATAACCAGAAGAAAAAAAAAAGAGGAAATTACATCATCAGGTACTCATGAATTTATGTATGGCCCCCCTCGCTCTGGGCCTTTTGAAGGTTTATCAAGAAGAAAGAAAGAGATTTCTTTTGAGCCTTCCAAACCTCCAGCCTAGAGTTTTTACTTTTTATTGATATTCTTTTAAGGATTTAGATTTCTCCAATTATAAATTTTCGAATTATTATCTCTAAAAGAGTGACACTCAATTTCACTTAATACAGAGGGTTAGATTTGTACTAATTCACTGATTGCTTAAATTTAACATTAGAGCGACAAAGGTTTGTATATCTTCATAAAAAGTTGATCTAAAATTACGTTATTAATTTGATGTTTTACTTTAAGAAGATGTGCTAGGCCACTTTTTTAAAATGTTAATTGCAAAAATTCTTCAATTACCTTTTAAATTGAGAGGATCCAAATCGTTCTTTCAATTATTGAATTTGATATTTTACGTACACTAGTACGTAACATGTAACTTTCTAAGAATGTGAATTGCAAGATTCTCTAATTAGGGTCCTTCTTCCAATTGTTTAGGTTCTGTTTGGCCTGTGAAATTTCAGCTTTTGAAATTTAGAGCTTTTAGAGTAGAGCTTTTGTTAGAAGTGCTGTTGAACAAAAGTCGTTGACTGTTTGGCCTGTGTTAAATAATGTTGAGCTTTTAAAAGTTTTGAGGGTAATATCAGACTTTAAAAAATATGGAGGGATATATTTGAGAAAAAGAAAAAGAAAAAGAGATTCCCGCATTATATAAAACAGTTTTGCAAAAGCCTTTTTTGATAAGCTTCAATTTGGAGCTTCTCATTTTTTAGCTTTTTTCAGTTTTAACTTTTATCTAAAAGTACTTTTAAAAATAGGCCAAACAACTTAGTTCAACTTCTAAACTCACAAAAAATGTTTTTGAATATCTAAAAGTTAGGTCAAATAGAATCTTAATTTAAAGTTTTCTTGGAATTCAATTTCCCCTTGGAGGCCAGTCAGTGGGCCTGCAATTACTCAGAGAGCCCTTTAGCCATTACTGCTCACAGAAACCTTTGCCAATAAGTTCGGCCCGGTTTGGAGGACCCAGAGTTAAGTCTAATTTGAGGATGAATAATTTGTCTGCCAAGCACTACTATTGCTAACCTGATTTGGACAAATAAATAAGATGTTGGATGTTTGAATCTTCATCTTTGACAACTGGAAGAATCCGCACAAATCAGATTTTTTGAATAACATATTGGGAAAGAATTTGATTTGGTTAAACAATGTGTGGTTGATAAATAAGGATCGATTTTTTAACAAGATATGAAATGTATCATCAAATATTCAATATGATTCACAAGATTTAATTTCGTTCAAGTAACGGATTCTAGCCAATTGAAAGAATTTTCTGATCAATACAGAGGTCATTTGGATTCTATTAATAATTACATATATGTGTGTGTGTGTATGTGTATGATATTAGATGATGACTAGTTATGAAAAATAGATCTCATTTGCCTAGTTTTAGAAGACCTTTGTCCTATCTATTAGACAACGGAAGTTTAATTATTCAGCAACTGTTAAATGCTAGTTACAACATGGATTCCAATGAAGTCAAACTTTAATCAAACATATGCTTGATACGTAAATTGCAGGTTTGATTATGCTTATTCTTAGCCCGCAAGACTTATAACTTTGAGGCCGCGAGTTCAAATTTTGTCTCCACAACATTTTTGATAATGCTTCCAATGCGGGCTAAGCATTTCCTTTTTTATTTTGTCAAAATAAGTCTTATATGATATTAGTAATCCAATCAAGAGGTAACATGTTACACTTAGTTCTTGAGGCAAGCCAATGAGCTACCTTATTGGCAAAGATTTTTTTCTTTTTTAATTTCAAGAAAGGTTTAAACTATATAACATATTAAAAAATGTCGTTCATGAAAATTAATCTCAAATCTTTTACGCTCATAGCAAAAAGTATACTATTAGACCAAAACCCAAGTAGTTTGTTACTTCATGTGTGAGACTAGCAGATCGGGCCTTACCTTCTTAAACCTTGTGCACTTCCAATGGACTTCAGTTGTTTCTGCAGACCACGTTTGGGCATTTTCTGTGGGATTAATTTGAAAGCCTTAAGCCTTAGAAGCTGTGCACAATTTTTTTTGTTTTTCTTTCTTTTTCTCTTTGGTCAGTGCTATGCACGAGTTTTTTTTTTTTGGGTCAAAGTGCCATGCACAAGTTGACTTTTTTGTTTTTTGTTCATTTCCTGTGGGCACATCTGTGCAGTTTCGAAACAGATCATGCACCATTATTATGACATTGGGGGTTTTGTGCTCTTCCATATTACCATTTATGAAAAGTGAGATGCACCTTGTTTTGAATACATAGTGAAAGTTTCATACACTAATCTATTAATAAATTTTTTAACTGTATTTTTGGGTATTGAGGTATGTCCAGGAGTAGATGCATTTGGAATAATCTTAGAGTGAATCTGACCTTTACTAAAACTTTGCACAAATATAATGGGATGCACCAACCTGTTAAAAGATTTTCTGACTACAATTTTGGACCATGGGCTAAGTTCGGGGCCAATGTATTAAAATTAAACTCAAAGTGAGTCCAACTTTTTCTCGAACCTCGCACATAGTGATCAAAGCTTCATGTACCAATTTGTTAATTGATTTTTTTGATTGTAGTCGTCGTTCATGAGCTATGTCCAAGAGGATGTATACAAGTTACGCCGAAAGTGAGTTTGACCTTTTTATGAACCTTGGGCGTAGGGAGAGTTTCTGCACCAACCTAGCTATTATTACACTTTCTATATCCTAAGGCGAATATAATCAAGATAAATCCAAAGTAAGTCTGACATTTTCTCGAACCTCTCACATAACAAGAGTTTCATGTATCAACCTATTAATAGATTTTTCGGTTGAACTTTTGAGTTGTGAGCTATGTCTAGGGCAAATATATATATTCAAGGGTAAGTGGGGGTTGAAGCCTCCACTGACCCTAAATGTTTTTTCAAATATATGTGTAGTTTAAAGATATTTTTAATGTAAAAAATCATTTATTCAAAAAAAAAAAATTCTTATATAAGTGTTAAATTATATATTTTAACATGCACTAAACAAAAATTCGAGATCTGTCACTGGCTATGTCCCAAGTAAAAGCATTATACATTCTGAAAAGCGGTCATTATCCCAACAAACAACATGGTATGCTTTCTCCCTCCCATCATCATCTACAAGAGCACATGCATTACAGTTCCATTTTCAGCTTCTAGCCATAAAAGTTTATTACCTGTATCTCAAAAATGAAATTTATAGTTTTATTACTTATACCTTCTTTATTTATAGACAAAGTGGACTCGCAATTATCCTTCATTCCAAGAATAATTGCTTTTATGTGCTTCATATCTAACCAGAGTTCACTTCTAGAAATATAGTCATCCATACCCCCTCGGATCTAAGAAGTAAATTATATGGTGCACTTATTTTGACTTCTAGAATTCCTACGAGGTCTAGGATTAACTTAAAACCCATTCATCCAAGTAGTTGTAAATAGTGTGACATCGCATCTCACATCAATTTTATAGACAAGTTATACGCAATTTATAATAATTTGAATTTTTTATTACTGTCAATACGAGTTCAACTTGGATGTAACTTTCACTTCACCAACCAAGGCAACTATTGCAATCATTTGCCGTAATTCTTTAGGAAAATTGATTAATGGAATGACATGTCGTATTTCCTGTGGAACTGCTTTGGAGGCTGAAGCTTTGGCTTTGTTGCATGGTTGCCGTTTTGCAAGAAGCCTTGGCATTGACAACATCATCTTTGAGAATAATGAACTCGTTATCCTTAATGTCATCACCTCATCGAACAACGACTATCGATGGTCAATCAAGCCTATTGTAGATGATATCCAGATGATTGCAGCTGAAATCAACCATGTTAGGTTTCAGTTTACTAAAATGTCAGCTAATCGTGCCGTAGCTGAGTCGCCAAGCATTATCTCCTTGACAAGTTAGCAATTGACTGGACCTCTAATTCCTCTTCCAATTTTTGACATTTTTGTAGTAGATTTCGCTCATTCTAGGATTGGTTGATTGTACTTTCATATTTAATTTTAATGAAATCCTTATTTACTTAAAAAAAAAAAAGAGTTTTAAACATTTTAAACTTATTAATTAAATTTAATGTATTAGCAAGTCAGTAATTGATCCCAAATCATTAGAGATAGCCTATAATTGAGAATTTTAATTCGCGTGCCTTATTTTGCAGATCTTTTCCATTTCTTTTGGTAAGTAATCAATACTATTCGGATGGATGACTGTGTTTCCCCAGGAATATTCGCAATTAACTTCGTCCTCAACATATGTTACAGGCTGTATTTTCTTTATTTTTCTCCATTTTTTTTTGCCTTCTCATGTAAGGGACAGATTTGAAAACGTCAAATATTTTTAATATTTATTTTTATTGATGTAGTCACTATTAACACGTAGAGTTCACGTGCTAGAAAAGTCTATTCCATCAAATAATATTTAGCAGCTTTCAGCAACTCTTAAATTATAAGAAAAATATTTGGGTAAGTCCAAATTGATCGTCAGTCTATTATATTTTTAGTGGAACCCATATGTATGAAATCTATTAATATGTGAGAGAAGTCAAAGAATTTCCCAAGTTATATTGAGAAGTACAAAATTTGGAAAACATAATTCACTATATTGAAGTGTAAGTCTTGACAGGTCGAAAAAACATTTATTTGTAACAGTAGCAGTAAGACAAGATGATAAATTAATAACATGTGACACTATTGTAATGACGTGACAGTATCATAACGATTATCGTTTTGGAATAGCAATTGTTTGTAAGTTTTTCCTCAACATTGAACATTTTTCTTTAGCTTCCATGTGACAAAGAACCAGGTATGCATCCAGGTGAGACAACAAACATTCATAACCAATTGAGAAATAAGCAAAGAAAAGTGAAAAAAATAGAAACAAACCAAATGGGATGAGTTTTGCTTTCACGTGGATCGTTGTCATCAGTCATTACAACTCCCACAACGGCTATACCACGTTACACTCGATTATCATCAAACATAAACATTGTTATCATCATTATGTAATAAATTTGCAAAGGTGTTAGATGGATTGATCGGATAATCACTTCTTGTAATTAAATGTTTTAAGTTCGAGTCACATCTTTAACCTTAATTGTGAAAAAAAAAAAAAAAGTTCAAACATGCTTGAATAGTTTAATTACTCTACAATTATCATTAATCAAACAATGAAAATACATGAATTTACAAAAGTGACCATCAAATAATGCAATTTGCATTAGTATATTTAGTAGTATCTCCCATAGTTGTTGACTCCTCTCCGATTCGAACCCGGGACGACTCGGTGGCAACTCGCCTACCTACTTGCCATCTCCATAATATTCTACGGAGGAGAGTTGACTCAGCTCAGTAACTCGGGACTCGGTAATGTCCACGTCACTATTTGCAAAAAAGAAAAAGAAAAAGAAAAAAAAAGTAAAGAAACCCCACCAACTTACCTCTATTAATTGGTAAGTAAAAGAATTCAACATCCAACTCAGGCCACCCAACCGAGTCGAGAGACTTGACTCGTAAAACCAACTCGGACGAGTCAACCCGGGTCAAGATCAGAAGCATCATCTTTATTTTTCATTTTCCCAATGTGTATGAATTTCCTCACCATATGGGCTTATCAGAGACTCCATTCAAAAGGGGCCTTGACTCGGCCCAAAACTCAAGGTTGCTTCTGATGCCTACGTGGCAGTACCTTTGGAAGTCCTCAAATGTCATGAAACGGGCCGAGCTGTTTTTAATGGACTCACACCGAGCCATAAACCGTAAAATTTCTTCAAAAACAGTTTCATCACATGGAATGGCTAATGGGCCAGTGTTTGTAAACCCAAACTCTTCCTCGGCCTGGACCAATAGTTTCTTAAACAAAGGATGGTTCAGGTACGTCGCGCGGATTACAAACCTTTTGCAACTAGTCCCCACGGTAACCGCCACGTGTCCAGCCGGCACGTCCGAGGGCAAGCGACGGGCGGTCATCGCGGCCTTCTTGCGCCACCTCCGAAGCATCTGGCGGAGCTTGACAATGTAGCGAATCTTGCTGCACCCGGTCATTTTTTTGAAGTTGTAGTAGTAGTAGCCCCTTGTGTTATTGAAGGGTCTTTCTTGAAATGTTCAGATTTGGGTTGAGCGAGAAAGTGAGGAGGGGTCGAGATGCTGGGAAAGCATGGGATATATATAGGGGTGAGTGTAAGTTAGTGCCCTTGTTATTTGAAGATAATTACAAGGTTGTGACGGCTGTTGCTGAGACATATTTTATTCACTGCTGATTTGGAAGCTTTAAATGCCTCTGATTGGATAGATTCGAATAACTATTTACAGCATAGATGCACGATGGTAGTTTTCTATTAGACATGGTGAAGGATCTTTCTAACCAGGAGCGGAGGCAAGGAGATTGGGAGAGTTTAAACTCCATAAAGTTTTTAATTTTTTCCTTTTGAGAATTTATATATTATTTATAAGAAAAAAATTACGATTCTATTTTTTTTTTTCTGTCAATCGCTCCTCAATATTAAATTACTAGTTTCGTCGCTATTTCAAACAATTAGAAAACTTCTAATATCAATTGCATAATAAATTTACAATTCACATTTTACAGCCATACGGCATAGAAACTTAATTTTTAGACTACAAAAATTTCTAAAAGGTATAAGAAAAAAAAAAGTGTAAATAGCACCAGACCCCCCTGTGATTAAACGTAAGTTGTCAGAACCCTCTTGGAGTCAAAAAACCTCATCCGGACCCTCCTGTGGTCCAACCGTTGGTGCACACCATCCATCTCTGTCAAATTTTCTGTCACTTTTGATGGGATGTGTAGCACACACGCACTTATTGCCACTTGAATTCGTTTTTAATAATTTTGTCAATAAAATAAGTGTGTTTATTGATCAAAATACCTTTTTTCACAAAAAAAAAATTAAACGATGTCATCTTCCCCCCTCCTCCCATCCCCGACGGAAAATTAAACAATCCTTAAACCAACTCTTTCCCTCTCCACAACAGGCCATAAAATATGACAAACATCATCAGAGCAATTTTCAACGATTCAACCACATTTATCAACATCATCTTGGCACACCAATCTAACACCACCATCTTTCTTAAACATGGCTGCATACATCAAGGAATCATCAGCACTCGGCTGTGAGTCGATCATGTTTTCCATACTCACACACGTTAGTTCAGCGCCGTACATCCCAAATGGCGAAGGATATTGCTCGTTGTTTTTTTCCCTTTTGCAATTCCAGCCAAGCCATGGATGACCAAAACTCTTCTTATTTAATGTCTTTCACATGTTGATGCACAAGCAATGCAACATTGCCTAGTCTGTCATTACCCTTCAAGTCTTCTCCATCTAGTGTCAATGCAGAGAAATGAACAGCATTACCAAAATACCCGAAAGGGATGGTTTCCTTTGTGTGATTCTTGAAGTCTATTCAGACAGAGAGGGAGTGTTCCAGATCGCGTGCTCCTCCCTTCAACCGTGCAACACACGACCAAACCATGACCCACGAACCAGCCCATATACACCACCGACACAAGCACTTCACCAATTAACACCACTTGCACAGTACATTGCACGCATACTACTTAATTTTCACAGGCACCATTGTAATTCACGAAAACATACACACCTCCACTTCTTTCCACCGTCGGTGTCGTTATAGGTATTGGTATGTTTGATTGACCCACGAATTAGAAGAAGAAGAAGACGTTGATTGTTGATGACAAGTCATCGCCGTCGGCGATGTTGATGATAAGTTGTCGTCGTTAGAGAAAAAGAAGAAGAAGACGACGTTGACTGTTTCCATTTCTTTTATTTTTTTTAATTTTTTTTCAATTACTACTATTATTTTATTGTAAAAAGCATTAAAAATCAATAAAAATCGCACTTCACGCGGGTGTACTACACATCATGTCAAAAGTGATTGAATATTTAACGGAGGGAGGTCATGTGCAATGCGGCATAGACCATAGGGGGTTTGGAAGGGGTTTTGTGACCACAGGGGGGTCCTACGCACTTACGACCCACAATAGGGGGATCTGAAGCTATTTACCCAAAAAAAAAAAGTGATGATGTGAATTTTGATCCGCTTGTGTGGTTGGGTCTTAACATGGTCGATTTTGGTCTTGTTGCGACTTGGCTAGCACTCTTCTACTGGAGTTTGGGAGAAGATGATCTTGCAAAACAAACAATCATGAGGTGGCCCGAAGGGATTCACAAGGGGACTATTTCGATACTTAAGTTAGTTGAATGTTTAGCGAAACTTGAAAAGAGAAGAGTAATAAGCTACAGATAATGCACGAAAGGGATTCATAAGGGGAATATTTTAAAGTTAATTTATTGTTATTTTTTCATTTAGGGAAGATCTAAAACATTACAATGTAACTAATGAGACTTGAGTTTACAACCTCTAGCATAAAAACTAGTAACATTATCACTAAATCGAAACCCTACTAACTGAATTTAATGTTTTATTAATTCAAATACACAAATTTTGGTCCACAAATAATGAAGGCTGGTTACATGACTCAACAGCCCCTTTCCCGGGAAGCAGGCTCATGGTGAAGCACGAATTTATTACTCACACATTTTTCTAATATTTTGGAGATAGAAAATGTATTGAAGAGACACTATAAGTTTGAACGAAATAAAGAACTATATGAAGAAAACATGCTTAAAATATGCATATGAGAAAAGAATTTTAATTTATATATGTTAATCATTGGCACAAATAGCATAAAGCATTTAGGAAATATTTGATAAATACAAAACATAAACCCTTTGAGTTTAAATCTCTTGCATTCGTATCTAATTTTTGATATCTATGTTAAAAGATAGAATGGTACAAGAAATTTCCGCCATACACCACATAATTTAAGATCATCGGTCATGTTTCTCTTCTGACTATGTAAATTTACCTCAGTTCTTTCAAACAAAGTTCATTAAAGGGATTTAGCCAAAAAAAAAAAAATTGTGCAAATAATCTCTATTATTTTTTTAAAACTCTAAATTCGACTTATTGTTTAAAATTAGGCAATTTTGTCCATAATATTTTTTTAAAAAAATTAAATTCGTCTTTATTGTTCAAAATTAGTCAATTTAGTCCATGTAATTTCTCAAAAAAAATAAATTTAGCCCCCAGACAGTGGTACATGTAGGGACTAAATTGATTTTTTTTTTGAAAAATAATACGGATTAAATTGATTTTTTTTTTAAAATGATAAATACTAAATTGACTAATTTTAAGAAATAAGGACGAATTTGAATTTTTTTAAAAAAAATAATAGTGACTAAATTGACTAATTTTGTACAACATGAATGAATTTAAAATTTCAAAAAAAGTAATAAAAGCCATTTGTGCAATTTTCCTTTCATAGAAAGCCGAACTCAATTTGAAGTCAATCGAACCCTGATGTCCGATCCGTTATATGGTAACCTTTTGCTAAAACATTTATTCTAGTATTCCATTTAAAAAGATCGGAAAAAAGATAAAATCCCTCCTCTTCCAACAAGATAAACCAAGAATATAGCTCATAAATGCAACATAATCAAGAAGATGATCTCTGGGGCATCATCACAAACAAAGGCGGATTTAAGTGTGGGAGCTGTATTCCTTATTATCTCACAAAATACTTTAAAACACTTTTAAACTCTTTAATATTTTTGTCTTGAAAATTTATTGTGACCCCATAACCCGAACAGTATTAATCTCCAAAATTACGTAATTTTTACTAATAAAATATCCTAAATCTTAGAGGACAGAAACCGTCGTAGCGGTGGTCGTGTGGCATGCTTTCTAGCTGCACGAACTCGTAAGTCGAATGTTCCAAAGTTGAAACTCCAAACCCCGCACATGCAAAGCCTGAAGAAGTTTAATCAACCTCTTCTATTCTCTAGTGGTAGTTGGGGCCAATACAAAAATTCTTTTGCTTCTCAATCATAAAAAAATGGTGCATCTTTAGTGTAACAATTTATTACTCCATGTCTGACCACGACCCATGTGCAAGGATGCCCCATCTTCTCTTCTCTCTTTACAAATTCCGCAAGAAACAGCCAAATATTTCTCTTATAATCACTATATTTATTCCCCTTATCTAGCTTCCCATTGAGTCAAATTTTAGTTATATTATGATTGGCCTTGGTACTGCAGGTACTAATATTCGAATTTTGAACACAATTGTGACGTGTCCATGTATTACAACACCAAGAACAATGATATCTTAATTAAGCTTTTAGTTAAAGATGCTTAAGAGTTGGCTAGTATAATCATATAACAATTTATTATAGTCAAATATTTCAACTTCGAACTTATACCATTCCATTATAAATATTATTTGACCTTTGACATAGACCATGCGATTAAAAAGATATCGACAACTGAATAAGTATACTAGTAGAGTAGTCTCCTGTAGAGAAAGAAGATTAGATAGGCAAAGGGAAACAAAGTTATTTCTTCTCTAGATCTTAACATAAATCTATATATTATCATTAATTCTTTCAGGGGGAATACCTATAGATTACTGGTAGTTGCTTGAGCAAATCTATAAATCGTGAGATAAAAGGACATAAAAGTTAGCCCACTCCATACTATAACTTTGAACGGGATTTAATTTAATTTTGTTTAAAGTGAATTTCTCGTGATTTAATAATAATAAATGAAGTTTTTAGTGGACAATATTTAATTCCAAAGGTCCAAATATGGAATTAAAGTGGCTCATTGAATGGTCAAGAAGGGTTTATAGGAATCCAAGGGCCCACGTGCACGTTAAGAATAGGTTGAATGCATCCCCCTAAACCTCATCATAAACCTTAAGTGTCCCACTTGTCAAGAGTTAAGGATCATAGCATTTATAAACATTTGTCAATGTTTTCAGAGACTATGCCTCCAAACAAACTACAAGATTTGGAAATTCTTGTTTTCCCCAACATAAAATTATAACATCATTGATTTATGATATTGTTAGAAACAAGAAAGATTACTACATCTCATGTTTTGTTCTATTAAATGACACAAGCATAACAAGACATATTAATGCATCTCAAAGTTTGTTCTATTTCTTGACACTAGTATCATCCACCTTTGTTTTCATTTACTCACCAAGAGACAACATTAGCTATAAGAACAATGATTTTCTCAAAAGAGGATTTGTGTTAATTATTGAAACCACTAGTAAGGGTAATTGAGTTCTTTCTTAACATCTATTTTCTCCTAACATAATGAAAAAGATCTTGACAATTGATTATTTGGTTTAGGTGATGATGATAAATGTTTAAATCAATCAATGTTTGATTTGTAATTTTCACGATTGACTCTTTTTATGTTTTATCTTTTGGTGACGAGAACTCATTTTAGGTAGAGCTATATTGGATCGATTTCAAGATTACAAATAACATAATACAGCAATATGTAAATTATTATGTACTTCAGTTCAGTTAAAGAGGAGCTCGCATTTAATATGCCAACTAACACTTTTATCTTTTCTTCCAATCCTTTCATAATCAACTTGTTATCGTTAAGTCAGCAAATTAATTATTTTAATCTCTCTCATAATATTAATAAGTATCGTAAAAAAGATTCGTGAATCTTCCAATGTGAAACTAAAATTCTCTTAGGCTATCTTTAGTAGAGGTAGCAAAATAAAAAACATACTAAATTTGAAAATTTTTAGAGATCTAAACATTATTTTTGATTTAAATATATATGAGACCTACCACTTTTTACAACTTTTGAAGTAAAATGAGTCTCTAAATTACATTTGGGTTTCTAAATTTAGCACCCCAGATGTAATTTAGAGACCCATTTTACCTCAAAAGTTGTGAAAAGTGGTGGGTCCTATATTTATTTAAATCAAAAATAATATTTGGGTCTTTAAAAATTTTTAAATTTAGTATGTTTTTTATTTTACCACCTCTGATAAGAATAGCCTTAATGGGTAATGGGGTTAAGTATCCATAGAAGTAGATTCAATAGGTTGATGACATGGCACGAGTAGTTGTACTCAAATTTTTTGGCGCATATTTCGAAGAATACAGTTATCTCACGTCAGCGTCATAAGCTGATATGGCACCATCTTGGGAGACATCATCTGCTCTGCTGGATGTGGGCCCCAAGTGAGTGCTCCAATAGAATAATTTTATTCTATTTTCTCAGCCCAAACAAACAATTTTCTCGAATATTATAATACCCACGTTAAAAACAGTTGGCGAAAACTTGGAAGAAAACGTCTAGGCACCACTAGTGATATGTTACTCGATACGAGAGATGTGAGCATATAGACGGAATTGGGGGGGCCGAGGCCCATCCCTCCCAAGACTAAGAAAAGAAAATTAACATATATAATTTTTTTTTAGAAAGATGATATGATCCCTAATTTTTTACTTTTTTTTTATCTTGTTATTTAATTTTGACCTTCTCAAAATAAAATTTTTGGCACTGTTCTTAATTGTGAGTTCAAATCTTGCTCTTTATATTATACGACCTTAAACTTCTCTTAAATAAAATAAATAAAAAAGAAAAAGACAACGTCTAGGTTCAATGTGTGCTTAGTTGTACTGGGCAGTGCACGGGCCACAAATGGGCCCACGGCCCATCGTCTCCATCCCGTACGCGCGATTCAATTTTGAGGTTTTAATAAGAGCAAATCTTACAAATAGTCCCTATTGTTTACAAATTTTTGACAAATAGTCCCTATTGTTTGTAAAAGTTTTATCAATAATCCCTATTGTTTCACAAGTCATTCCGTTAGTCCCCATTGTTTGCAAAAGTCCCACAATTAGTCCCCATTGTTTGCAAAAGTCACTCAATTAGTCCCTATTGTTTGCAAAAGTCACTCAATCAGTCTCCATTGTTTGCGAAAGTCACTCAATCAGTCCCCAATGTTTGCAACAAACATTGGGGACTGATTGAGTGACTTTCGCAAACAATGGGGACTGATTGAGTGACTTTTGCAAACAATGGGGATTAATTGTGGGACTTTTGCAAATAATGGGGACTAATTGTGGGACTTTTGCAAACAATGAGGACTAATTGTGGGACTTTTGCAAACAATAGGGACTAAGGGAATGACTTGTGAAACAATAGGGACTATTTGTCCAAAATTTATAAATAATGGGGACTATTTGTCCAATTTGCTCTTTTAATAATGCAAAAAAGGTAAAAAATGTGGACTCACACACGTCATACATAGTTTTAGTACGGTTGGTGCCCAATATTTGAGTACATTTTTTCAATTTTTAGAGTACTTGGTTAAGTACGGTTTCGTTAAGATCAATCTTTGGTGTAAATTAATGATGATTCACCTAACAAATGTCCAATTTGGTTTAAATTGAGGGAAACTTTTTAAAAAGTCTGACTAATCAAAATAATACTTAGAGTCCACTCCATGTGAGTGTTGTTTCGGTCAGTCAAACTTTTTGAACAGTTTTCTTAAATTAATCGAATAGGGTTTATGGTGCCTCTTTTCATTTAAGGATAAAAGACAGAGAAATTGTGTTTTGAAAAAAATTGCATGTTACCTTTTATGGTACCGTAATGTTTTAATATTTTTTTATAGTTTATACGGCACAATAAATATTCAATTAAATTAAATAGATGGCGATTGGAAGCATTTTTCTTTTGCAACAAACGCTAGCCGACCGATTCTTAAACCAGTAGTGAAGCTCACAATATTACCGAACTAAAGGGGCGGTAAGCCACATTCTTGCACTTCTTGTTACAATAAAACACATCTTCACTAAATAAAGACTATTTACCACAAAAATAATAATAATAATAATAATAAAGATGCTGTGAATAATTTGAGCAACTATGATGTAATAGATTCTCCTTAGTTTGGAATTATCTCGAAAATGATTTGATAATTTTCCGAGTATGATTCCTTAGGACATGCCCAAGATTGAGTTTTCACTAACCAGATTTATGCATTTGGAATCTTTTTATCCTTTATAAGGTTTTGGATTTTGTAGTAATTATTTTAGATTAAATTAGGACAACAATTTTGGTGATGTGTGTCACTCTAACAATGACTATGTAGCTGGCATAAAAGAAGCTAGTTTAATTAAAATAGAAATTCATATGATTAACCAGATAAGAGATGTGTGAAATTCATATGATTAATTGCACGCAAGTTTGGCTTTATGCAAAGCAGCACCTCTTGCTCTATATTCTCCAGGCTAACAAGGTTAAGACTCATGATCTCGAGGGTGAAACGGAATGGTAAGACAATGACTCATTGTAATTAAAATTGTGATTTTGACATTTTTATCTCTTATTATTTTTAATTGATTAAAAGTATGTATAAGACGTGATCACGAAGTTTATAGCCTAGCTCTATATTCTCTTGGCTAGCTAATAAAGGTTAAAGCTGGCGCCAAAAGTGTTGGCTGGAATAATTAGGTAATAACTCGTCGTGACAAATATTTTTGATTCGAAATAAGAGAATTAGTAGAAGTCGAAAGGGATTTACTCAAAACTCCGCTCTAATACTTCCTAAAGCAAAATAGGCACACGCATGGGTAGAGAGTCTACCTGAGTCATACAAACCCAAGTAACGCCTATTTTAGTGTAGAACCTGGGTTCAACCTTCTGCTTGTTGAGTTTTACTTCTAATCTATCTATGAGTCTCTAGTTCATTACCTTCTGTATCTCTTACCACTTTTGACTGATTATTTAGAACACACATTTGAGTGTATTACTGTATCATGATATTTATAACTTTATAATCGATTTAAGTGATCTTGCCTAAGATGAATTACTTATCGTTAAAACATTAATAAACTAGTAAGTAAAGTCATGGCAGCGGTTATGGAGACAACTCAAACGTGAGGGTTTAGATCTTCACAACCGAAAACAGATTCTCACATGGTTCTGACAAAAATAAATATTGCATCCAATTATGAAAAACATGCATGTAACTCATATAATTTCTGCACGCAATATTTATTATTGTCGTTAGCGTTCATATTCATTGAATAAACATGATTATTGTGGTATTAATTTTTCATATTCTGAATAAACGTGTATATAATTGTATTAAACTTTTAAGTTCATTGAATAACAACTAAGTGTTTGAAGATGATGATCTTTGACTTGCTATCTTGTTTGCAGGTACCACATGCTCAAAATGGACTTATTAGATCAAAAATCTTTTGGATCAGATAAGTGTTTCTGTTGATGATCGGATTAAAGGTGAACATGGGACTGACAAAAACAAATTAGCAGGTTTTGCCTGAAGATTTGGGGAGATAAGATTGTCATATTTGCACATTGCGGGATAGGTTCTGAGTTCAGAATTTTTTTTAGTAAGAATTATAACACGTAATTAATTTGATGATTATATAAAATAATATTATTTTTTAATGGAGGTTAATTTAATTTATAGCTAAAAATATAAATTTTAAATATTTAGTGGAGATTGTTGCCACTTAAGCCGGCCATTGGCCCCCTACTGGGTGCGGCCTTGATTGTGGCTATCTCATTGTTGAAAGCACGACTCGAGGCATGGAATTTAAGTATCTTACAATACTTTTAGCTATTGATCACGTAATATGCAATCGATTATATCTAGTAAGATAAAATTTAATTTTGTTTGAATTTATTAACTCAGCAATATTTAGTTTTCTTTTATTTTTGTTTTTCTTCTTTCACGTGAAATGAAGGCTCCGGAAAATTGATAGCCTCACTGCAGAGGCTACTGAAGTCTAGCTTGCTTAAGGTACACCTATGACCTTTTGGGACTAGTATATCCACAAAGATTAATATTTTACATACTCTCTCTTCTATGTATAGTAAATATTCACGTTTTGCCTCTTTTTTTTTTTTTTTTTCTCTGTTTGTGGATGGTAAATATTTCTCTGAAGATAAAGTCTGAACCAAATCTATATTTGAATTAAAATTGAGATACTAATATAAGTTCTTCTTTTCTAAATTAGATAGATTCATATTTGAAAGAGGTTGACAATAAGTCTTTCCAAAATTGACAATTTCTCTTTGTTAGAAATGTTTCATAAATATCTTCAATCGAGTAAATAGCTAGCTCTACGAATGAATAGATTGTATCGATTGGTTGAAAAATGGAAAGATTTGTATAAGTTATAAGTTTCAAACATGTGAAAATATAGTAAAAATTCTATTAATAAAAAATGTAAAATGATGATATATAGCAATAGTTGTCAGGAATCTCTTTATACCTCCCTGAGTAGGTTATAAAACTTTTTCTTGCTATAAATCTTCTTTTATATCTAGACAAAGCTAAACCATAAAACCAAAGGGTGCTTAGCTATAATCGCATCAACATAAAGCCTAATCATCATGATAGAGTGAAAACAATATTAGATGATATGAACTTTGGAGATCCATGAAAGCCAACAAATTAATTGTTTTCTTTGGTAACGTTTAGCTTACTTTAAAGTGTCGTTATTAAGCAGATGTAAACTAGTTTTAGTGCTTAAATGACGTACTTAAAACAAAAGATGCAGCCAAAAGATTCTCCACTAATGTAAAAGCTTACATTCTTACGTCGACAAGCCAACTTTAATATTTGGATTAGTGTATAAAGGATAAAGCTTAAAGTGCTTTTGTTTTGTTTTTTTGGATGGCGTGGAAAATCAGCTGATAAAATCCATTTATTAGATTATTTGATGGAGTTTAATCAGTAATTGGTAAACCTCCGAGTACAGTAATGCTCCCATACGTGCATCAAGTCAATAAAAAGCAGAATTCCAGAATAGTGGGTGATGAGGATAAAATTAACCAACCCGATCTCCAGTAAAGTGATTCGAGCTATCGGATGCGATCAATGCCCAATTGTACTAGGGTCATCGTCAAGTCAGTTGCCCCGACCTGCAGGCGTTAACCCAAGAAACCCGAGGTCCGACCATTTCCCGACCTCGTGACAAGGCGACAAGATCCCGTAAAATCCGCAAAGCTGTCAGAAGAAAAGGTATAAATATGACAATTACACTTACAAAAAAGGTAAGTCATTATTTGCATACTACACACTACACTTTTCAATTCTCGTTACTATTCTTAAGCAGAATACTAACTTAAGTATCGGAGTGCTTATGTGGGCAAGATTCACACCCGTTTTTTTTACAGATTAGCTCGGGAGGCACCCGACTAGTTTTGATTATCAATAATGGGAAGTGTCAAACCCGCTGGACTTATGCAGTTTAGTTGTTGTGTTATTAAATTATAAACCCCAAGAGACATTCAAAAAGCAGGCTACTTAGTTTTGTCAAAGATAGATATTAGTCATTTTGTACCGTGATAATCTAGTAACCCATATAATTTATAAGAATATGACAAAATACCTCCCACGATATAAGTGGTTGTGGGCCATATTACTATAAATTAGAAAGAGTTATTAAATTATTATAATATCATAAAGAGAAATATTAGATATATATATATATTTTTTTATTGTTTTCTATGTGCATTCGTAATCGCATACCAATTTAACAAACTTTTAGTATTTATCTCTTTTCGTTTAACATGCCAATTAAATATATACACATGAGATGATAAATAAGTAGTAAAAAGAAGAAAATACTCTACCATAAAATCTTAACACCCCCTTTCAATTAAACAATGAAAGGGGTTTTTCAACATTTTACCCAATTTTGTTAGATGAACTATCTTTCCCTTCTTTGTGAAAACAACCATTCATAGTTCATAGATACTTCAACCATTAACAAAATAAAGGAATCTTGACTACATCTTCAAATATAATAACATTCTTGCAGTTTACTAAATCATTTCATACTGCTGTCTTTATTAATTAATGAGCACTCCCAATGTTGCGATGTTTTTAATTCCAAATATGTATTAATATAATATTTGCAGGTCGTTTTTTTTTTTTTTGGATGATGAAGAATTTATCTTAAATAAAATTACATTAAATCCACTCCAATGTTATAAACCCCTGAGGTGTTGTGATGTGTCCCAACACATGTTTTAAATCAGTTAAGAGGCCAGCAATATTTGTAATAAAATGACATAGGTTTGAATTTATGACTTTATGACGCAACAAGTTGTTACCCGACTACTCTACTCAATCATTAGTGGCTGAGGTTCTCTTTGTTTAATTTGTATTTTATATATACACCTAATTAATATTGTGTCATATTTTACATTACAAATTCCATCCAATCATGACTAGTTACTACTTTGTTAAATAATTTAAATTAGTTAAAATATGAATAAAGGACACATATAATAGTCTTGATTAAATTGTTAATATAAACACTTCATACAATACGCAATCATCTTCATTTAGGGCCAAATTAGTCCACAAATACAGCTCAAAACTAAAATCCAGCCTGGACCAGGAAAATAGATTGATAAATTGCTTTTTTGGTGCTACAAAGGACGTACTATTTTTATTCATCTTTACTTTTTTGTACTAAATTCAATTTCTTATTCTCCATTCTTTTATTTTTATTCACATTTCGTTGCATGTTACACACGGAATTGGATCCTCTAATAAATTTATGAGAGGAACAAACATTGATGATCGTAATGCATGATGAAGTAGTAATTTAGATCATTAATTGTACATATCCATAATTCATCCTCAATCTATTTCTAATTATATCCCTCTCATAACATTATGAGAGAATCCATTTTCGTTACACATAAAACTTCCACAGCTTTGAAATGTTCTGTTCAAAAATTTTGAAGCAAAGTACTGTTTATCTTTTTCCACACAAAGCTAATAATTGAAAATGTCTAACCAAAGCAAAATGGCTCTTCCAAAAACTAAAAAGGGGCAATGGAGGGGATAATACTATCTCCAACCATGGAGTTTACAAAATGGATAACTTTTGACACAACCTCGTTGTCTTGACCTTTTTTTTTTTCTTTTTCTTTTTTACTTTTTAAACCCCCATCCCCATTTCTCTCATTCTATTAGGTTTGAATTACGATCTCTCAACTGTTAGAGAGAGTAACCCACGCTACTCTTGAATTTTCGTTGTGTTGACTTTGTTCCGAAAACTCTTCTTATACCCACAAATTGGCCTAGTCAGTACTTAATCAGACTTAATTGACTATACTAGATTCATATAACTGATCCTATTAGTAGAATTGGCATGATTCTTCATTACTTTTCCATTTTGAGATTGGTGAGTTGAATGATGAAGTGGATATAGGGGCACCAGATTCAACCCTACCACTAAATTACATATATTCCCTGCACACCTCATCATAAGACTGCTCCACAACCAAAAGTTGTAGACAGTACAGATCGAGGTGCACTATAGTGTACTTTGAAACATAACAATTTTCAAAATATTTGTTTGTGTGTATTTAATGATCATGATCTCAAAACCTTTTAGATGTTTTATAATGTCAACGACCATGCATGCTCTAACCGAAAGCTTCCATTGTTCCAGCTTTTCAGACCACTATCTGACGGTGGAATAGAATCTAAAGGTTGATGAAAGCTAGTACTGATTGGAGAAGCCAACAGATTCTAATTGTGTGATATTTACCATGCATGGTCACATTATTATTATAACTAAAATTTTTGCAGCAAATTCAAGAAAGGATAGAGTGCAAAATATATTCACGTGTTTTATAAAAAGTTGTACACTAAATTCTATATTAATTATTATTATAGTTTAATAACTCCTATAAATATAAGAATGTGGGATGCAATCTGATAGGACGTTTAAATTACTATAGTACTACTACATAATTTTAGACCATGTAATAATATAATACTTTAGTAACTCCTATATTTATAAGAGAGTAAGAAACAACTCCGACGTTGGTATGACAAGTAATCTTTTTACATTTGAATCCCGACTTATTAGATGATTATAATACTACAAAATTAACATTCAATGTCAACAAAATATAGGAATTTTTCAGTATTTTATCTGTTCAAATCCGAAATTTTAAAGTGTACCAAATGGGTTTTTTTTTTAATCCATGTAAGGTCGACCCATTCTGCAGCCTAATAATCAACTTATTTTTTAACAAACATGTAAACATATTTGAGATAGAGGTGGCTCAAATTGATTGATTTCTTAGTATATATTGAATAGATCATTCCCGATAAATCCGTACTAGAGCTGAAAATGGAGCTTGAGCCTCCATATCTTCAAAGCATTGGTCATCTGCCGCCCAGTGCAATCAGTTACTGACACCCCCCCTTGCTTTATTCTTCGAGGCATAGAGGATAGCAATAAATATTGTGAAATGAAACATGACTCCCATAACATTGCAAGAGTCAAAAGAAAATGATACAAGGAAAACAAGATGGAAAGGGGATGAGAAACAAAAGAAAAAAGATAAAAAGATATCATAGAGCGGGTTTAAGTATAAGATTGTAAAGTTAATTTATAATTCTTACTGATTTTACGAAGTATTTCAAAATAATACTAAATTACCTTGACATATTTTGTCTGAAAATATAAAGCTACTACTTGGTAGATCGATCGGCTGACGGGTGAATTCGCACCAAATAACCTCCTTAACATTATTTGTTTTGGTCTTTAGAACTATTAAATCCCTACTAATATAATATTCTAAACTCATCTATGGGATACAATCTCTCTCTTTAAGACCTGTTTATATGCAATTATATTGATTACATGTTGATGATTTAGTTGAATAATACGAATAAACATGTTTAAGCAACTAGTTGATGTAATTAGGGGTCACAATTGATGATTTTTTTTTTTACCCCCTTCCCCTATCTGCCTCTCACTTCTTAGAATTCGAACTCTAACTAGTCACAGGCCAAGGGGAATAACGCACCACTAGGCTATCCCAGAATCCTACCTATGATGACTTAGTTAAACAATAAGAATAAGCATGTTTAAACGATTAGATGACGTGATTAAGGTTACAATGATGCATTTATACTTATGATTATTTAGTTAAATAATACAAATTTAAGCAACTAGTTGACGTGATTAATTAGGGTCACAATGATGCATCTCTATGACCTTGTGTTGACAGAAGTGATGCCATTCCTAAGTGATGGAACAGTTTTTGGTGGGATGGGATGTTGAGACTTAATAATAAGTAAGTCTCGAGTCTTATCATTTTCCAACAATAGATTATGTTGGTTGAAGCAAATGATTGAAAATGATTGATAATGCGATTTTTGGCTATTCCAAAGTCATAATAACAATTAAGTGAGATCATATAACATGCATCATTGTAAGATCTATAGTAAATAATAGAATTAAGGAATCGAATGCCCCACCAATGTATCCGAACAAAATGTAAGAGTGGGTGAAACGGACCTGTAGTGATCCATTGTAATCGAAAGTTTTAAAGTTCGCTTTTATTGTACCAAACGAAAAAATGTATCCAAAATAAAAGCCTCATTGGGCAGGACACAAGTGATCAAACAATTGACTATGATTTTGATCAAATCAAAGCAAGTCTTATTTATTATGTTGAATCAGTCAAACTTAACCAATATTTCAAATTCATATGAAGAATCAAACATATTAAGACTAACTATTAGAGACCAAATACCTCTCCTCCTTTATTCAGACTTAAAACCGAGAATATCAAAATAAATCCCTCAACAAACATAATTGCCACTCTAGTAATATTATGGGACAATATCATCTCTGTAGTCAACATTTTTGATTTTTTGGGTATGGAATAATTGTGAAGTTATGGACCAAACCTTTCCAAATCATTAAACTAACCTCAGGTACAAAAGCTATATCCCTCTTCTCTTGGCAACAAAAGGTAATACGAGCAAAGAAGAGCTCACATTGATGAGTATGAAAGAATTTGGAATATCTTATTAGTGGAAGTCAAATAGTTTTGATGACAAAATTAATTAAAGAGGATTAAATAGTTTTATTTGACTAAAATATCCGATAATAACGAGAGATTTTAAAAGATTTTGTATGTTCCTAAAAGTTGTAACTCTCTTATTCCTTAATATAAATAATTTCACTTATTTGATCGATCTACATAAATCTTTTAAATCATTTCCCATACTACTTGCTACATTCACATTATCTTTTACAAAATTCAAACCCTCCACCTTATAAGATTTCAAGATGCCATAATCAATATGAATCATATCTCAAGAGATCTTACAAATCCAGGATGTCAGAAGTGAGTCAAACAATGAAAGCAGAAACCAAACAAAGATTCCAAGCTAACGACTGCTCTTCTCAATTCAAATACTTGATAATATTGAAGTTAGCCTCAGGTACTTCTTTTTTTCTTTTAGTTACAATACAGATAGAAGTTGTTGTTCGAATTCAAAACTTTTGATTACAGCAAATTATTATCCGAGCCTTCCATCCAAATCTTAAGTGTAACCTTTGGTATTTTGATTAAAAGACAGACTAGTGAAGCATGTTAGAAGTCCGCATTAGATAGCCGTTCTTGTCACCATCCCTTCTGTATTCTTATGAATATAAAAGCTGAGCCTGCACATGGAGGGAAGTTGCAACTCAGAGCATCATTTACCAACCTCTCTCTCTCTCTCTCTCTCTCTCTCTCTCTCTCTCACAGTTCACATTATATATTTTTTCTTTTGATGACGGAGAACACTTCTGAAAAAATTTCCGAGCTGACACCAAGGTCCAAATCTCAAAACACATGATCCCACACGAAAGATGCATGATCTGTGTTAATTAAGCACAAGGACTACTAAAATAGATTCCAAAGCTATTATCTCTTGATTGATGCGAATAAAAAAATATGATTGAATCTCTTGCTTATGACCAGTGGCAGAGCCATTCAATAGTGAATGGGAGCTACAACTCACTCATAATTCTTTCGAAAACATTCGTGTTCTTATGACATTTTTAGTCTAATAAATCAATTTAACCCCATTCCAGACTTATCCCTACACACGATTGAAGCGTTCCACATCTAGACTAATCCTTTCAGCTCACTTTATTTATGTAATTCATTTCATCTCATTTAATAAAAAAAAAAAATTCTAAACTTTCATTTTCATTTGGATTCATACGAGGGGCCCAAGAGGGAATATGGGTTGTCTGTGAAAGAAACCCCATAACCGATGCTGATCACGATACCCCTCGTGTGTATGTGGAGCCATTGCAAATCATTACTGCACAGCCCAAATGGAACGTACTTAGCATTCCATATCTCTTTTGATAAGATTGAGCAACCAACAACAAATATTCCTACTCTTTCCTCCATAGGTAAATATATAGAATTGTGATTTGATTTAATGGGAATGAGTGATGTCGTATCCACATAACCAATTCCATTTAATGAGATAAAGTTTAATGTGATTTATGATATAATTTTCTTCAGCAAAAATAAGTGATATCACCTCTCGACTCACTTAGTAAAATAAAACTTTATTTTTGTGATCTGATTTGCTTCAATAAAACTAAGAGGTATCGTTTATATATAATTGATCCCACTGGGTGAAATCGAACTTGATTTCATTTGATTTAATTCACTTGGCAGCCCTATATGTCCAACCAGATCAAACTAAAAAGCCAAACCATTTAATAGCAAGGATCCCCTAAAGAGAGTCAAACTACAGCAACAATAATCCAACACCCCACAATCACTGGCTGAGATCAAATGGAACTATGGAGTATAAGTGGAGTATACGTTTTACTTCATTCAATCTCTATGTAGAAACTTCATAATAGAGTAGAAGTTCGAAACAAACCCAAATTTCCATGTTGTAGAGATGACCGTGAAGACCCGTTTAAAATGTACGAATGAATGAATCCAATACAATGTAAGAGGCGAAGAGGAAAACTTAAGATAACTGGATAGACATATTCAGACAAGATCTTGCGTCCATAGAAGTAACAGAGGAGATGACCCTAAACAAGAGGGAGTGACGTGTAGAATTCTCCTGCCCTGTCATCCACACCCATCTTTCAGAAAGATGCAATAAGAAAGAATTATATCATCCAGATGTATGCTTTCCTGTGATATCCAATAAAAAAGACCCGCATATAGAAAGTTCAGTCAGTAACTTCTCCAACCATGCTTTGCCCTTCATGCAGGTTATAAATGTTTCCACAGGCTAATTTTAAGAGAGATTAATCGTCCTTCTCAAATTGCTCCAGTACAATGGATCGAGGGGTCTGCTAGAGGAAATGCACCACGATAGAAGAGTTTTCTCTTTATGCAGGTTTTACAACTGCTTAATGTAACACCTCAACACAATTCATAATTGACGACAAGCGTAATACAAAGAGCAAGTACCAATCAAGTATGAGTAAGGAAAGCGAAAAACTAAAACTTGCTCTAGTGAAGAAGCTACTTTTGCCAGCATACGTCGAAAACGACTATGATAATAATTATACATCCCAAACATTTTTCACAAATACATTAGCTTTAATGCCGCATATTAGCAAGAAGATCATACAACAGTAACTCCCCTATCTGCGAACAATGTCACATCCTCGGCCATATAACGACTGGCTCCTGGATTTGAACCGACCTCCAGTGGATACATTCAAGGTCTCATGTTTAGAAACCCTGAGACCACCAAAATAGTGCTGCGATATAGATTAGCCTACCAATATATACTCAAATGTTAAACTGCTAGCAACACAGAAATGATGAGCCAGAAGACAGCATGATCAAGGTCCATGGAACTGAAGGATTCAATACTGACATTGTACAAAGTACAAAGTAGAACTCAACAGACTGAGACTCTTAAAAGGGTCATGGAAAACTGCATTACCTCTGAAGTGACTAACATGCAGGATAGTAGAAGCTTCAAGTATTCCCACTTTTCCGTCTTTTTGACTTCTTATTTGATTTGTCCGTGCTGGGTGTATGTATATTTCCATCAATCATTTCTTCATCATGCTCCGGCATATCGCCTGTTGTCTCACTTCTTTTTCGATTTCTTCTGGTACTGCATCATCATTTTTCATAAGATTTGCCAATTAGCATAATTGTTTAACAATAAGATCCTCTCTCTTAAGTTCGACTTTGCAGTATAGATCTGTACCTGTCAGCTTGTGACCATTCTTCCACATTTCTCTCTAACCATTGAACATTTCCTGTTTGAGCGGGGATTAATGATCCAGAAATGTGGAGTACCTCTTCATCAAAGCTACAAAGGATAGTTAACATATCAGTTAAATTGTTCACAAGGATGAAGGCCCTTCTTGAATTTTTATAATGAAACAGATTGGGGATTACCATCAACAGGATCACTATAACTGGATGACACGCATAACATAGGAATGCAACATAAAACTATCACAAATATGGCAATAAGGTCATGGGTGAATGAGGAAAACACTCAAAGAAATCAACCTCATCGAGAAAAGGAGCAGGAGCATTGACTGATTAATGAGTTCAAGGAGGAGAGCAGTTCACTGACTTACTGACATGTTACTGTATAGTCATTGAGTAACGAAGCATTATTGAAAGTTATACCATTAGAAAACTCACAATAATTCATTGACTTCCCTGCACGATATTTTCCATCACACCAAGAATGAACATGAAACTTGAGAAAGTTGAACAATTAAATACAGCAGTCACGATTAGAAGGAGATACAAGAAATACTTCTCATTCTAATCATATCAGTTACAAATATATTTCAGGAAACACAAGATGCTAATATCCTATGAGACAAGACCGATGTTTAACCAAAATCATCTTTCTTTTTCTATTAAAGGGTAAATGTCAATAAAACCAATCTCTTAAGAAGCCAGTATAATATCTAAATCGCATGATAACAATGCTGAATAGATTATCCCAAGGGTTTCCTGCAATGAAGCAGTTCACTTTTAAGTAATCGTCAACTAATAGACTCAATACGTGTATTTCCTTCTCACCTATGACAAAGCAGTTGTATTTATTGTATGAGAACTACTATCAAGACAAAATACTTTGATTGTGATGAGTACCTCAACTTTGTGCAGTTCTTTATCCAGCGTACAAAGAGAATGAGAAGAACAGTGAACAAGTTTAAAATGAAGAAAATTGGATTTAAAATTACCAGAGCTTTCTTCTAAAGTTAGCTAGAATCAGAGCAACATTAGGTTTTAGTAAAATTATATAGGTAACAAACAAAACCATCCAATTCACTCTCCATGAAATTTTTAGATCAATGCAGATCTGGTAACCATGTTTCTTCACACGGGGAAAATCTGAAATCAATGACTCTCATGGCGACAGAGTATTTCTAAGGATCTTCCACACAGGAAATCTGCAATCCGAAATCCATGCCTCTTATGGCGACAGAGTATATCTAAGGATCTTGTAAAGCAGTCCAAAAGCCACCATCTATCAAAATGGTTATACTGAGAAGGATTGAAGCGGCGTCTCCAATTTTACAATGAACTGAAGACCAATTATATACAATTTAATTTGCTGCTTTTACAAAGAGACCTTCTAAACTATAGGTACGGCAACAAAAAACATGATTGTTTCTGAAGTAGGTTCCTTAACAAACGATCAACTTCGTATAGCAATAGACAACCCTTTACAGAAAAGACCTGGCAGAGAGAAGGGTGGAAAAAGTTCAAGTTAACATATCCTCCAACTGAACAAATTGTCCTGGTGATTGGTCCGTCAAACAATGTCCATAACATGTGCAATGGCTCCAAAAAGATTCAAAAATCCTTTAGAATAATGAAGGAAAGGTAAAATCTGTCTTTCACTACCTCCACAAAAGTGAAAACATTGGAGAAGATTCGAAATATCCTAAGTTCTCTATTATGTTGTATTCACCAATTAGCCAGAACGGTTGGGGTTTCGACAAGACTAGGAAATAAATTCTACTTCCTAATAACTCCAAAAGCTTTCCGAGGGAAACATACACCAAAAGCTTGCCAGTAAACATCTCAATCAACCTAGTCACCACAAACCTGACCCCTTTCTATCATCGTAGAAGCGGTTCCTAGGTCGGCTACCTAACAACAAAGATTTCATATTGTTTTTCTTATTTTACATGTCAAATCCACAAACGTGTGTAAAAACTTAGCTGCCTACTAGTGTCCCAAATATCCAGTATAATATCCTAAGCCAGCAATGTCGCAAGTGTTGAGATGCAACCCAAGGGTGGATCAACATGTATGCACATCCAGGGAACATATAAACATATGAAAAGTTGGTTCAGAGAAGAAATAAAGAGAATAATATTGCACCTCTTCACTGAAAAACGAACAATAGTTCCAACTTCTATCTTATGCTTCTTGTGAAATTTGCTGATAAACATTTCCTTGCCATCTTTCTGTGGCAATAAAAGCATATCAAAGTATCAGCATAAACAGTATCGATAACTGGATCCGCAAATATATAACATTTATAGTTCACAGTGCTTACGACTTTGAATTTGAATTCGTCTCGCATGTCTTCCTCTGTTATAGTAGCGGATGAAAAACCAAGAACAATCACATGTATTGATTGCTGGCTAACTTTCACTACCTCTCCTTCTGAAAAAGACAATACGAAAAAGGCATAATCAGTGGGTTGACAGGAAATCATCCACACGGTACAGATATCATCTCACCTATAATCAAAAGGGGAAGAATAGAATCCTACTCACACCAGATTAAATAAGAAAGGAACCCCCCACAATATCGTGCTCGACGTGTGGGAGAAATAATCTGATGGGAGCAGAGGGGAGCCAGAAGGAGAAAGGGGCAGGGACAGCATTCAAGATAATGGAAAACAGTGTAATTGCTAAACACTCAGCCATGATTTTGTAAGGATCCAGAAATATTTCAATAGAATTGGTACTTCTATCCACAATTTTGTCTGCACATAGTTTGAGGTTTCCAGTATGACGTCACATTATAAACGAGAACAATGAGTATTACCTACAAGCATATCCGGCTTCGGATTGAAAAGCAACATTCTAACATTTAATTTCACACCAAAATAAGGGTGAATCCCAGGTAGAATCTTTGCCTTATTACTATGAAATTTGGGATCATAAGCCAATACAACACCATCGAAGCTCTCATTGAACCTGCAATAAAAAAACCTAATTAGAAAAGAAATCCAATAAAAAAGATAATATAAAGGTCACATACTCGCAACATCTCTTGCAACAATTCCATAAACACCAACCTTTCAATCATTACAAATGAGAAAAACAAGCTTCATAATACACAAACAACATGCACACACATATATAATCATCGAAATTAGGTAAACAATAAGCAAACTAAATTCTGCATCAAGGGCAAGATAACTCCGAACTAAACCAGACTTACTATTCAGTTTTTCAGCCTCTCACTGCATTTAATTCATCGATAATAACAAGCAAATTTAAGTTTAATACCAAACCCACATCTCAACAATGCAGCAATCAAAGCCTTTGCTGTACTTTACATTAACACAACCAATTGAAGCGCCAAAAAAATCCCAAGATCACTAAATTCAATCTAGTTACCACAAAATACATACTCAAATACTACAAATTACATACTCATGTACAACAACAAAAAAACAGTACTTGCTCTAAGCGTATAAGCTAATAGTAAAAGCAAGTAATACATACACGAATACAAAAACAAGTAATACATACACAAATACAGCACACCCACACATATATATAGTTGTACATAGCATAGTAAAGCCACACAGACACACTAACAATCATAGAATAGTAAAGCACACACGCAGGCACATAGTGAAAAAGAGAACTTTACTTGAAAAGTAGAAAGCTGAATATATATACACAAGACACGAACATATACAGCACACACACACACGCATATATATATATATATATAATTGTAGATAGCATAGTAAAAAAGAGAACTTTACTTGAAAAATTGGGAATTGAGTAAACACAACGTAATTACCACAAATACATACATATATACATATATTTACACACACACAAACATAGAGAGAGAGAGAGGGAGAGGTTTACTTGAAAAGTAGGGAGCTAAGTTCACGAAGGATGGCTTCAGAGACTCTTTTGGACTTGGATGGGTGTACGTACACCACCAAATCAGCATTTGATACTTGTAATCCCTCCATTGATTAGCTTCAAAAACATCAAATTATCGATCTGTTTTCAATTAGGTTTTTGTTTCACAAAGTATGAACCCTAGATAAACCCTAATTGAGTTTTCCTTTTTCGTAATTGTTTTTTATTTTTTTTATTGTGGGCCAGTAGTCACATTGGGCCGTTTATGTTGTGGTTAATGGGTAATGGGCTTTTGAAATTTAATTTCTTTTCTAGCCCAAGTAGAAGTTGTGGCCGTGGGTAAGCTATTAATTTTTTTTTTCTCTTGGGTGTTGTGCTTCTCTCTTTCAATTTGATTTAGATTTAAATTAGATTGGTCGAATGAAACCGGTTCTATTTGTAGGTTGATTATTCAGTTTCTAGAAATTGCTAAAAAACGACGGTTGAGTGTGGGGATGGTCCCAAAAGAGCGGGATCCACTCTTCATTCAGATAGATAGTCGATTGATTATTTTTTAGTATTTCTTTCAGTTTCTTAATGCTATGTCACGAGAAGAAATTATTAGCTAAGGAAAAATATTTCAGTTACATTTTAAGAGACCAAACCACTACGGAATGTAAAAAGTTCTCATCACCTAATAATTATTTTTTGTTTTTATTAATCAAAAGACTTCAATTAATTGATACGATATTAGAATCTAATATAATTTTAAAGTATTCACAAAAAGACTTAAATCGAGAAGGAGGATTGAAAAAATAGATTGTCTTTTTGTGTGCGTCAAAAAAAAGTTGTAATTATGTCCTAACCTTGGTTGGAAAGTTTTTTATGTCCAAAAGGAGCAGTTGAAGGCGACAACTTACATTGTTTATCTTGGAGAAACTAAATATTGTTTGGCTATTCTTTTCGTTCTGTTTATTTAGTCCTTCATTGGGTCGCTTGGAGTGGAATATCAATTATAGAATTAATAGACAAATTTTCAAACGTATCAATTCAATTGTTTTCCGTCACTAGTTCAGTAGTTTGTATTGCAGTTTTAGCTAATCTTTTAGGACTTGATTTGCTGATATGTTTTTTTGTTGTTTGCCAAATGGCAAAGTGAAACTAGTATTGAGAACTGATTTAGTTGGCAGTGGTCTAGAATGAGGGATAACCAACTGATGTATACATAGCGTTTATCAAATCTAATACCATTGACACAAGGATATAAGTACGCGAAATTGAGATTTTTTTTTTTTTTTTTGGGTCGAAGAAATTGAGATTTGACACAAGAATACATAGTGTACAGGAGATGTAGACGTAGCCTTGGATTTATCTGCTTTGGGAGATTTATTTGATGACCCTAATACAGATGCAAATGATAAAAAAGATGATGAGGATGTGGAGGTGAATGATGATGATAAAATAGGTTTCGACTTCAACAACAAGGTTTTGAATGTACCAAAACAAGGAGAATTTGAAGAGAATAGATCATCGAAGCTCATGCATGCAGATTTCATGCATCTACTGTCTCTGTTCAATAAGGCCGGTATGTAAGGGGGTTGCCAGGGGTTCGGGGGGTTGTGGCGGGGGCTGAGGAGGGTGCAGGAGTGGAGGGCGATGTGTGTCCACGCCTTTGAGGATGGAGAAGGAAGAGAAAAAGGAATTTGGGGATTATTAATTGGCCGACTTTGAACAATTACATGAAATTAAAAAATCGAGGTAACAAAGGGGATCAATTGCGTAATTATTTCTTTAAATAAAAATTCAGATGAACTTTACCATTGTGCAATTTACACCTTTTCCATGAGATTCTTAAAAGGAAGGGTTACTTTCTGCTTCTTTTATCCAAAACCCCTTAAAAGCTGGCCCAAGGTGACTATGAATATGAATATGAATACAGAATGAGTTGGGTGAGATAAAAATTGAGCGAGTCCTCACTCATAAGATCATACACAAGAAAATATCTCCTTGCATCCCTACATGCTACACTATTCTTGTGTTCCCCTCTTACCATGCACAATTTTAGCCTCTTTCCCTTTCAATTATCATGTGGTGGAACCCCTGTCCAGCATTTACTATATGTCTAGTTGTTGATTTAATTTCTTTCTTTTTTTTCGGTACGATAAAGTCAAATTCGTAATTCTAAATTTAAAATTTTTTATTACAATATGTCACGGCTAGATTATTCACCTCAACTCAATCTTATTATGCCCATAATTATTATCTTAATCATTTGATTGCCATATAGAGTTCATACACTTGAATGACACATACAACTAACAAATACTATTCACCACGCAATGATGATTAGGGGCACATATTTACTCTTTGGGTTTTACTGTTATAAACTCCTTAAATCTCATAAAATACTTTGAAATATACTTATAGTTTTCATTCGCAAAATGATTTTACCTTTATTTAACCACCATATTTCTATTTATTGTAATTTCTAAAATTACTTAATTCTCACTAACAAGATATTTTAGATCGGATTCTCCAATCGAAGGCGTGCTTTTCCCATTACCAACTTTCTTGCTTAATTAATCCTAAATAATTCCCTCCTTTAAGCAAGCCCAAGGTCAAACTCATAATCATATTCCGTCCCACTAATTATGTCGCATATATATACATATATTTTTTATGTTAGAATATCCATTTTATCAAAAGTACATGGACATATATGTTTTTGTAAATTATATTTTGTATAATATGGGTATATGAATTTTTTAAATGATACATGAATGGATGATAATGAAAGATGAGCCTAGCAAAAAAAATAATGAAAGATTATGTTTGTAATGCAATGTTGTAAGAAGGAAATCATATTAATTTATAAACTAGGGTACTTTAGAAATAAAGGAAACGTAAAATAATTGGCTTGTGAACCACATTTTAAGCTCAAAGTTAAAGTTGACAGGGCTCACTCAAAGTCGTATCATTTTTAGACAAGCAAAGCCCAAGGTGGAGCTCAATTTAAGGATAAATTATAAATATAGTCTCTATTATTTATATATTTTTTTAAATTGGTGTTTAATATTTTTAAAAAATTATTGTAGTCCCTAATATTTATAAAAGTGATTCAAAATATTTTTCTAATATTCAATATTAGCTAATTTAGTCTTTATTGTTTTTCAAGAAATTCAATTGATAAACAGTATATATATATGATAACACAAATTTTTATTTCTCAATGATATTTTACGATTAAGACAATTGGTTGAATCCCGTGAACCTATTTCATAGAAGTTCGTTGATATATTTTTTTTTTATAAAAACAAAATGATTAAGGCTCTTGGTTGGGTAACAGGAGTAACTTTTAATTTATTATGAGCCCAAACGATAGATTCAATCAGTTCTTGGCACATATATTGAATAGAAATGTTAAACTAAAATCCCATACAAAATGAGCACCTAGGAAAAAATAAAAAACCCATATATATGCAGATAATGAAGAATCATAAAACTAAAATTACTTGAGATAATCAACTTAAATTTGTGACCGCTATTCGAAATCTTAGTGAAACATTGAATTTCTCATCTCATGTTTACCTCTCATGAAAAAGTACTAATTGAAGTGAAGGGTTTTTTTTCAAACAATAAGGGGTTGGGTCAACAATATATCATGTATGGGCAAAACGAAATAGAAGAATCCATAACAGTGGTTGTCTCACAAAGGAACAAATCTAATAGAATTGTTTTTGATGTTAAGAACAATTTAGTTAAGCCAACTCTAACAGCTTCTCTATTTTTTTTTCTACATGTAGAGATTTTAAAACATTTCTCTACATCTATAGATTCTCTATTTTAGTTTTACTCCAACAGCTTCTCTACATTTACTCAATCTCTATTTTTAGAGAATCTCTATTTTAGTTTCACTACACCAACTTCTCTATTTCAGTTTTACTCCAACAACTTCTTTACATTTACTCAATATTTGTTTTTAAAGAATCTGTAGATGATCTCTACATATGGAGATGGTGAATCTAATTGTAGAGATCATCTACAAATTCTCTACATTCTAGAGAATCTGTAGAGATGCTGTTGGAGACAAAAGTCTCTAAAAGCATCTCTACATGTAGAGATTTTGCATTTGTAGAGATGCTGCTGGAGAAGGCCTTATGGTACAAAATTTAGGAACAACTTTGTGACTAGGTGCATATGTAGAGGTTGAAATATTGATGTTAAGATCCTGACGTAATTACTACTTTATTTTTGTCTAGTACAATTTGATTGTATTTACTTGTTCATATAAGTAAAATTCTCATTTATGGAGCAAAAAAAGAAAATAGATATTTATTAGAGAGACTGTTAGAGTGAAATTAAAATAAGAGATTTATAAAGTTAATGAGACAACTTTAAACTCTTTATATGTAAAATAAAAAATAAAAAAGATGTTACAGTTAACCTTATAATTCTGAAATTGCAGAGACTTACTTCGATCAAGAACTTAGGTGTCAGTCTTTTGTTAGAGAAGTTTGATTTCTTCGAGGGGAAATCTTTCCCTCAGCAAAGTACCATTGCGGGAGCGTACTTTTGCTTTTCTTTGTGGCGAATGGTAAATAATTGAGGCAACATGAATAATGAACCATCATCATACAACTATTTCAACCAGTTAAATTATCAGCAGCATTGACCAAAATTATTGATGAGAGTAACACTAGATGATCATATTGATGGCTTTTAGATTCTTGACCATGAATATCTACGTACAAATCATTTGATGTTTCGGGTTCAAATTAGCAAGAAGATTAATTTTTTTAATCAATTTGATAGATTTTATCTTTGATTAATCTGAACTGTCTTTTTCAAACGAGATCATGTATCTTAAAATTTGACATAAATCCATAAGAGTTTATCATCGTAAATAAAAGACAATTAGGCGAGGATAATTAAAGTAGTAAAACTAAAGAATAAGCATAATAGCATGCCAAGTGGGATTATACTTTCGTGGACAACTTTGTTAGTGAAGGTTTATCTTTGCATAATCACGAGAGCACCATATATGACCAACAAACATTTGGAAGTACAATGATGTTACGCATGGTAATTACAATATAGATTTCCAATTAGTATTAATTAATTCTGTCTACCATTTTACCTTTAGATGGATAAAAGAGGACACAACATTTAATAAATCGATTTCTTAATTCTTCTCTTTCTCTCTAGAGGTTTCTGATCAGTAGATCTAATTTGTTAAGATCATGTGGTATTTTGTAATCATGGGTGAAAGTATTCACGAACTAATAGGGTTGAAGTCCTCGTTGATCTTGAGGGCGAATTATCAAACAGTGAGTTGCAGTTGTAATTTCTTAAAATGTTTATACTTTAAAAATATTTTTAGACTGAAAATTTAATTTAACGCCCATTAAAAAAATTACCAAGTATATGAATGCTATACTGTGTACGTTTAATTTTATTGAACAAAAATCCTAAATCCGCCTTTGTCCCTCTAATACTATACATATAAAGAGCATTGTACCAAATAGTTCTTATTATTAGCTTGCAAGTCTAGGTCAAAATTATGTTTTTTTTTTTAATCACAAATATTGTTTAACTCTTTACTGATCTAACAAAATGCATTGGGGGCTACTGCATTATGGAATTTATGAATTTGTGGTAAATCCAATATGATCTTATTTAAAATGAATTCTTCATCATAACAAAAAAACAAAAAATGTACAAATTGTGTGAATTTGCAATCTTTCAAAATTTGATCACTTGTGATATTATAGTTGTATACTCGTTTAACTAAAATACACATTAATGTACAAAATTCTCGTTATGCATAAAATTTATAGAAAGGATCAAATTACTCTGAGTTTATTGTCTCTGTCTAACTAAAATAAAGAGACTTATATTTTCCTCCATGATGCTAATGGATAAACTGCAAGGACGTGCATGATTTAGCCATGTACTATGGTTGATGGTGTAGAGCGAACTATAATAGCTTCTTTATTTTATTTTTAAAAAAAGAAATGGGGAGTAAACAACTGGTTCTCTATTTATAAAGATTCTTATTTTTTTTATGGTATGAAAATTCATGTGATAGAGCCCAAACACTAACAGATAAACAAAATTCTTATTTTACTTTCATTCAAACACCTATTTTGGGGTTTGAAGAAGTTCCAATCTCTGCAAATTTGGTGAATCAGCATTTGGGTGTGATAAATCTCTAAAAAACAGGGAATAATATAGAGGATTTCTTGGAAGCTTTTTTTTTAAAAAAAAAAAAACCCTTAGTAGCTTCTCTAAATGTAAGGAAAAAACGATGTTCAAGGATGAAATATATTTATAAGATGTCAAGCTTAAAAGAAGGTGTGAGTCTCACGTTATATAACAGTCAGATGTCTAATCAGACCAACTGAAGGGTTATCCGTTTATAGAAGTTGTGTAAGTTGAAACTTAAAACAAATAGATTCTTTCAGTGTATCAAAATAGAGGAACGATATACCATTAACTATTTGGTCTAGTATTATGATTCTTATTTTAAATATAAGAAATTTCGAGATTTATTTTTCTGTTTAACATCTGAAATAATATAAAATATCTTAAAATATCCCGTGTACCTTAACTATAGTTTAACAGTGACAATCTTGATCGAATGTATAGAATAGGTGGAAGGTAGTGTACTGTGCTCCCTTAAATAATAATAATAAAAAAAGAAATAATAATAATAATAATAATAACGTGCTGAATTGCTTCGAGTTTAAGTCCCAAAGCCATAGAACAGTGTGCAGGAGAGAATACTTGGCGTGCCTCGCAAATTACAGAGAGACCATCTTTGCACCATTGGATAGTGTTACGCATCCACACAAATGCATGCGTGCAACTCGTGGTTCCATGCATACAATCACGTTGCAAATGCGTGATTGGCGCTTTCTGAAGATCACAACTCGAAGCTATCAGAAGTCCGCCGTCCAGCCGTCGCCGATGTCCAGTCACGTCAAACTACTGATTCAGATTATATATAATAAAAAAATTATTCCATTAATACGAATTAATGAGTCAGTTTCTCATATAATTTATAAAATCTACACGTTTGTATATTATTAATATATGTGAGACTGACATCCTGATTGAAGAGTTTTCCTATATAATATTGGAAAAAAACTTGCCAAAATGATGACTATAGTTATAATTGTGATATTGTTACATGTCATGAATTTATCATTTTGTAATAATATTATTAGCATATGTTATTAATTTTTTAATTGTTATTGTTGCCAATAATAACTTAATTTTTTTACCTGAGGTTTTGGATTTAAACCTTGCCACTATCTTTTTGAAAAAAATATTTTTACGTGCAACTCTCAATTGAAAATTTGTAATTGCACGTGATGGGTTGTATTAACCTTTGATTCACGAGTTTAACACATCTTTTGTTTTCTATCATTTGGACATGTCCTTTGCCCTTTGACCCCATTATTTTGTAAGAATAAGGTATCAAAGGAATCTATCGATGATTGTTCTTGATAAGGAACCATACTAAATTGAAGATTTGCATGGTCCACTTGAAGCATAAAACTTGTTCCAACTATTTATAATTTATTAATTTGGCCTAAAAGTAAAGTAGCTGCATGTCTCCATACTGATTTGCATCCTCTATATTCTATAACGTTATGATAGAAATTTAATGAGTGATGACGTATTTGGATTATTTTACTATAACTATACAAGTATATCATTATTATTACTATAATCACATTTGAATATCTTTCATAACATTATATAAAATTCAAATTCATATCGATACGTAGAAAAAAGCTATTGCCACTATAGAAGAGACGGGCCAAAAAGCATCCAATTTTTCACTAAAGGCGCTATAGATACAACCAAAATTAATGAGATCATCGTCAATTATAGTAGCAAACAAGGTTTCTAAGCAAGTATGCATCATTTAAATTGACCAAAATTTGGCATATATTTTGCAGAAGTGATTGCTTCTATTCGATTGATCCAACAACATCAATTAACCAATTCTGTCATCTCCTCGAATCTAGTCATTTTGTATACAATCTTCTTGAATTATCCGCTCAGATTTGGAGCAACTTAATAATGGTGAACGTCACCCATGTGTTAACCAAAAAAAAGGAAAAAAAAAAAAAATCCATGTGAATGGTTATTGTGTATTGTATATCTAAATCACCGTATAATGGATCTCATTAGCTGTATTGTCTTGTATCGTTGGAAAAAATATTAAGTGTAGTTTATAAATGAGTGTTTAAGTGATAAATTAGGTTAATTATTTTGAATTAGTAGATATGAGGTCCAAATAATTATTTTCTTAAACCTATAAAATTAGTGTCATCTGTGGGTCTAAAGTTTTGATCTCAGGACATAGTATTAACTAACAAAGATTGGGCGTAATATACAACATCTGAGAACTTGTCAAGACTTCACCCAAAGAAAAAAAAAAAGGGAGAATAGTTTATTACAGCATAGCATTTTTAGTTACCCAATCTGCGATTTCATTAAAATGCTCACCAATATATATATATATATATCGCTATCCAAAAATTCTTTAAAATTCGGTAGGTCAAAATTCCCACCAAACTTTGACCAAAACATCATGTACTTTGCATGGGCCGTTTACTACGCCCAGTAGTCAGTTCATCAATCTTCGCTAAGTTTCTTATGTAGATTTTTGGCCTGTCACCATTCATGCACCAATCACCTAAAAGTTGAGTGAAATAATATGTTAGCAATTTATCATGATAAAAGTTTTAAACTCAAATCGCAATTATAATCTCCATTATACTAAAGAATAAAAAATAAAAATAAAGATAATCACATGAACATAAATAGAAATTTAAAGTCTAGAATCTAACTAAGTTGACAAAGAAGCATAGGAATTTGCTACACGTTTCAGAAATCACACAGTTGCGGATGTGAAATAGGATGTGAGCCCCACATAAATGGGGCTCACCTATGTATTTCACAATTGTACTGTACGATTTTCGCATAGTAGACTGACTTAGAAGCATATTATGCTTGACTTAGAAGTGTATTCTTTCCTTTTTGGTTTAAATGTATAATAATAGAGGTATTTTTGCATAGTACCTGAAATACATGATTCCTTATAACCACCCCATTAAGACTAAAATAGTAATAATATATATCACTTAATTGGTACCACTCTTGTTTTACTTTTTAATTAACACTAGTGATTTTATGTGTAAATATCACATATAAATGAGACTCAATTACTTAAAAAAATGGTGTTATATTCAGAAAATTAATTATTTTATGGGATATCCCAAGAAATCATACATCTAACTAACCTGAATTATATATTTTTTAAACGAAGTCATTTGTCTGAGGTGGACAAGTACGGACTAGACTAAAAAATTGATAACTGAGTTTGTTCGGCTTTTATGTGTGTGGGGCTCACGTAAAAGTAGAACTACATTTTTTTTTTCACAATACACAAATTGATTCAAAAAAATTGAATATTTTCTAGATTTTTCTGAAGGATAGATGACGACGCATAAGACCAGGTGACCTACGAAATTTATTGTAAGATTAATAAGATGAATAAAACTGAACGATGACACATTTTTAAGTCTCTCGTCCGACCAAAAAAAAAAAAAAAAGGTCTCTCGCTAACGTGCGCCGAACCGCATGCGTAACGAACAGTCAAATATCAGACGCAAAAGCTCATAGAAAAAGCAAACCCCGAGGACAATTAGAGATCCCACAAACAAGTTTTTGGGTTGAGAAAAAGACGTTGGTAAAGTAAAAAAAATTATGAAAAGTTTGAATTTTTATTCATACTTTAGATGTGAGAGATATCAAAATTTATTTTTATGTGTAATATTTTAAGTGATATTAAGTCTATTTTGAATTAAAAATAAAAGCAAAAAAAAAAAAAATCTTAATTCTCGTTTTAAATATAAAAAGTCTCGCGTTTTAAATATGAAAAGTTTTAAATTTTTTTTTATATATAATATTTTAAATAATGTAAAAACGACTTAAGTCTTTATTAAATTAAAAATAAAAACAAAACAGAAATAATAAAAGTTTGAATCTTGATTCTCTCAAACATTACTGCTGGAATGAAAAGACTTTAATCTTTGCATGTCCTCGTAAACTACGTGCTAAAATGCGCCCTTCCCCTTGTCACTTTCCATACTCTCCCCTCTCTTCCTCCCCTTCCCCCCCCCCCCCCCCCCCCCCCCCCCCCAACCCCTCCCTCCAGTAATAAAGAAAATCATAAAATATTCTAGTAGTTCTTGTAATTATGTTAGCCTCCCCAATAGTTTTCATATTTCTCATTTTAGAAGAGGGAAAAGAACAGACTCTTCCAAAAGTCAAAAACTCGAGGAATGCCAGTTGAGGTAGTGCAGTACGAATTTGGATGTTCTTATGGTGATTATATGTTTAGATCATTTTATCATAACTATATGAATATATTATCATCATTAAATTATTATATGGACATATGATACTTCTTATTTGAGAGGATCCGAATTTAGTACAACAAATAATAGTATTGTAATAAGGACCTAATTAGAGTTAGAGCATCAAGAATTTGAGTTAATTGGGCACTTAGATTTACGTCAAATTCTCGAAGATAATATTATTTGTTATATATAATGATGTGCAATTACAAAATTGAATCTTTTAGAGGATATGCCCCGCATTATTTTATATGCTAAGAGTGACATTCCCAACTTGAGTTCTTATAACTGTTATCATTTTTCTTTTTTTGTAACTTGCAAAAGAGATGTAATACTAAACATGCATCATTTACCTACCAATGTGATCTAATATTGTTTATCCAAAATATTCGTAAAAATCTTGAATTATACTAAATTTTGTTGCAATAATTTGGCACATCAAAGCAGGTTATGAATGTCAAATATACTGAATACCCTTCAAATAAGACACTTAAATCCTACTATAACCATTTAAAATGGTCAGACTCATGATCAAATTATCTCTAATTTGAAAATTTCCAAAACAAAATAATTTGTTAACTTGTTATCGTTATGTAAGAAGTCTATTCTTCTAAAAGTATAAGTGAGATAAATAAATAAAAAAAATTGACCGTACAAGTCAGTGTAATTTCGTCAAAATCACGGGATGGTAACATAAATTAAAAAAGAATAAACGTAAAAACTACATAAATTATTCAATTTTCTGACTCTCATTGTCAAATTTACTTGTATTTGTTAATTAAGCAAGCATATTTTTAAAAAAACTTAGTCTATGCATACAAGCAACTTTGTTTATGTTATTCAATTTTCTGACTCTCTTTTTCTGAAGTGTTACAGTTTTCGTGTTGGCATAGTCTTCTTCTGCATACAAAAGTAGTACACATTTTCTTCTTTATTGTGTGTGAATTTCTTTAGCTACAAAACTTCTCAGACCCCAAAAGCTGCAATAAAATCAATGAATAATACTTTGTTTTTTGGGTCATTTATCAACTTATAATACATACACATAACACATCAACTGTGTGTTTTAATAAAAAGAGCATGCACACACACCATCAACCAAGATAAAGAAATAAACCAGTTTGCAGTATGAAACTTTTATTATAAGTGGTCGGGAGAGGGGTCGGATTCACTTTACGAAAAAAGAAATTTTTTTAGCAAAGATTGAAACTTTCTGGTGTTATAAAGCAAAAGTGGAAAAGGGTAACGAGTATGATGGCAACTTGTGATGAAAAGTCAGTTTCTTTTGATGATCAGACCACTCAAGGGTCTTTGGTCCGCGTGCTTTGATGCAGGCCGCTGAGCTGACCATTTAGTTCATTGTTTTGTATTATTTGGTTCTTTTGTTCCCCCTTTTGTTGGTGATGTGTTTGGTGTTGATGGTGATGATGAAGAAGCAGCCCCACTTAGATTTTCAGTAACTTTTTTGTGCAGTGTGTTGTTCTTTTGGTTTTGGATTATCTGAGCATGCTCTCTCTGTCCAATTAGATTTTTTTTTCTTTTTTTCACATAATACTAGATTCTCTTGTGATCAGCTGGGGTTGTATTTCTTGTGTTTTTTAAGAAAAAAATGTGTCTTTGAAGAGGGTTATTATCTGATTCTCAATTCTTTGAAGTTAAGTGTTTGATTTGTTGACTTGGGATAGATGGTACGTCTTGTTCATGGAAACAATGTTGTATAATATACTACACAGCAGAACGTAGTTCCGCAGTTATTAGGGACACGCTCTACCAACTCAAAAGAAAAGGTGGGATCTTTGTGAGGTGTTGATCACTTAAGGCTGAGGGGTTTGAGCTGTGATTTTGATAAGTAGATTGGTTTATGCAAAGATGGATATTTTTGCTTTGTTGTCGAAGTCGAAGTAGGGAAAAAGAGAGGACATATGAGAGGCTTAATTAGTGGAGCACCTTCACTGCTTGAAGAGATGAAGCTGATGAAAGAAATGCAGGACCATTCTGGTCAGTTATGTTTCACAATGCTTTGTTTTGTTATATAGTGTATGGTTTTGAGTAAAAAAGAAAAAAAGTTGGCTAATCTGTAATTAGTGATGGTGAAATTGGGATCTTGAACTGCTTTTTGATCAATTTTTGGAAGATATATTTGTTGCATTGATTTATTGGTTTATCTAAGGTGGTATACTTATGTTTTAACATGGATTACTACTATAGGGGTGAGGAAGCAAATAAATTCTGAGCTATGGCACGCTTGTGCCGGTCCACTAGTAATTCTACCTCAGGTTGGAAGCCTTGTGTATTACTTCCCACAAGGACACAGTGAGCAGGTTTGCTTTTCAATCTATTATTGTTAATTTTGTGCGGGTCTATAATGGTGGAAAGATATAGATTGCTGGATTAGCTTACCACAAATTCTCTCTTATTCTTAAAGAATTATACACATGAAGCAAAATGTAACAGCAAAGTACTACAACGATCCAAATGGAAAAAAAGAAAGTTTTAAACCAGACTCCTATGAAGTTACAAAGCAGTAAAGTTATAACTTGGAGAAGATAATGAGCTGCTCAGAATATGAACACTTGGGAATTGTAAAGCTTTCTGCCTTGTATGTTTTGAGTGAATCGTTGGTCAGACATCTCTGCTGGACGTGTGTTTTTTGCATGTAATAGTCACTCCTCTGAGAGTAGCCAAAACAAGTGTATATTTGATGTCATTGGAGATTTAGTGTTTCTGTCGTAGTAGAATGCTCTTTGACCCTTCGTGTTACTAAGTTACGTCAAGCTCATTATCACTTTTGGAGCAAGACAATTTGTATGATCAGAGACAGAGTTATCACATTCATAATTCAGATAGTTAACCTGTGACAAAGCCCTAGCTGGAATCCTTCGGGTTTGTTGGTTAGATTTGTAATCTTCTTGTGTGATTTGTTACGTGGCGTATATAGCTGAATCCATGGAGGACCATCATTGAAATAGTATTTAATCAAAGTAAATTAATATGAGAGCAAATTAGTGAGGACTCAGATCTTGCTACAATTGCAGCTGTTATTAGCTTATCAGAGTTGGTGAATGAGAGTTTGAGTGGATGATGATTTTATCATACTATTTTCTTTGGCATTGGTTGATTACTTAATTCTTGTGAAAAATTCTTGTCTACTTTTAAGATTGCCTTTGGAAATCTCGAATCAGTTTGTATCTTTTGTGGCTTCATTTTTAAAATTTGTTTCCTTGTAGTACATAAAACTCCTTATTACATTCATATAAGCACACACGCACACACATGCAGATGCACTACTTTTTTGTGCTAAGAGCTGATGACTTTCAAATTATTTGCAACAGGTCGCAGTTTCCACAAACCGAACAGCAACCTCACAAATTCCTAATTATCCAAATCTTTCCTCGCAGTTGTTATGTCAAGTTCAGAATGTCACACTTCATGTATGTGATTCCGGTGTTCATTCTCCTCCTTATTAATCATATAAAGTTATTATTTAATATACACACCATTTTTATGTTCATTGCGGTTTTTCTTATGCTTGTAGGCAGATAAAGATTCTGATGAGGTCTATGCCCAGATGAGCCTTCAACCAGTGAACTCTGTAAGCTTCAGCTACTTGTAAAATATTTCTCTGTTGTTTCCAGTGCATTTGCCAAAAGCAAACTTTATTCAGCCAAACGTAATAGTTGCCTCTCGACCAGGAAAAAGATGTTTTCCCTATACCTGACTTTGGACTAAAGCCTAGCAAACATCCAACTGAATTCTTTTGCAAAACTTTGACTGCAAGTGATACTAGCACACATGGTGGTTTTTCAGTGCCCCGGAGGGCGGCTGAAAAACTCTTCCCGCCATTGGTAAGGCTGTTTCTTTGTCAAATGAGATTTCTTTGACAACTTTTGATGAATGTTGGTTGGAATGTGTTCAATGCATCTCTTGATACTTCCGTACTATATTTCTTATTTCTATATAAGGACTACTCGATGCAACCTCCTAGTCAAGAGCTTGTTGTTCGAGACTTGCAAGATAATACCTGGACATTTCGTCACATATACCGCGGTGAGCATGCTGTTACTACCCATGTCCCTCTTCTCTGTTTCAAAAGCTGAAGATGTAATCTACTAAAGTAGCTTTAAATGCCTCACTAATGGTGTTCTTACTATTGTCACCAAGAGCTTTTGTGTACTATTTGTGATTTTTTCGACCTCAGTGTTAGCTTACCAAATTTTTGTTATACCTTTTGCCTCTTATTTAGGGCAGCCAAAGAGACACCTTCTCACTACTGGCTGGAGTATGTTTGTTGGAGCAAAGCGCCTCCGAGCAGGTGACTCTGTTCTGTTTATCAGGTAACAACAAGTCATTAACTCTGGTGGCAGTTCTCATAAATATGTGAATTCCATTTATGCACGGATCTTTTTACCTCTATTTGTATTGCTTTAATTAGATTCATGAAATATGATTTCCAACTTTTCTTCTTTTTTCTCATCTGCAAAGCACGCTCATTTTATATAGACATGTTGAACTTGAGACAAATTAAGTAGCCTGTTTGGACCTACCAAAAGTATCCACTAATATTTTCTCTCAATGACGATTCAGTTGGATGCTGCTATACCTCATTTTCCTACTGGAATTATGTTCGTGCAATTCTAAGTTAGTTTTCTGATTGTAAATTTCAGATGTAGACATGAGTTTTTAAAGGTTAAATTACTTCTCCTCTTCCTTCCATTTAGAGACTGTTGTTTTCGATTTTTACTTTTTCGGGATCAGGCAACGAGGATGGGGGATTCTCTAATAACCTTGTAGAAGAATCTATTGAAAAATTCAGTAACTATAACAAATCTCCACTCCTTTATGCTTTAGTTTGTCATTGATTAGACAATGGCCATTAGTAGTGAATAGTACTATCCAGAGATAAATGACCGAATGAAGAAAAAGAAGAGACAGATAGTTTTGGCGACTAATAAAGCATGAAATACTTAACTCAGGGACTAGCATTCTAGTTATTTCTATGTTGCCCAATGACGATTGTCTCTTCTGCTCTTACTCTTGGAAGAGGCCTTCAGATATGCATAACTCTTACCTGAGTCCCTGTATTGTACCAAATTTTATACTTACAAGTTTGTCAAGATGTTAACATGAATAATTCTCTGTTACTTAATTCTCTATTTCTGTAAATAAATATTTTCATATTCATGACAGGGATGGAAAATCACAACTGTTGTTGGGAGTGAGGCGTGCTAACCGTCAGCAAACAGCTTTGCCTTCATCAGTTCTATCTGCTGATAGCATGCACATTGGAGTCCTTGCGGCTGCGGCTCATGCTGCTGCTAATAGAAGTCCATTTACAATTTTCTACAATCCCAGGTATGTTGACATACATCCACTTAGTGTATTTTTCTCCTCTTTTAAAGGGTGAGATTCTTTTGCTGAATCTTGTTATGTTATGTTTGTTTGAGCATTTCTCTCTCATGCGGGAGCACATTAAGATTTACTATTCTATAGGGCCTGCCCGTCTGAATTTGTTATTCCATTGGCGAAATACCGAAAATCGCTAAGCGGCACACTGCTCTCAGTTGGTATGAGATTCGGCATGATGTTTGAGACAGAGGAATCGGGTAAACGCAGGTAAGTCTTATCCTGGATCCTGCAGAAGGCAAGAGGCCATACCTTTCAATTTCCCGCCCGTAAAATATGTCTCATTCTTTTGCAGATATATGGGCACCATAGTTGGCATAAGTGACTTGGATCCTCTCAGATGGCCTGGTTCGAAATGGCGTTGTCTTCAGGTAATGAATATTCCACATATAGGTTTAAAACTTCCGGCAAGTTGTGTAATAACCAAATTATAGTTCCTTTCTTTGTATGTGAAACGATGGAAACCCTCATATCTCTTCATAAACAGGTAGAGTGGGATGAGCCTGGCTGTGGGGATAAGCAGAACCGAGTTGGTCCATGGGAAATTGAGACTCCTGAAAGTCTCTTCATTTTTCCATCACTGACTGCAGGTTTTAAACGACCATTTCAGTCCCCTTTTTTGGGTATGTTGTTCAAACGCTCATCTTCTATTCTCTTTTTTCTGCCAAGTATTTACAAATTAAGACCCTCTCTCTCTTTCCCTTCTCCTTTGCTTTGCGTTGCAGGAGCACATAGTGAATGGGAAAATTTGATAAACAGACCTTTTATTCGAGGACCTGGAAATATAAATGTTAGTGGAGATCTTCATTGTCCCTCGATTTCAAATATGTGGTCAGAACAGCTTATGAAGATCTTGGTAAAACCTGTTAGCACAAACCATCCAGGAAATTCGGGACCTTCAACACAAGAGACTACTGTTAAGGTTGGTGTACCACAAGAGGATCAGAATGTCATGCAGGCAACCATTAAGCAGCAATCTGAGGTTATTTCTGCAGAACAGACAACTTCACGAAATGATAATCAACCTCGGGTTCAGCGTGAACAATCCATTAAAACGAACCCTGCTAATTTGCAAACAAATGTGCCAAGTAAGCCCCCTTCTCTGGACAAACTTGGCAATCAAACATACACTGGGGCTAACACTGAAAAGCCCAAATTAAATGTAGAGCTTGCAGCCAATCAGTTAAGCCAATCTCCTACAGAGCAGTGCAATGAACTGTGTACAAAGCCTATAACTTCACTCGCTCCTACAAATGATACGACATCCCTGAACCAGAATAATGGATCATTGTCAATGAATACTAGTCTGTGGCTCATGCAGACGCAGTTGGACACTCGTGTTCTCCAGCCTCAAAACATTAATACATCCCAATTGGAGTCTGCTCTTCCGTACCCTAGCCATAATGAATGGAATGTATGCCCTTTAACTTCCCAACCTCTTGCCGGGTTTCTTACTCCAACTGGATCTTCATCTGTGTTCAGAAACCATGATAATCCTATCGTCTTTTCAGAAACAGTAAATCCTCTACTCCCCACAATCAACCAAGAACTGTGGGATAATCAGTTGAACAGCGCGAAGTATCTGTCTCAAGGAGACCGACTTATTTCTATACCTCAGCAAGACCTGTCTAACCATCATTTTTTAACTAACTCGTTCGGTTTGAAAGATTTATCAGATGACATCCCCAACCAAAGTGACATATATAGCTGTTTAAATCTAGATTGTAGTAACAGTGGGAGCACTGTGATTGATCCTTCTGTCTCAAGTACAATATTGGATGATTTCGGCACATTGAAGGATGTTGATTTCCAGAATCCTTCAGATTATCTGATGAGCAGTTTTTCAAGCCAAGATGTTCAGTCTCAGATCACATCAGCTAGCTTACCAGATTCTCAGGCATACTCTCTCCAAGAATTTGTGGACAACTCAGGTGGTGCATCTTCCAGCAATGCGGACTTCAGTGAGAACAATGTCTTGCAGAACAACTCATGGCAGCAAGTAATTCCACGCGTCCGGACCTATACAAAGGTTAGCAGTTCATACTATTTGGCTATTGCAAATAGTTATATTGTGGTTCATAATTTCATGATATTACTTTCACTGCGTTTTCCTGATTTGCTTTGTTCACTTATAGTTCACTGGAGGCAATCTGGTCCCTTAGATCAATTGACCATCTAGCCAATTGACCCATAAATAGAAGCTGTTTACATTGTCTGACATCTACAACTCGTTGATCCTTTTGCCTGTTTTGGCTTACCCCATTCCAGGCATCTCAGACAGTTCAGCAAGGAGCTGAACTATTTTCCTCTCTTTTTTTTGGATACATCTCATGGGCAAAGTACTCATTATGGGCATGACTAAACAAAGAAGAAACTGACTTGTGTAGTACAATAGGCAAACTATTATTCATCACTTAATAGGAATTGCTTCCCGGAACAATCAGTCGGATTGTTTACTCGTGGGTTATTGGTTTTATTGTTTGTAAGATTATATGTTCTGTTTGCCCCTATTCATAGATACTGCAGCATTCATGTTTAGCTTTGTGTACACTTTTGTCATTATCAAAAGTTTGGTTCAACCATTATACAGTATGCGGGCAGCTTGTATCTGTTGAATAAATTCCCTCCATTCTGACCATTGTCCCATGATGCAATCGTGTTTGTTGACAGATTCAAAAGGCGGGGTCTGTTGGAAGGTCTATTGATGTTTCAAGTTTCAAGAACTATGATGAACTGTGCTCGGCAATTGAACGAATGTTTGGACTTGAAGGCCTCCTCAATGACTCGAAAGATTCTGGTTGGAAGCTGGTTTATGTGGATTTTGAGAACGACGTTCTACTAGTTGGTGATGATCCCTGGGAGTAAGTCTCGATCTATTTACCTCAATTTAGGTTAGAGAAATAAGTGGTTCGTTAAGTGTTACGAACTCCTTAGATTACTAGCATGTCATAATCATGAATCTCTATATCACACTTCCTGTGTACAACCTCGTTACTTTCACACCTTCTAACTCCTTGCCACGATACACAAGTATAAAGATTAGTATTTGGTTCCATTTTCGAACATCCCAATTGAATGTTTCATTACTTTGTTTCTGAATGCGTTGTTATTGGAATGAATTTGCAGGGAATTTGTCACCTGTGTCCGATGCATCAGAATACTGTCGCCTTCTGAAGTTCAGCAGATGGGTGAAGAGGGAATGCAGCTCCTAAACTCTGCTGCAGCGCACGTTGGTAATGACATAACATCAGATGGTGAACTTCGCACTTAGGATGGCACTAGCTGATCGGAAAGCCTGTCTGAATGATACTGCATGTACGATGACCCGCGTTTTCTATCTTTTCTTGATGTTAGTATCCCAGAAGATTGTAGTTTGTGCGCGAATTAGAGCTTCAAAGAATCAGGTCAGATGGCCAACTCATGATGACACTCTGCCATACAGCTTTTGTTTAAGAATATGTGCATTGTAAAGGTCAATGAATGTATCAAGTAAAACCCAAGACATGCCTATAGTATGAGATAATATGAACTATAATCTGATGATTTTGCATTAGTAGATGCCGGAACCAAAATATGTTATTGCTATGGGAGTGTGTACAATTACAGGGGGATGTTCAGTACCAATTCTTATAATATTGTTTGGGGGGTCAATAAGCTAATTCCTATAAACATCTCTTTGTCTGACTGTCCACCTAAACTGGAAGCATGATTACAGAATCAAATGCCCGCAGAATTTTATGTTTATGCGAAGTCTAACGATGATGTTACAGTTTTGAGTAACTATCGTATGGGGAATTGGTTGGAAGTACTTCCGCAATGGTGCCATGATTCTCCTACAAAATCTGCAGCTGTATTCACCTTATCCTTCACTTCCCCAGAAACTAGTTGGAGAGCGCATGTGAAGTTGTCAAAATGATAGTTAGGCTTCTGTTGGGTGGAAAGGGGCAGATCCACGTGTAGGGTTATAGGGATTGTAGATATTTTATGATTCCTTCAAAATTTTTGACATTTTTTGTCTGAAAAATAACTTTAACTCCCACCACCGATTATCTTTTGATCTCTAAAATCACTTTACCCGTACTGATGAAATATCTTAAATCTGCCCTTGAGTAGCTATATACAAGCATAATCAAGATTTGAAGTAAATGGTTGCAAGAAGCCATTGCCCTTCATAAGAGTATATGTAACGACTTAGGGTCAATTACTAATTGACACTTTCGTCTAATACCACTTATAACAACCTAAGTCTAACAGAATCAAATGCAGGGTTCTTCCAACTGCATGGGGGCATTTTCATCTTTGGCATCCATTAGTAGCACAACAAACATGCTTTAAACATTGTACATCACTTCAAAGCTGAGCAGCTATGTTCCTTATCAAGTTGAACAGAATCAAAAAATGTATCTTCATAATATGTTATATGCTTCTGTATATGCAACCAGCATCAAGCAAGGGATGAATTTCTCCTCTTTTTTTCCCCCCACTTTCTCTGAGTATAAGATGAGTCGGAGTTGTGATGCTTAAGCTAAACACTTGAGTCAAAGAAGGTTTGAACCAAAATGAAACAAATGCTGGCCACATACGATTCTCCCCCAAAAATACAAATAAATAAAACCATCCGAACAGCACTCAGCAGATTTGTCTTTCCAAACAGAAAAATGATTAATGAACAAAAACGAGAAGTTGGCTGGAATGAAGAAGACTTTTATCCAGCTACATAAAAGATTTTCACGCTAACGCTGCAGAGAAGAGATGAAGATGATTGCATTAACCAAAAGCTGTATAACAAAAAAGTAAGGAGTACCTCTAGCAGTTGGCACATCCATCAAACTCCATCTTCACCATCTATATCTGAGAAATCTACAAGAAGTGGATCCAGCATAGTTCTTTCTCTGAAAGAATAAGAATGTACCACGAGAGAAGCACATATATAGACCCAGCAGCGAATAAATCATTCATGACAGGAGGTGAGGGAAGAAGGGTTCCAATGTGATTCCCTAATGACAGAATAGACATAAAAGGTATGAATGTTTCTGTTTTGGTAACTTTATTTAAGTAAGAAAAGAATTAGAAAACAAGAAATGATGATTAATATCTAAGCTTTGGAGGTGATTTTTCTCTGCTACTCTAGTGTATTGCAGGGGAAAAGAAGATCAGATCTAGATAAACAAGTGAGTGAGAAAGGAATCATCTTCCAATCTATTCCGAATAGTCTGAAAAGTAAAACTACGGCTATGTATAAGTAAAAGTTTGTTCATCATGTTGCACCACCATAAATTCACTACTCGTCACTTAATGAGAGAAGCAACTAATCAGTTTGGGGAGTCTGCGGACAAAAATTCAGACAAAGGCTAAAGTTTGCTACTGCAAGCTACATTTCAGGTTTTCTCCATTCTGTAATGACAGGAAAAGGTAAAAACTAGTGTTACTCCGATCCTTGGTTTCCCTCCATCTGTTTGGGTAGAACTAGAGATTAACATAAATGTAGCAAAAGGCCACCTTATGTAAATACATTTGGCCTTGTTTTTCCTGTTCTCCAGGTGGTTCTTGCTGTAAGAAGGGAAGTTGTAGGCTCAAGAAGACTTTGATGGATACTATAGATGACACATCGAGTTCATGGCGCTAACACAGGAGAGCCTTTAAACGGGGCAAAAGGAGTAGTGTGATCCATTAGAGGGATAGAGTTGGTATGGTTTGAGACAGAGTTACCCCATCCAAGAACAGAAATGCAGTATCTAATACAGGATAAACTTTGACTGCATAAGAGGCGACTAAGAATTTAACAGAAACAAATAAAATATTACTCTCTGTTATGTTCCTAATGAGTCCAGCCAATCTGTGGCTTGATTATATTTGCAGTTGAAACTTTATGTTAATAGATTGTGCTAGTTGCCTCTCCAAGTCAAATTGTATCAAGCTAATTCAGTTTCCTTTCAATTTAAATAGAAATCCATGTTCCGCAAACATAACTACAGTATGAAGACTCAGGCTTAACAATCTGAACAAAAGAAGAAACTTCAACATTCTATTAATAAATTAAATTGGAAGATATGAAAAGCACAGTTGACAGGCTTCCAATGTAGGTATCATATCACAAACGAGAAACTATTTCTAGACACATATATAATCTCAACGTGAAAATTCAATCTTGTCGGCAAAAAAAATTCTAAATACAACATGATCTTTTCATTCCCTAATACTTCATCATCCAGACAGTATACTAATATTACAGATTGCGATATATGAACCTTTCTAAGTTGCAGAGCTAATTATCCCATGATGCTAAGTAAGTGAAGGAAAACTAATCCATTTTGCTTATTCCATGTTGCAAAGAAATTCATGAGGATGTCAGGTAATGACTCACAAGAAATCTATATGACAAATTATGCTGCCAGGCACCTCCCTACTGTTTTAGGAGAAACTCACTACTGCTCATACTCTCGCCGGCTTCTGTAGAACAGCAGACAAATAGACCTCTGATTTGCCTGCCCCATTTACCTTCTCCCCTACAACCCATTTCAGCTTTTTGTACCCAAACTTTTCAATCAACCGAGTCAGAGCCGCTTTCTTGTCATCACTGGAGCAATAGAAGTTGTCCAACCAAAACAACCCACCAGCTCGCAAAATCCGATCAATATCAAACATCAAAAACTCCAACTTCTCAGGCCGACCCCCAACATCTAGTCCATTTGCCGCGTGAACCAAATCAAACACATTATCATAAAACGGAAATCTATGATCCAAACTCAAATACAAAGGAAACAACCCTCTTGCAGCAATGAACTCATTAAAGGGTGCATCAACATTCAATGTTGCAGTCACTACAGTTACATTCGTCTCAGCCATTCTAGCAGCAAAAGTTCCAGAGCCTCCACCAATATCAAATCCAATCCTCACACCACCCCCACTACCCACCATAGCTAACACATCGTCAATCAAAAAGTCAATTTTGCCCCTGGCCTTAACATACCTATAAGTCTCATAACCTTTAACAATATCAAAACAAGCAGCACAATCTCTATTCAATTTCTTACTATTCAAACAAGGTAAATTCTTGCAATTAAGACCACTCCAAGAATAAATCTTTTCACTAACATTTTTCCACAATGAAATAGGCAAAGGTTGTAAACCAACCTTGGGAATAGTCTTGGCAAAGCATCTCCTTCTTGGCAATGGCTCACACCCTCTCAAAATCAACTTCTGACCAAGACTCCAATCATCATGGCAAGCACCAAACACCTTATAGCTCATGTACTGCGACAACAAATCCGCAGATTTCTCACAAGAATGACCCACAGACGCCACCATCTCCGTGATCCCGGTTCTCGAATCTTTGCCTAAAGGCAGCAAATGATGCTGCAAGAACACTTTCAGCTCATTTGCTGTATTGGGTCGGGAAAGATCAATGCTTTCATAGCCCAAAAGCTCTTTTTCCATCTGAGCAAGCTTCTTCTGAGATGAAGCTATCTCTTTGAGTATTAAAGAGACATGTTCAGAGATTAATGAGATGTTTTTGTGTGTGGTGTGATGTAAAGTTTGGTTCTTTGGTGAAGATGTGAAGGCATACAAAGCAAAGAGATTTGTGATGATTATTGAAAATAGCATTAAAAGATTTACAGCTGATGAGCATAGTGATGCTCTCTTGAATCTTGCTGTTCCATCACCTATTTTTAAAGAAACAGAGCCCATCTTTTTCTTTGCTCTGCTTCTGCTAGCGTGCTTACTTCTATGGTGGAAGGAAGAGGGAGAGAGAGAGACAGAGAGAGAGAGCTAAGCAGAGAGTGTTTGATTTATGGGGAGTGAGTGAGCAAGTGGAGGAAAGTATCAAAAAGTTGATAAAGGCATTTTTTTTTTTTTTAATGTTATGAGTGATGTTTTGATTTTTTCCTTTCGTAAGAATTTTTATATTAAATATTAAGTTTTGAAAAAAAAAATGTTAAATTTTTTATTTGTATAATAAAATGATAATTTAATAATATATTACTTTTGGGTTCATGTTTTAGTTAAGGTTCTTCGTTATTTTTTTTTACTTGGGCTTTTAAGCAAAAAAAGAAAAAAGTGGTACTATTTTGGATGAATGTAAAATTATATTGCGCTTTGATTTGCAGAATAAATTTTCCCCTAGTGCCCGTAAGTTTCTCCATTATGGGAGTTAAGAAGTGAAATGTTGATTGAACCTTGCTTGAGATTGTTATTCCAACTAAATCAAGTTCGAGTTACTACAAACTGGTTTTCTACTAAATATTCTCATGTAAGAAATAATAATAAAATGGACAATAATTTATAATTTATCCATGTAACTTATTACAAAAAACATGTATATTTTGAAGATATTATATTAAATTAAAGATGGTAATTATATTAATGAAATCACTTATTTAATAATACATGAAATCTAAGATACACAAGATGAGATATAGAAAAACAATATACCATTGCTACTAAGACTTTGATCCAATGGTAAAATTAAGAGATTGTGAATTTGAGTCTCGTTGTACAATTAAAAAAATAAACAATATATCATTTTTTTTTTTGGGTCAAAAACAACATACCATTGACTGAACATTTTAAGGGAATGTTTGTAATAAAAACTCTTGTCGGTTGGGTTATTAGATAGAGATCCTAAAATAGTGACCCTACACCTGTATGGAGATGATCAAGATTTGCTGCAATCTTTGTGGGGTATGTTTCATTGTGCAGTAAAGGCATAGTATCTGCTTGTGAGGGCTTTAAGACTTTTTGTTTGACTTAGTGGTCAAATTTAATGAAAACAATGTGATTCTGATTACCAAGTCTTGAGTTTTACCTAAATTCTAAATTGAAAAGTGTAGGGTCCATGAGTCAATGACTAATTAAATAATTATAATATTACTTTAACACTATTGATATATTTATAATGTTATAACGTGATATAACGTTATGAGAAATTTCAAACTCTTTTAGAAAATCCCAAGTCTCAGCAACTCCATAAACTATATCATAATGACATTTCATTAGTGGACACCTTTATTTAATAGCTTATAAAATAGCTCTATCCGCATTTATTTATAATATGCTTCAAGACGGGGGTGGAAACGGTGGAGCATGTGTTGTTCTATTGTCCGTGGACATTGCGTCTCTGGTTTACTTCTTCTCTTTAGTTGCGTATGAAAGTTCAACATATCTCCCGGTTTGATAAGTGATTTTCGGCTATGCTTCATCCATGTGAAACGCATAATTTTTCTCACAAATATGCGACAAACCTTTTATCCTTTATCAGTTGGCCAATTTGGTGAGCCCGGAATAGGATGGTTGTGGAGAATCAACATCCGTCACTTGACTCTTTGGTTCGAACCGGGCAAGGGTCGCATGCTCCCCCTGTTGCGTTTGGATTCCCCCCCTTTAGGTTCATTTAAATTCAATAATGATGCTTCTTTTCTCAGCCTTAACTCTAGAGTAGGAATTGCAGTGGTGGTTCGTGACTTGGGGGGTGGCTGTGACTGATGGTTGGGCTTTCTCGGTCTGGTGTAATGCTCTTGGCCAGGCTGAGGCTCTGGCCTGTTAGATAGCATGTATGCCCTTGGCCACCTATAAGGGTAGTGTCTCAGCAATTATTGAATCAGTTGCTGCTCCGGTTATCGAAGCTTTTAGAGGTTTATCTTTGTGTGACTGAAGGTTTTTCTCTATAGTCCACAACTCTTTTTCATGCCTCTTATCAATAGCTGGCAACTTTTTTTGTCAGATTAGGCAATCTACGAACATAATGACAGATTGGGTTGTTTATGCAGCTAGGCTAGGTCGTTTACCCCTTATTTGGTGTACTAACCTTCCCCTAGAACACTCGACTCTTGTACAATGTGACGCTAACCCACTGGGGATTGACTGATGTAATCTTTCTTAGTCAGTGTCAATATACATATTGACATTTCCGACAAAAAAAAAAAAGGGTAATTTACCGAAATAGTCCTAAATCTTTATTTTTTTTGACATTTAAGTCTATATTTTATTTTAGATAAAATGGTCTTTCATATTTCATTTTGGTGACAATTGTTAGTCCTTGGAGCAAAATCTGTCGAAAAAATATGTTAATGAGCACGTGGCTGCAAAATTCACAAATCTTTAGGGGTAAAATTGTCACAAAGTAAAATATAAGCATCCTAAAGTTTATGCATTTTGTGGCTACGTGTCATTTACGTGCTCACAAACGTTATTTTTTGACATATTTTTCTCCAAAGACTAATGGTTGTCACTAAAATAAAAGATGAATGATTATTTTGTCCAAAATAAAAGATTAAAGACTTCAATGTAAAAAACAGTAAAAATTTAAGACCATTTCGATAAATTACCCAAAAAAATAATATGCTTCATTACCATTTTCATACTCATCCTTGATACACTTCAGTTATTTTAAATTCTAAATTTTCTTTTTCTGTAGCTTACACAAGTTTGAACATCCATTTTGTCATTGTTTCTTGTCAAGTCGTCTATATTAATCCTCATATTCCTTTGTTGCTTCACCAATTGGCTTCTTGGCTTCAATTTTAGTTGTTACCGTTCTCTCTTAACCTCTACCTTTCCTTGACCCCTATTCTCCACGATTTTCGATCCTCTAATAATATAATAACATTATCAAAGAGATCAATAGTGAATTAGTAATAAAGTGAAGATACAATTATTTAATTTTCACGCTTAAAAGTCTAGATCATTTTATTATAATTGCATCCTCACTTTATCACCATTGATCTCCTTCATAACGTTTCTGGACCGGTGTTTCCTTTTTTTTTTTTCTAAAACAATTTAACATCAATTGCAGGATTTTTTTTTTTTTTTTTGCTTTTTTTTGGGTCGAATAACGACAGGAATTTGATGTACCAATTTTATGTTCTTTGCGTTCCTTTATTTGCTCCAATGTCTTCTCCAGAAAATGGTGTATTGCATGTTTTACCTGTTGTCCATAGCAATACAGGCATTCTCTTTAAATCCACTCCAAGAGAGCAAGCATAGCACATCCACAGCATGGTTTTGAATGATGACTGATCAGCTACACCATTATATTGGTGTGCATAATATCACCGCCTCAGGTTCCCCTATCCTCGAGCATCTGGTCGAATGGCCTTTAGTCTTACTGAACACGCTTATATTTGTTGTGAACTAACATGTATGTGATATCATTATATATGTGGATATTACCGCTAACACATCTTGTATTGGTTATATTAGCTGTGTTAAGTTGTTGATCCAGTATAACTAGTTACCCCGTCCCAAATCTTTAGAAATTAAGCGTCTCACGAGCGATTTATGCTCAGTCTGTGACAATAACTTCAGCAACTCCCATTTCCAAAACCTGATACAACTATAAAGGCTCCCATAAGACCAAGAAAAAGTGAAATAATCATCCTTATTCATAATATATTACTATAGTGAAGATGCAGGACAAAGTTTCATCACAGAATTGTCCGCCAGGGAGATACATAGGAAAGAACAGTTGACTTCTTAAGGTATCAATCATGGTACACTTTTTATGTGATGGTCCCCAACTGAAGGACAGGCACATGCCAGCAACAGCAAATGGAAAAAGTACAGTTACTGCTTCTTCTCTTCTGCTTTCCTTGGCTGGAAATACAAAAATAAAAAATGAAAGATATATAAGTAGGAATTAACAGCACCATGTTGCTTGTATTCTTGGAGCAGGTAGAAAGGTGAGACATCTTTTTATAGGATCATCTTTTAAATTGGAGCTCGTCTCCCTTAAATTAAAAAAATAAAAATAAAAATAATAGCACCATGTTGTATTTCATAAAAGGCAGTTCCAATACATAAAACTCACGCCACTGGGACCCACTTTGATGTGTATTAGCATCATTGGACATTTAAAGTCGGGAGTAACACTTTAAATCATCCAATCACATATAAGTAAGTATCACAATATATGAAATTTACTCCATTTTTCTTGGATTGATAAGACGTTGGATAGATTGAAAAATTTTCAGCCACGCAAATATCAAATCAACGGGACTATTCAGACATAAATATTTAGTAGAACAATGACCTTGTGGAAATTTTTAAGGAATTATCATCAGGTTTCAGTCACACATCTCCATAGGAACAAAGGCCAAACACAGTAGATTGAGTAATTGATGTAACCACATATGGTTCTCCAGCAATGAAAAATAGTTAATTAAGCCCCTTAGAGACTGCTTTGTCAATATAAATAAACCTAAGGATGCATAATAAACCAAAGAAACATCATATATCCATAGCATGAGCTCTAAGGAAATGGTACAACGATAGTGGTGTAAAATCATTTTCGTAAGTTCATAAATTCGACATTCCTTACTATGCTGGAGTTACGTCCTTGAGTGCAGGGGCGGAGGGAGGGGGGCCGGGGGGGGCCGTGAAAAAAAAATATTTAATGTATTTTTTTTTGAAAAATAGATTTGGTCCCTCCAATAAATATTATAAAGTTGATAAAGTTCACAACATGTGCTTTAGCTTGGTCGTTAGTAATGAGTTAATTCATATGGTTGGCGCGTGTTCGACTCCCCAGGGCGTGCATGCTATAATTTTTTTTGTAAGTTGGTGAGAGGAAAAAAAAAAAGAAAAAGAAAGAAAAGGCTAGGGCGCTGCATGCTATGCCAATTGCTTGCCGGGAAACAAACTTAAAAGCTTTGTGTATTCCTTTTTTTTTTTTTTTTTTTTTTTTGGTGAAAGGAAAAAAAAAAAAAAGTGGAATACACAACGCTTTTTAGTTTGTTTCCCGGCAAGCAATTGGCATAGCATGCAACGCCCTAGCCTTTTCTTTCTTTCTTTAAAAAAAAAAAAGAAAGAAAGAAAGAAAAGGCTAGGGCATTGCATGCTATGCCAATTGCGCTGTCTCCTTGTAAGTTGGTGAAAGAAAAAAAAAAAAAAAAAGAAAGAAAGAAAAGGCTAGGGCGCTGCATGCTATTCCAATTGCTTGCCGGGAAACAAACTTAAAAGCTTTGTGTATTCTACCTTTTTTTTTTTTTTTGGTGGTGAAAGGGAAAAAAAAAAAAAAAGAAAGAAAGAAAGAAAAGGCTAGGGCGCTGCATGCTATGCCAATTGCTTGCCAGGAAACAAACTTAAAAGCGTTGTGTATTCCACTTTTTTTTTTCGGTGAAAGGAAAAAAAAAGAAAGAAAGAAAAGGCTAGGGCGTTGCATGGTATGCCAATTGCTTGTCGGGAAACAAACTCAAATTCTCCTTGCAAATCTCAACTTTATTACACAACATCTTCCTACAAATCTCAAGTTAAAAGGTATATATGCACAACTTTATTGCAGAGTATTATTTTATGAAAGCATAATACCAACATAGTTATGCAAACCAAGGGCACAAAAATAATTTTATTGTGCTTATTTATTAATTTTTCTTACCTATATAATTTTATGAATGCATAAACATGATTTATTATTTTTTTAACAGTGGGTGAACATATCAACACAAGACAATAATAAGTGACTAAGGTAAACAATTTTTGATTGAAATACATCTCATAATAATTTTTTTGTGTATAACATTTTCTGTTAATTATATTTTGATTGTCAATTTTCTGTTATAAATTGATAATTTTAATGGACAAATTTTAATAAGGTGTAACTTATTGATTTTTTGCTAGTTAAGTTTAAATTTTTTAATTATTTTATATATTTTTTGAAAATTATTTTCAGGCCAAAATATGAGTAAATCCAAATCGCAACACACAAGGCTTCATTTTGTTAGGTTAGTTTATATTTTATTAACTTCTTTCTTATCTATCTTTTGTTTAGTAGTTTACATATATATTGGAAAATTATTTGATATGAATATGATTTGTGCTTGTTATTTTTTTGTAGTATATGTCAGATTTGTATTTTTCCTTGAATCAAATCAACTTATAATGTTAAAAGTTTCAAGTTTGTTCAAATATAAAAATATAATTTATATTTAATTGAATTCTTAATTAGTTTTTATTATTTTATTTTATTTTTTAAGTCTTTTTTTTACTGGTTCGAAAAATACTGTACAAAAAAAATATTATATAAAAAAAAATTTTGGCCGGCCCAATTTTCAAATCCTAGCTCCGTCTCTGCTTCACTCACCTAGTATATGTATGGAGTCACATCATTGCACTGAAAAGTTTCATACACCAATTACCCTAAATTAACACCACTACATCTTATATTAGTAAACCTGCATGCAACCCTTCCCCGACCATAAAATCTAAACAGGTGCATAACGAGAGTTTCATACACCAATTACCTTAAATTAACAAACGCAACAATCCTAAAAGCAAATAATTAAAGGAAAAACAAACAGCAATTCTTAGCGAAACAGGCAACCTATTTGATCAATCGCCTCAATCAAGATTTACATACTCAAAAAAATCTGACACAAACCCATTTAAATTCACACTATAATTCACCAAAACACACACACAAAAAAAAACCAACAATATACACACGCACATGTATAATTACCTTGATACCAGAAAAGGGTTGTTGAAGCTCGTATTGAGGAATAACAACAGGCCAAGTCTCACCAGCTTCACGAAACATCTTCTCAGTCTCAAGGAGCTGACCCTTTTCGAGAATCATATTACGAATGGTTTGGGCTGGTGTAGAGGTGGAGTCGAAGGCTTCTTCAACGCCGTTAACGAATGTGACGGTGATGTGAGGTGGTTGATCATCGGTTCGGCGCTTGACTTGGACTTGGCAGGCTGGGTTTGATTCCTTGGCCTTGCGGGCGCTGCATTCGGCCAAGAACTCCATGCACGCCGCCGTGCGCGGGTCCAATGCGTTGAACTCGATTCTCACTCGTGACAAGAACTTCAGCATTTTTTTTTTTTTTTTGTCAATTTGAAGGGAGATTTAGCTGATTTCTCGGACAACGTAGTAAATGAATAGTCCTCAGGGCTACTCAGTAGTCACCTGTACCGATCAGATGCTAAAATACGTAATTTTTTAATTATATATGAATACATTTTTCTTTATTAAATGGGATCAATTAATTTTTTTAATTAAGAATCTGTAATTTTATTTCTTTTTGATCAAAGAGAGATCTAACCAATCTTTTTTAGACGATAAAGGAATAACCCTCACGGCTACCCAATAATCATCTTATTGGATTAGGCACTAAAACACTTAAATTTTTAATTATATATGAATATATTTTTTTCTTTCCAGCTCTATTAAAAAAGGGTTACAAGGAGCTATAAAAAGGGTAGAGGGAACCATTAGACAATGAGTTATTCCCATTCCTATTAGATGAATTTTTTGGATATAGCAGGGTTTAATTAATTTCTTTTAATTAAAATGTAGATTTTATTTTTTTTAAGAAATACATTAATTTTTAATCTTTTTTGAGCACTTTATGACTACAGATCCCACTGTCCTAGTGTGTATGTTTCGGTGTGCGGGATGTTGTGCCTCTTATATCTCTTTTCACTCAGAAGGAGAGACCATACTCGTACTATCGGAAGGTTTTTTTTTTTTTTTTGTAATATACTATCCTTGGGTTGATTGAGAAATTATTGGCTAGCCAATCTGATTCTTCTCCCACATCGGACATTTACAAGTCACTTTACTACTTTAAACATAGGGCGAGATGTCACGTTGAGTATCTGACCACAGACGACGTGAACGGGCCATGATCCACTCTTTAGTGGATCGAGCCCAGGAAAGTCCCCGGGCCTCTTTTCTGCAGAGATGCAGGCTCAGAAATGGGCAGACTTCGAGAATGGGGTGTTAATCACGCTTTCTAGTGTGATGGGGCTGAGACGCGTGTGGAGCCTTAAACCCCTGCCGAAGTTTACTGGCTGATCTATACAGTTATTCACGTAGTCCATCGGACTAACTGAACGGGGCTTATGTTCTGTGGTTGTTTTTCTTTTTTTTTTTTTCTTTTGAGAAAATATCACATTACCTTCTTGTGATATGTGAAATTATCACATTATCTCCCTTTGTTCTCAAAACCATCAAAAATCTCGTTGTGTTTTTTGAAACTCACCACCTCATCCCTCTCCGTTTGTAGTCCGTTAGTCTTGCCGTTGCACATACAATCCACGCGCGTAAAAAGCAGTTTGGCGAGTTTTTGAACTTTATATGAGGCATAAATTGACCAAAAAGCCCTCGACTTGAAATATATATATAAAGAAATACATATTTATATATATATTTATGCCTCATATAAAGTTCAAAAACCCGCCAAACTGCTTTTTACGCGCGTGGATTGTACGTGCAACGGCAAGACTAACGGACTACAAACGGAGAGGGATGAGGTGGTGAGTTTCAAAAAACACAACGAGATTTTTGATGGTTTTGAGAACAAAAGGAGATAACGTGATAATTTCGTATATCACAAGAAGGTAATGTGATATTTTCTCAAAAAAAAAAAAAAAAACAACAACAATATATATATATATTGATTTGTGTGTACATATAGAGTTCTTGAATGTTTGTGCTTTTGGGCCTTCCAACTGTGTAGAGTTGAGGGGTGCGGGGGTAGGGAGGGAAGGTTGACGGGGGTGGGGAGGGGGTGGCTAACAGATGGGGAGGGGGGGGGGGGGGGAGGGAGGTTGAGGAAGATGATCTTTTTTTTTTATTTAGTGAAAATGGGTGGAGAAAAAAAATATATATATATATATATATATTTCACTCTCTTACAAAACATATTAAAAGAGGGGCAAATCGATCACTTAATTTATTTTTCTAACGGTGTTAGTTTAAAATAAACCGGTGGGTCGGTGGGTGGGTGGGTGGGTGGGTGGGTGGGTGGGGGGGGGGGGGGGGAAATACGGGTGGATTTTTAATAGTTTTTATAACACAAGGGGTAGCGTGATAGTTTTCAATAACACAAAAGGGTAACGTGATAATTTTTTTTTTTCCTTTTATATTACAGATGTAGTTAGCGAGATTCAAGCTCAATAGACATAGTCGAGACTTAAATTTATAACCTTTCACAAACACTGAAAGTAACATACTATTAGACTAAAACCCTAGTAGATTCGTTCTTTTTTTGTCATTTACATTTTTTTTTTAATAATCTAAAGCATCTTCATTTTTTCAGTTTTTCTTATCTAGATCATCTTCAATAGCATTTGACAGTTGCTATCATAAGGTAAAATATTTTTTTAATTTTTTTTTTTATGGTTCTTTTATTTTTTCTTAATTGGATCATCTTCATTTTTATTTCGTTTACAATTTCTTCAATTTTCTACCTAGATCATCTTCATTTGTTGCATTCGACACTCCCCATCGTAAGGCAAAAGATTATTTATTTATTTATAATTTTTTCGTTTTTCCTATCTGAATCATCTTCTTCGAAAGGTATTTTTGTCTTTGGTTTACAGTTTTTCTTATCTCGATCATCTTGATCAAAATATTTGTTTTTTTTTTTTTTTTGTTTCCGTTTTTAATCATTGAGTGTGACCCTTTATAAGGAAATTTTTGTAACTATCAAAATGAAAAAATTCCTTCTCATTAAGAAACAAGCATTTCTATGACTCTACCACCCAGTCAATACACATCTAATTGCCCACCTTTTTTTTCTTGGGAAAAAGCACTGTAAAAATACATGTTGCTCAACCAAAAAAGGTTGAAAGAGAGTTGACCGAAACTGAAAGATTCCACTAAAAGACTTTAGTGAGACAAAGACTGTCAAAAACGTAGAAAATGAATTTTCTTATTCAGATTGCCAAAAAATTATAAAGAAAAAAAAAAAGAAATGACTTTGTGATTCTTTATTTTGGATTGAAGAAGACAATGAAAGGAAATGATAATTTATTATTTTAAAGATATAATTAAAATTTTGTAAAAGTAGTAAAGACACTTAATATATTTTTTTTCTTGATTCGCGAGACACCTAAATCATACAACACATATCAAAAGATGTCACTCACGAAAATTGATCTTGAGATCACTCACACTCACAACTAAAAGCTTACCGCTAGTCATTTCCTTTCATAAAACCCCAAATTGGGAAAATTACAAAATCCTCACATTCAAGGATTATGCAATCCTCTATAACCTTTCCCCCCATCAAAAATCATTCCAAACCAAAGGAAATTCCTTAAGCCCCCTCCCATTCATTATCTTCTTTCCTTTAAAAGTGCAACCCAAACAATGGGTAAGTGTTGGACCAATTTACACATTAGAACTATTTGGAAGAAAATTTCCAGCAAAAATGGGAGAAAAAAAAAAAAAAGAGGAGGTTTATATCGAGCCTTTCTTGAAAGATGCTAAATTTCTCATAAACAATGTGCAGAGTACTACCATCAATCATGTTAGAAGGTCTACTAATAAGGTCGCGTATTAGTTAACTAAAACAGGTACATTAAGATCACTTCCCTCCAATTGGTGTATTTTTTGTATTTATTTATTATTATTATATTAATTTTTTTAAAAAAAAATCAAGAGAGCCTAATGAGCGCGTGACACTAAGCTGTAGTGAGATCTCGCAATTACAGCAAGAAATATATTACTAGAACAAAGGCCTGGTGGAGCTGATCAATTTGCTCCACTTGACTATTGCAAGTACTAATATATATTATGTTCGAGACCATAAAAAAAAACAACCTCAAACCTGAATTTCGCAAATAATGTAGTTCTTCTGTTTTTCTGGGTTCCTTCAAAGTAAATTTTCAGTAAGGGTAATTTTACCACACACAAATCCTCTGGAATGAACTCTGCCATGTCCCCGGACGGGATAAAACTGAAAAAAAGGAAAAACTAGTCATAAACATATAGAAATATACATACACACCTTTCTAGTTCCACATCTGTCCCCAGTGAAAACGTGATACTCAGGGAACGCTTCTTTGTGTAGTAACACCTGACGGCCACTCATAAATTGTAGTTTGCATTGTCAGTATGAAAGGCGCATCTGGAACTTGAATACCATTTGTCTTTGCATTGTAGAAGACGCGTTTACCTCCGCCACTTCTTCTCTGAAACATCAAGATTTGAACAGTAAGGAAACAACTGGAGGTTCAAAACTTTCACATCAAGTTGATGAGTAAAAATGGAGTGGGAAACAGATATCACAAACAAAGAATTCTGTTCAGATTCTCGTTGTCACGGTTCTGGCAGGCAGTGAGGACTCGAACCCCTTCTCGTGCTGCCTTAACACTTCTTCACTCTCAACATGTGTTGAATTAGTGATATCCCTTTGTTGTTCGGATAATATTTAATCATTATTTGTCCTGTTCTGGTATGATCGTTTTTCCTCGTCCACCGAAAAATTCACGAAGAAGTGGGATGCTTCAGAATATATATGTACACAAAAACACATGTTCACCTATTCAGAGACATATATTACATACAATTATTGCAAATCAGGTTATTCTACTGATTTTTTTCTTTCAGTAGCATTCTGCTCCAAATTTACTTATGAATGATGAACGAACATATCACATTGCCTTGCTGATAATGACCACACAAATTCTTAATTTTGCAGACTATAGAACACAATAAACACGCTTTAACCATAGTTAGATAGCTGTAGTATCACAGTACCACCGCAACACCAAATGAAAGAGGTAATAGAAAAAACCCCATAAAAGCAACTATGCATGAAGCTATAATTAAAGCACGCACTAAATGCAACAACCAAGATGTCAAATGAATAAACTACGAGGAGCGCCAATGCAAACAGTAAAAGAGCGATAAAACTGGATCAAATGCCTATGATGTATCAATTGGAAACATACACGGCAACATACAGCAGATATGGTAATAAAGAAATGGAGAATTAGTTTTTAACCACAGGTACCACGGAGAGGAACCTACTTCATGCATACGTTTCACTACTTCATGGAAAAAACAAGGTGGATGACACAGTTTTCTAAAACCTAAACCAGATGCTTTCACTCACGTAAACAATATCAGAGCCTCTAAATAATTAGGATTGCCAGGAGCCTATCCAAAATAAGAGGGTATGGGTCATGAAAAACAAAGACAAACTATAATTTAAAAATAACTGAAGCAGGTTGGAGAATACCTTGAGGAGACTGGGTTCCGCTTTCCTTCAATGCCTGTTGTCCCTGAGACATCGTACGCTGAATTCGAGGCGATCCTTGCCTTCCATTTGCACCAGGTAACGAGTGTCTCTTTTTAATGTAAACCTCCTTGTCTTGCACATCTGGGCTGGATCTTGGGGAGCTATTTAGAAGAGCTTTAGCTCTTGCAGATTCTGTTGGTTGCATGTAGCTTGGAAGAGGGTTATTGCTGCTACTGTCTCTTGGCTCCTGATCAACATGATCTGGCCTTGGTGAACCAAATGAGTTGCGCCGCTTCCCGGTCTTGTGATCCTTAGGTAGTTGTTCAATACTGCTTCTTGCACCAGAATCATGATTCATATTTGAAGGAGATTTTTTACCAGCAGACAAAGACCTGAGTTTATGGTTTGATCCACTTTTGTCGCTCCTCACCCTCTTAGGCTTCACCAATACCTCACTTGAAGGCGTTCCATGGGGTTCGGAAACAGTGGCATGCCTTCTTGGAGATGCTTCAGTTGTTGACTTGCATACTTGATGGCCTTGCTCAGTTTCTGCCTCCATCTGCAACCTAGACTCATCCTTATTTGGCATTTGTTCTACCTGTGACAAAGCTACAGACACTACTGAATCAGCACCATCATCATTGGCACCATTGATGCCGTGCTGTCTTTCTGGCTGAACTGCGTCTGAGTCATGTAAGTCAGAGTCCAAGATGGTGGACTCACCCTTAGCTTCAACTTTCACGTTTTCTTTGCTGTCAGGATGCCCATTCCTATCCTCTATACTTTTACCCTTGTGCTCAAATTCATTGGCCCCACCCTCAAACCTATCTGGAGAGTCCAGGGTGGAAGAAATAGAAAGCTCAGTCCCACATTCGGAGCCACCAAACTGAACCCTAGAAGCATCAGAACCAACAAATTGCAACTTTGAATTATTGGAAACAAGATTCTCACCAAGACCAGAGTCCTTTTTCCTGGATGTCTGATCAGTAAAAGACGAAACCGTGTCTGTATGAGATTCAACTTCTGTATCTTGATTGGTCGAACTAAATGATTTTGCTGAATTAGCACACGAACTCAGTTCCTCAAACTTTGAATGAGCAGCAAGGAATGCAGGATTACTTGTCTGTCTTGATCCAAATGAGAACTTCTTTCCCTCAGGTTCAAGTTGTTCAGGGGCAACCCTTTTCGCAGATTGATTTGTATCAGTTTCCCCAGGGATCGTAGGCTCAACCTCACGAGGAAAATCTGATTCTTTCTTCTGAGTAGCGAAAGGATCTGATATCATCTTTTCTGAATTTATTTCACTGATATTTTGTGGTTCAGACTGCTCCAGGTTATGACTCATTGAAGGTGAGGATGGCCGGCACGCTTGAACATCAAACCTCTCTGCATCATAAGTAATCAAATTCTCCTCGCTTTCAGATGCTTCTATGCTAGTATTTAGGTCCGCTGACTTGCAATTACTGTCTGATATGATAGCAGTTTTGTCTTGGCTGGCAACATGCTCAATCTTTTTCTCTTCCTGTTGCTTTGTATCTGGTAACGCTTCATTTTCGGTTGATGAAACTGACATCCATCTCTCCAACCATTTCCATGCTGAGTCTGACTTTGAAGGATCACACTTAATATTGATAGATTTGGTCCTTGGTGTTGATTCCAGAAGCTTACATTAAAAGATAAGAATACAAAATAAAAAATTTTGGCAATATGTAAAAATACGATATGTTGGACAAACATGCACTAAACTTGCAGATGAAATAACAGAAGAGAGATGTTGATCTTTTTACCTGATGAGCAAATCTATTGCTGAGAAGCTTTTCTATGGAAGTGTATGTGACAGGTGGTTTGCTCCCTGATTTTACCTTGCCCTTTAACCAAAAAAAAAAAAAACAAAAAAAAGAAAAGGAGTAATTAGATATAATATCTAATAGTTGGAGGAAAGATTCTCTGTAACTGTGCAAGAAAAGTAATTTCATAAAGAATGATGACTTGCAGATTGCTTTGCCTTGTATAAAAGGCAACATAGTAGCACTCCAAAGTAAGCTAAAGTAGTTATTATTGTTTCCATCCTCATCTAAGCAATTAACAAAACAGCCCCGCCCCCTACACGCCAAAAGAGAAAAAAAAAAAAAAAAAAAAAAAAAAAAAAAAAAAAAAAAAACTAATTTGTATAACACCTAGAAAGCCTACCTTAAAACTCCAAAGATTAGGACTCGAGTTTGAATCACCAAATGGAAACGTGAGTACTCTCATGGAATTTTTATACCATCACCAAATTTTATCGTATTTCCAAATTCTTTCACTTTTGTAATGTAAATAACTTGAAATTCTCTATTATTTTGTTTTGCGTACTTGGATATGACATCTATTCTATAGGGATATTCAGTTACAAAGGTACTACAACAAGATGATAGTAATTAGTATATATGAATATATGGTCACATTAAAATGAAATGGTCCAGCTTGGTATGGGTACAAATTTGGGGAGAGATGGAGCATAGACAGATAGATTTGAACAACTATACCATCGGCATGGAAATATCATCCTTTCCATGCTTCTCATTCGACTTCTCTACAGCACTAGACCCTTCTTCAAGGATGCGAGCACGACGAGCACGGACAAGAGCTTGCATTTTCACAATGGCTTGAACACATCGAAGAGTTCCCACAGCATGTCTCCGAACTAAATGTCCGCGTACAGCAGCTTGCAACTTAATTATGTTCTTATGTTTCAACAGTACTTTTTGAGCCTGGTCACATATATTACACTTAATTTAAATATACTAGGTGGGGTCTGCTAACAACAAATAAATAAATAAATATATATGTCTGAATTCTGCACATAAATGCATTATTAAGATAAAACGATAGAGAGACATACCAGAAATCCCCTGATAGCAGCCTGGATGATAATTACTACTGTTTCATCAGGGTTGACATCAGCTTTAGTGTCAGCTGGCTCACCAGCTCTATCCTCAGACAATTTTGACTTAACGGGCAAGGGCAACTGGGATTTCTCCTCTGTCTGGACAGCAGAGGTTTTATCTGGAACATTAGAGCTAGGTTGTCTTTGGAAGTCAACAGCAGCAGACTCATGGCTGTCTTTGCTCCCAGCTGGCGGTGCTTCTGAGATAACAACAGTGCTGCTCAACACTCGATGTCTAGTAGATCTCTTCCGAAAACTCCACCCGCGTTTTTCACTTGCACCCTCGCTCTGCAGAAAGTACAAGAAACAGAAATTATACAGTGAACTTTTAAGTAGACCTCGCTTTTCAGAGCAGTGATTGCCACTCAATTCTCAGAGTATTAAAAGACAGAAAAGTACATTCTAACTAATTTTGATATAACTACCCTAGCTGAATCAATTGATAATTTTTTTATTTTTTTTTCTGATATGTGAGATTAATTAACAAACTTCTCCCAATCTAACTTACTCTTGCTGTCTCTTGCATGACATTCTATACCAGTTTATTTTGCATGTATCTCAATACTTCATTTACTGAAAACAACTCATTTACATAAAATAGTCAACAATGGACATGCCCAATAATAAGTGTCAGAGAATCGTCATCGTCAACCCTAGATGTAGAAGTGCACTCCATATTTAAAATTTTCTTTTTACTCAGTATCTGAAATCTAGTATAGGAAATAAAATAATTCCATTCTCAACAAGTTCTTCCTTTTGTCCTTTTTCCTTTTCCTTTTCCTTTTTTCGGCTCGTCATACAAATGATAGGTTTAAGATAGTTATGGAATGGCTCAATCAAAAGTACATCAATTATTTACTTATAATGTTTAACCAAGAATATCTTCATTTATCAGTCAGTTTTCATGTGGACCAATAATGGTTTTTCGCTATATTCAAACGTAAAATAGATGAAGGAACTCTTTTAAGCATTTAAAGCACAAAAGCACGACATGACAACATCAATGAATTTGTTTGAGAGATGTGGTGCATACATCATACATGCATAATAACTACATCAGAAAAGTTAAAAGAAAAGTAATTAACGCATCATTTTATCTCGTAAATGCCCATCATAAACCACTTGCAAGCTATAGAGACAAGTGAATTAGAAATGTGGGCCGAGGCACTGGGGATGGGTATTTTCCGATGCAGATTTCCTTAACATGTCATGTCATAACTAAATGAAGTTTAGATCATGGTTTATAAGTATTTCTCATCTGGCCGGAAACTAAAACTGCCAACTTGAATGAGCATCTTCCAGCACTATCCAACAGCTGAAATTTTATCAATTTGCACAGATATCAAGCATTAATTTCCTATTTAAAACAACCCCAACATAATACGACAACTATTGTGCCGTACATACTCCAAGAATGAACATTCAATCTAACCACCAACACACTACAATTTCCCTCCAGATCATTAGATTCAAACATCTGAAAGTAGAACTGAATTATTTGCGACCTAATCCATACAAATTTGATCTTCCTGACATTTTCATTTTACAAGAGATCAATATCCAGCAGTCCAGCAAATTCTTCAAGGATCTCCTTCAATAGTACTAAGAGAGCAGCTAAGACATGCTTCAACCAAACTACAAATAAAGCAGAGATCATCAACTCAAAACTAAAGTTAACAAAAATAAGAATGCAACATGCCATTACTAGTTTAGTTTATTTCAAAGCTCGAAAATTACATCAAAGCCACAATACTAACAAGGAGCAAGTAAATCATCCGAAGTAATGAGCAAACAAAGGAAGGAACCAACTGAATTGTTCCTTGCATAATCGGGTAACATGCATAAATTCATTGACCCACTGGACTAAATTGTTGAATTCTATAAAATTTATGGAATTGCTGTTTCTAGGATTGTCATGTTACAGTTTAATTTAGCATCTCTTAGTTCTCATTTAAACATGTATGCCACAAATTCCTCATGTTATACAACAAGATACTCATCATAGACATTCATGGATTAGGATCTCTCCCAAGAACGTATGAAGTATAAACATCTAGAAAAACAGAAACTTATTAAAAGCTTGCAAATAATAAATTCACACAGCCAAACTTTATAAATCATCAAATCTCGTGACCTTTCTGCTTTCAAGACACTATGCGTGTGCACTAACCTTATCACCTTTACCTATATGCAAATGTATTGAGTATTAAAGGAACTCGAATCAATGAATGATCGCTTAACATACATTACACTCATGACCTTTTAAAATCTCATAATACATGCCAGTCAAATCACAAATATCCACATATTTACACATAAATATACACATAGAGAGATATTTGCGTAAAGCAGTGTTTATACACAAAAATAAACAACTTATGTATTTTCGTAACTTGTGTATATCCATTTCAAAATCTTATAGTACATGCCCCATGCAGATTGTACAATATCCAAATAGTTACGTACACATACACAATAATACACGCACATATTTGTGTCGAGCAGAGATTGCATGATCGTACAATATCCAAATAGTTACATACACGTACACAAAAATCTTACATGTTTTTAATCTAACACAAAATGAAGCAATTATAACACACATATGTTTTTATATACAATGTGCGTGTATACAACCATTTTAAAATCTTAAAGTACATGTCAGGCAAAGCATAACATATCTACATTGTTACATACACGTAAGTACACATAGATGCACAGAGACATTTGCGTCAAGCAGTGATAGCATAATGTATATAGGAATTATATGATTTTATTCAAACATATAATGAAGCAATTTTAACATACACACACTCGCACGCACAGGCGCACACATATATATTTGAGATGACAATGCAGTACATAAATAAGCAAAGTTTTTCAAAAATTAAGCAAAAAATACACTCAGAGATACACACACTCGCATGCGCACGCACACATATATATATTTAAGACGACAATGCAGTACACAAAATAAGCAAAAAAAATAAATAAATAAAAAAAGAGATTAAGCAAAAATTGCTGCATTTGGCGGCTAAGGTACGGATCTTACAATAACCTTAATCAATTTCATAAACACAACTAACAAAAAATCAATTTCTAAATCCAACACAGAATTTAAATCAACTAAAATAAAGCTAATTATTAACTTATAATCAAAACATAAATACTTCACCAAAAAAAGAAAAAAGAAGAAAATTTGAAATGTGTAGTTTATCACTACATAAATAAAAGTGAAAAAGTACCTGAGGAGAAGCTTCCAGAAGGTCGTCGTCGACGGAATCGCGACCGCCGCAAGCGATGATCTTAAAGCAAGAGCTGCTCATTGTTTGGTGTGTGACCTCACCTCACTGTTACTCAAATCTTTTCTTCTTAGGCTTCAGGCTGTGATGTAATAGTTGAGGTATTATTGAGCTTTTGTTATTGGAAATTGTACCGCATAACTATAGAGTGTGAAATTTTGTTTTTCCTATTTTCTCACCAAAACGGACCTCAACACTCTCCTGAAATCTAGTTAAGTTCTGCATTTCAAGTCCGGTTTTAGAGCGTTGATGTGATGAGGTGGAATTATCCACTTAACAAAAAGTTGTCAGATATAGGCTCCGCCTGCCGTAAAATATTCTCTCAAAATATTTTTTTTTAATTTTTTGGTATTTAATAATATTAAAAAATTAATCAACTAAAAAATATTTTTCACTTAAAAATTTATGGGTTACTTTTTAAATTTTTTTTAATGTTTGATAACACTAAATACCAAAAAATTAAAAAAATATTTTTTGGAAAAATATTTTTCAATAAAAAATTTGTGAGCTACTTTTTAGAAATTTTCTAATGTTTAATAACACCGAAAAATTGGTCAACTGAAAAAAAAATTTCCTGTTAAATATTACGGCTAGTACAAATTTTGAAAAAATATTTTCATGTTCTTTGAGAGAGAGAAATATTTTTCGAAACTTAACTACCTGTACCCCCACCCATCCCCCGCCCCTACCCACTCACCCCCTCCACCCTCATGATAGATATATATTTATGTGTATTTTTTTTATAAATTTCATATTGGAAAATATTTTTTATTGTACATCTAAACACCATAAAATATTTTTCAGTATACTATTTTTCAAGAAAACATTTTCTCCTAACAAGTTATTTTACGGCAAACAAACGGTGCTCAAGAAAATATTTTCCTCTAAAAACAATTTCCAAGAAAATATTTTTCACAAGCAAGTTATTTTATGACAAACAAACGAATGAATATATTTTATTTTCCAAGAAAATATTTTCTATTAAAAATATTTTCCACAAACAAATTATTTTACACAAACAAACAGTTATACTGTCTTCTTTTCTATACTTTTGTTTACGGAAAATTCAACAAATGTCCTTAACAAAAATTTTAAATTAGTTTTTATTGATTAAAATTAATTAATTTAGTCTATATTATTTTTTAAAAAAAATTTAAATCTATTCTTATTATTTAAAATTAGTTAATTTAGTCTTTAGTATTTTTAAAAAAATTTAATTTAGTCCCCATTATTTTTTTTAAAAAAATAATTTAATCTTTGCACATGACTCTTATTTGGAAATTAAATTAAAAAATTTTAAAAAATAATAGGGACTAAATTGATTAACTTGAAATAATAAAGAAGAAATTATATTTTTTTTTTTAAATAATAAAAATTAAATTGACTAATTTTGAATAATAATAACAAATTTAAAATTTTGAGAAAATAATAAGAGCCATATGTAATATTTTTCCTTTTTGTTTATAAAAATGTTCGATGAAAATATCTTATGGACTAATCATCTCTTTTGCTTTTGTTTTTTTCTTTTTCATGTTCTTGTTCATTGTTATGTCTTTATTGATTAATTTGGCTTTTTATAAACTTTGATTCTCTTTCTTGGTTTTTACTTGTAGTTATTTCGATTGAGTTTATCAAGACATTGCAATTATATGATAAAGAAAAAAAGACAAATGTTTTTCTATTGGTCGGAAAAAAAAATGAGCTTAATTGATTTATGATAGTTGATCGAGGTGAATGTCACTCTTGTTTAATCAAAGTTATTACTTTTAAGCAACGGTAGTATTAATTCAAGAATTATAAATGTAGATGTTTGATAAACATTAAAAAATCATTATAAATAAAACAATGGTTGCCATATGCCTTTGGCAATTATAAAAAAATCTATAAGGAAATTCTTACATTGTATTAAGATATTACTTGAGGAAAAATATAAAACAACTAAATTTTTTTCCTATAGTCTCGCAACTGTCAGGAAAAGTGATTCACCATTAGACTATTCTTGAATCTCATATAGAACCATTAATTCTTTGTTAAAAACAAAAAGCATTAAAAGAATAGCAATTGAAACTTTCGAGAAGTACATTAATTAAGAATAAAGTGGATTTATGCTAATACATTAGTTGGTTTCACATTACTTGGGTATCATTATAGAATTAAAAACTACGGTTCCATTTCACTAAATATAAGAAAAATCCAAAAATACGCTTGAAACCAAAATGTTAATTTAGATGTCAACTGGTATAGGGTAACTTTTGGTATATTATGATTTTCTAGTGTTTAACTACATACAAATGGAAATAAATTTTTAAAACATTCATTATTCGACCATTATTTAATAATCAGGTAATCAATTTTTTTGAAAATTACGTCTAAAAAAATTACCTTTTGTAAATTTTGGGCCAGATTAACGAGGAGGCACACTCGTATAACATTTGAAAATTAGCATTATTTGCTTCATAAATATGTATAGAGTAATATGAAACTCTCATGTGAATGTTAGAACCAAAAAGATTTTCGCAAGAGTACATTGACATTATAATTATTATATTAAATATTCTTATTATATGAGTATACTCTCTAATGTGACTTTATTTGTAGCACTCAAATCTTGGAATTTGTACTATATTTGTATCTTAACTTAGGGATAATTGTAACGCTTTGATATTTTCGATGCAATGTAGGAGAATACCAGAAAGTGAAAGTTCAGACTCAAATCGATCTAAAATACAAGTCAAAAAGTGAACAATAGGGAAAGCACGAGAACTGGTGGAAGAATGGAGTCCATAGATACGGAATTTGGCCGAAACTAGCGTGTAATCAGACTCGAAATGCTGAAATAGCCCGAAAATACCTCAATCAATGCTCGGTCAAAGCCCGGTCAAAAGTCAACATTAAAGCCCAGAAAGTCAACAAAAAGGTACTCAAGCTTGCCCTCCTGACGCTTGAGCGCCCTACATGGAAAATTCCACTAACTTCTAGAAGAAAACATGTGGAGAAAATTCAGCGATAGAACAGATGGGCGCTCGAGCGTGCCTGCAAAAGATTCTGGAAGCAACACATGGCGAGCAGGCAACAATTAGAGCAGGGGCTCGCTCTCCCAGGCGCTCGAGCGCGCCTCTGATTTTCTGTCTATAAATAGACCCCCCCTCCCTCCGAATTTTGTAATTAATTTTGGAATAGTGCCAATATTTTTGGTATAATTTCGAGTTAATTCAAGTTAGTTTTTAGTTTTAGTTGTAGTTTATTAGTAGAATTCGGGGCAAATCCCACCTAAGTGGTTCTTATTCAAGAAAATTTTGACCGAATAGCTACTTTTAGGGAAGGAAGTCCGACCCTAGTAGTTATTATCCATGAGAGGTTCTGCCCGAATAGCTTTTAATAGGAAAGCTCTTATTCGAGGGAAACTTATCCCTAGTAGTTCTTATTCGGAGGAAATTAGCTCCGCCTAAATAGCTACCTTACATCGGATCTCTGCTCAAATTTCGGGGATCAGAAATTCGAGTTCGTCAATATGGGAGAGCCTTTTTTGACTCTCTTTTATTTACATAACTCGTATTCATTTATTGTTTGAGTAGATTAATATCTAGGGATAAATATTGTAAATGATAGTATTTTAATATATGGTTTCGGATTTAGCTTATTCAATTCATATTGCAATGTATGGCTTGTTTTAATTCAGTGTTCATACGTAATATTTTTAAAGTAGATGTTATGAATACTTTACTTTCGTATCTTAATATTACACTTGTAGTTGATATTATGATTACATTACTTTAGTGCCATATAATTGTTTTAATCATAAGTCTATAGGTTGTACCATAGACTCCATGAAACTATAGGTTGTACCATAGTTTCTATTCGTAAGGTTAATTCCTTAGTTTAGTTTGTCTTGTTGTATTTGGTTAAAATAAGCTAAGTAGATTAACTAGGTCTATAGCTTTTAGCTTAACCGGGTGTATGTTTGTAGTTTAAGCCCTTGCAGAATTAGATAACCTAGATACCAAGCCTATATTAATTGTCTCACTTACATATTCCAACCCCTAGATCACAACTCCTCATATCCATACTTAGTTAGTTTAACTTAGATAATTTAGTTAGTTTAATTTACATTTTCACACGTTACTCAAACTCCAATTGCGAACCTGTCTTTTAAGCATTTTAAACACTTTCACACTACTTCACTAACTTAACTAACGAGCTTCCTTGTGGCACGATTCTGCACTCATAGCACACTACACTACGAAGATCCGTGTACTTGCGGGTATTTTAACTTGGTTTATTTTACACATTTTCACACGCCCACCTCGTAAGCATCACCTAATTTTTTCAACTGCATGAGTGTACATCTTAACCTTGGGTTCATGGCTTTGCCCTTGATTCAAAGTAGGGATGGTAATTGGTGCCAACTTTATTCGAAACCGATAGATAATCGCCTGATAAAAATTTGATAATAAAAACTGATAGGGAATCTGTTAGAAAGGGAAACTGATAGGTAAACCGATAGATTTTAATTTTTGACGTTAAAAAAATCAAAATCCGAAACCAAATTATTAATTTAATAAAAAAATTCTAACATATATATATATATATATATATATATATATATATATATATATATATATATATATATATATATACTTAAAATACTAGAAGACTAACTAAAATTGGTAACTAGAATGATAAAAATTTGAACTAAACTCAATTTAAAAAAAAATGAACTAAAGCTCAATTAAAAGAGATAGACTAAGCATATTAAACAAATACTTATTCTCTTAAGAAATGTCATCTTTACTTGGCGAAACGACAGAAGAGACATTTATCGCTCGACGCTTGGGAATGAATTTATCTTTGCATAACTTATTGATTTTGATTTTTGCTCATAAAATTATTATGTAATTTATTTTAAGTTTTATCATTGGCTTGGATTCTTTTATTTTTGGTTTCTTTACATTTAAACTAATTTTTCTTACATTTTTTATTTAAAGTAATTATTTTTTAGTTAAACGATTACGGTTATGGTTAACCGCGATTTTTTAAATCTTTAATGGTTATGATTATGGTTATTGGTTTTGAAAACCGTTAGGTTTTGGTTTCGGTTATGGTTATTGGTTTGTTAAACTGTTTTGCTTACAGTTTTGTCATTTTTCACGGTTATCCGAACCGTTGTTATTCCTAATTCAAAGGTACACTCCCTAACTCTTTTAAGCCGGAACCGATTTAGGATGTTTGTTCAATGAATACTAAAAACTCACAATTTAACAGTCATATATAAATAATTTTTTTTAGTTAATGTTAAATTAATTTTTAAAAATAACTTTAGAATGCACATATTTAAAAAAAGGAACGGGGTGAATAGGATTGCAACCTGTAAACCCCATTGAATGCATCCTCCCTATGATAATGATAATATTTATTTGTTTGTGATTTTATAATAACATTATAACGTTGTGAGGGATAAAAGGAGATTATAACATTGTGAGGGACAAAGGAAGATCATTGATGGTTAAGTGATGATGATGCAATTATTTAGCTCAAATAATTTTATTATCATTTCACCATTACTGATTTTTTCATAACGTTATCTAATGCTACACATAATTATGAACGAATCTGAGTGACGAAGATTCCGAATAGGCCTAGGAATTATGAAGTAAAAAATCACTAGACAATGAATTATATATTTTTTTTCTTGTCGTAATCATTTATATTTTATTATGTAAACATCACCAACACCAACTAGTGATACAAAAACCTATTGTACATTATTAAGAAGAAGTTGTGCCAGAGGAGAAATACAGACAATGACCTAGATGGAATCCTATGAACAATAAGGGTATGAATCATGGTCAAGGACCTTTATTATCATACAAAGATTACATAGGGAGGGACTTGACATTATCATAATACACCCTTTCTTAACTTTTCCTCAATTATGCGCTTCTAGGTCAATCTATGATAGTTTCAAAAAGATGTTACGATAATGTTGAATTATGTTTCCCTACACTTCCCATTGGCATACCCATTGAAATAGACGGGGTCGACGAATGGAAAATCTATACCATGATAAAGAATATGTGATTTCATTTTGAAATCACTTAATATTAAATGGAATAATTCACAATTTTATATGTTAGTTTTAAAACTCATAATTTGACCATGGGACATTAATGTCTATCCTTTTACAATTTAAAGCTATGAATTAATTACGAGTTTGGATACAAGAAGCAAAGATTAGAGGTGATGACGCAATCTATGGGGCAATCGACAACAACAAAATGTTCTAACAACATTTATGACATTTCCCAAATCGAGCAACGGAAAATTGGAGATGAGTATGTCTCCTATTTAAAAGTGAGTATAGTTTGATTAAACAATTAAATCTGGTTATGATTTTTTTTTTTTTTTTTGTTAAGTCAGCAGTTTGTATTTCAAAAAAGAAAAGTACATAGGTGGATTTGAGACCAAGTACAACAAAAAATAAGAAAATGCACAAAGCAGAGAATTAGCCTAAAAGATATTTCAAAGAAGCACATGCTAGCTAATAAAAAGAAAAACTGCTAAATCAGACTAGAAGAAAGTAAATCGTTCCTGCACCGGTCACCTCCAACTAGAAGGGTCTAACATCAAGCATCAACAACATACAATCAAAACAAAAAAAAAAAACAGAAAAAAAAAAAAATCCCAATCATGAAATTGGCCATTGAGCAAAACCAACCAAAGGAGCATCAAACAACATCCGATGATTCAAATGATTGGGGAGAGCCCTTGCTTTTCCCCTTACCTTTTTCTCTTTTTTGGACTTGGAGGAGCTTGTGAAAGGTTGGTTCGAGAAGACTTGAACATCATAAGAAAGCTTGTGATTCACATTCTCTAGAGAAACAACATTAGGTTCTGGTTGGGGATCCACGTTTTTTTTAGCAACAATTGGTGGCTCGGAACATTGAGGAACAAGTACCTCAACTTGATTAGAAGAAACAACTTGTGGAAGGAAGACATTTGTCGGAGGCTCATTTGTTTGAGTTCTTTTGGAGACATCTTGTCATTTGGAAGTTTTTGGTGCGGGAGGGCAGAGGGGCAGAGAAGAAGGTTTGGGTGACAATTGTGTGACTAACAACCTTACAGTGAGTGTATTTCAGCGGTTTTCAAGAATATTCAATACCAATTTCCGCAATTGAACCATCAAGAAGTTTAATAAAAGTTGAGCTTTGTCTTACATGTATTTTCTTTTCTTTGTTGTTTTTTCTTGTTGAATAAAATGGGGTGATACATCTTTACTTGTTCTAAAATGTTTCTCAAAGTTTACTTAAGTAATTTGAATGAAATTTTTTGTATACAAACTGATCTTTAAGTGTACACTTGGACTAATTTGAGATTGCATGATCATTTTGAAGAAAGGATGAACATGCATAAATTAATTGACACACCTCAAACTTTTCAAACCAAAAAGATGGATCTTATAAAGAATCAACAATGTTGTTTATATTATCATCATATTATAGCTTAACCTCCTCTTAGTTCTTTATTATATATATATATATATATATATATTGTATACTTCGACTCTTCTGGCTCTCTTCCCCATCTTCATCTTTCCCGCATCTCCCCATCATCATCTTTTCTGGTAGGTTGCAAGGAAATATTTATCGTGACACATTTGTTTGGAAGATATGGTGCATACACCATGCATGCATAATAACTCTATCCGAAAAGCTAAAAGAAAGTAATTAACTTATCATTTTACCCCATAATTGCCCATCCTAAACCATAGAGACGAGTGAATTAGAAATTTGGGTCGGGGCATTGGAAAAGGGTATTTTTCGAAATAGATTTCCTTAACATGTCATGTCATAACTAAGTAAAGCTTACATCATGAATTATAATTCAGAAACTTTGACATCTCCAGCAAGTGTTGCATAGCTGCAGCTTCACCGCCTACAGCGTTGCCTTCGGCAGGTACAACAAGTGTTTTATGTGCAAGATCAACTGTAGCTTCAATGCCTACAGCGTTGCTTCCAGCAAGTGCAACTTCAATTTCTAGTTCAGGAAATTAAAATCAAGTGCTTCAAACAATCAATAACCTTGAAAATTTCCGAACTCCCTTAGCAGAGAAAGTCCCATTACAAAATATCTAGTATATGATTCAAAAATAATTTTTCTTAAAAAAAAAAAACTACCTAAACAAAAATAAAATATTATGGAAATTGAAAAACATTTTACCTATTCTTCTATTGCACTAAAAAATACCGTCTTCTATTATTAAGAGACTACAACTTCTCATTTAAATCAGCTTGAATGCTTTCAAGAATAGTTCAATAATAAAATTAAGTTCATCCCTCAACATCTTCCAATACTCCTACTTTCTAAGAAAATAAAAATTCAGACCTCAAAATTGTTTTCTCTCATCATTTGAACTCATCTTCCCCTCCCCTTTCTTTTTTATTTTTTTTAATTCATGTATCCTCAATCTTCAAGCTTGCTAAAAATACAAAGCTTGGTATTCTTTCAGACCAAAAAAAAAAAAAAAAAAGCGCTTGGTATTCTTATTGTGTCCTTGGAAGGACTTCAGATTAGCCATACATATATTGAACTAAGACATAATCTTTTCATAACAAAAAATAGTAAATCCTATTTTTCCCAATGAGTTATTCCATAAAATTCAAACACTCCCATAAACTTATTATTTTACACAGATTCCCCATGGCATCACAGAGACAAAGGAAGCATAAGCACAGTTTACATATGTACTTATGTACCAAAAGAAAAATAGAAAATTTAAACAAAAAGTTGATTCAAACTATTAAGATAATTGATATTTCATCCTAAAAATAATTGTTACAAATGGGCTCATAAATGTAATAGAAGTTATAGTTTTTAAATCAATTATTTCGGCCCAAAATCAGTAGGAACAAAATAGCTAACCCAAATTGCTCCTTGGTTCACAAAATGTATATATGTACATATATACAGATAACAAAAAAAATTCAACTGATGGAATCTGACTAGGAATAGTAACGGGTAAGATTTAAACCCCAATTTGATGGGTATTCGAACTGATTATAAACTCGTTTACAAAACTGATGGAATATCCATTTACGAAACTGAAAGGTATAATAGGAGTTATAGTTTTTAAATCAATTACTAAATTAATATTAACTACTTGCTCTCTAAAATCATTGGTATCAAAACAGCTAGTTCAAAATAGGTCTTTAGCAGGGCAAAAGTGGGACTTCAAACTTTATTAATGATACTAACTCCTTCTCAAACCCAAATAATGTGTACAAGGTCATAACATGTACCAATTGATAATATTGATCTTATATTGTCAAGCGAAGATGTTAACAAAATAGACGTATATTAAGACAATCTAAGGCTTTGTTTGGTCTAATATTTTGACACTGAAAAGTACTTTTTGTGAATTTAAAAGTTGAGGCTAACCTGTTTAGCTAATTTCTAAAAGTGTTTTTAGATAAAAGTTGAAAATGAAAAAAGTTGAAAAACAATAAGTTCTAAATTGGAATTTTTCAAAATAAGCTTTTATAAATATGTTTTTATGTAATGCGGGAAGTTGTTATCTTTTTCTTTCTCAAATATATCTTTTCATATTTTTTAAAATCTAATATTGCCCTCAAATTTTTTAAAAGTTCAACATTTCCCAACATAGGTCAAACAATCAACGACTTTTGTTCAACCGCACTTCTAACTAAAACTCTACTGTTAAAAGCTTTATAACTCAAAAACTAAAATTTCACAATTACACCAAACAGAGCCTAAGTCCCAGTAGCTCTAATGGACGAGATTTTTGTATTAACTTTTTCTTAATGAAATAAAAAATTGTAATCCCCAGTTTTTAATAACTGGTCATGTGTCAGAAGTTTCGGATTTAATACCGATATTTTAGTTGAATCACAAAATAATTTCTAAATCAAGCATAGACTTTTTAAGAGTACAGAAAAGAAAAGAGTTATTGAGGCACTATAGGATGCTTCGTCGGGTCAGATGTGTAGATGGGTCGTTTGGAGTCAGGTTGGCTATGATGGACTTAAGATTCAGCCCACTTTAGTTACTTTGAAGTGGGCCAATTAAGATTGAATTAGGCCTGTCCATTGATCTGATAGCCACAGACCACACGACATGGCATTACCCATACAAGTAGTCTAGTTGTACTGGTTTAAGTTACGGGCTTGGCTCTTGTTTACACATTGGGCCTTGGGATAGTGAACGGTACTCTATTGGTTTGGATCCCATTCTCAACCGATTCTCTCATTTTTTAAGATGATTTGTATTTTAGGATATGAGAATTTTTTAAAAAAAAAAATCTCAACTATTAAAATATCTTTTTGATAAATGATTAGTTTATTATTATAATTCTAATGGCTAAAATTTAAAAATGTCATGACGTTTGTAATATATTTAATCTAGAAAATAAAAAAATGAGTAAATGAGAGAATCCTTAACCGTAATTTTATAGTCTTTGGGAGTGCACTCCACTCTATACGAAGCACCAAATTGAACAGAGTTTTAAAATATGCGTCGAATATCCCACTATCCCATTGTTAATTTCTTTTTTAATAACGATAAATTTTTTTTAGAAGTATTTTGAGTTTAAATTTGAAGTGTCAATTGTCAAACCTTGGGAAAAATGAGTTTATCAAGAAGAGATATGATCGAAAGAAGTTACAAGGCTTAATGGGACCTATACCAAATAAATTAACTTCCTAATTGATTTGAACTTAAGATATAAGTAAGTCTCTATCAAATCTTCCTGTACTTTCCACTAAACTAACTTCTCAAGCTTATTCAATTAAATCTTTTACGTCTTTAATATATCACATACAAAGACAGAACTAAAAATTTAATATGAGGGGCACCAATATCCAACTAAAGTGGCCATTGACCAAAAATAAAATAAAAAAATTAACAACCAAATGGTCTCCCCTTGCCTCCGTCACCGATCACATATGAGCAGGAGAAGGTAACTACTATTTTAGTTATAATTAACAGCCCAAATGTGCTGCATCTATTTTAATTCGTAATGCTTAAGGATGATCAAAATTAATAATTGAAATTGACTCGTTGTTTAATTATTTGTTTATTCTCCTATTTTCTTTCCTGCTTGCAGGCAAAATGATTTATACCAAGGAATTTCTGTAGAGTTCTGAACAAATATAAAATGAAAGAATGTACACGTAATATACGCGGTATCAATTAGTGAGATGCATGCATGTTTATGTATATATAAGATTACATTTCGATTATTGACAAAAAAACAAAAATTACATTTCGATTTGATGTCATTAAACAAATGAATTTGGAATTAATCGTTGACATACGCATATGATTGATTGATAGGGATCAATCATTTGAAGGAAGAAAAAGGGTTAATATCCAGTGAGACAATTGAATGTAGACTAGGAAATTAATAAATTAATGGATTTTCATAACTTCAATTCAAGGGACATATATTAATAGTATGTGAAGAAATTTTGAAACTAAAGGCATTTGCTATCACCTAGTGGCTGAGCCAGACCCAATCGTCAGTTGATCAGTACTCATAAAATTAAGGTGAGTTATTAATTAAAATGATTTTTTTATGGGATTTGATCTTTTGACACTTTTTTTTTATAGGTACATCGTTAACTATGCATGATTTTGTCATTATTCAGCCTCAAGGTTTGAATGAAGTGTTCGAATAACAATTCGTTATAAACAAAAGTAAGTTCAGACCTATGTTTCTAAATGGAAAAATTGTAAAAACAATCCCTATTATTTTCCTAAAATTCCAAGCGTCTATGTTATTCAACATTAGCCAATTTAATCCATATTATTTCTTAAAAAATTCAATTTAGTCCATATTATTTTTAAAAAAAAATCAATTTATGCAGGAATTAAATTAAATTTCTTTGAGGAGCAATAGGGAATAAATTGGATAATTTTAAATAATAAGGACAAATTTGAATTTTTGGAAAATTAAAGGGAGTAAATTGACTAATTTTGAATAATAAGGATAAATTTAAAATTTTAAGAAAATAGTAGAGACCATTTGCCCAAAGTTCCCCCTTGAAATCACAATATTCTTTTGTTCTTTGCTAACTTGAAGCATGCATTGGAACATACTGCTATATCGCGGAGTTTGTATTTTTCGATGGATCTAATATGATCCTACCTAAAATAAGTGGCTCGCAAACCATAAAAAGAAAGTCATTCGATATCTATTTTAGTAAGTTCTTTTTTGAGAAATATTAAATACCACCATATTTTTATCATTCAATTGGGCAAAAACCATTTTAGTCCCTGAGGTTTGCTCTAAAGACTAAATTGGTCCCTCCAATTAATTTTTGTTAGTCAAATGTTAATAGTCAAAGGGTTGACCGAGTTAAAAGACCATTATATCCTTAGGCAACATATATTATTAAAGAAAATTATGAAAAAAGTTTAAATCAGTCTGAAAAAACATAATTCACAACATTTGTGTAGGAAAAAAAAACAAAAACTAAAAAATATCAATTCAAACATAAACAAATTAAATTCAGTAATATATCGTTAAAAAATGAACAATCATTATCGACATAATTAACAGCGAGGGTACTGGCCAGAAAAGAGGAGGAATCATGATTGTTCATTTTTTAACGATATATTACTAACTTTAATTTGTTTATGTTTGAACTAATATTTTTTAGTTTTTGTTTTTTTCCCTACGTGTATTATGTGAATTATCTTTTTTTTAGACTGATTTATACTTTTATTGTAATTTTCTTTTATAATATATGTTACCTAAGGATATAATGGTCTTTTAACTCAGTCAACCATTTGACTATTAATATTTGGCTAACAAAAGTTAACTAGAGGGACATTTTTGGTCTTTTTGCAAACCTGAGGGACTAATTTGATCTTTAGAGTAAACCTCAGGGACTAAAATGGTTTTGACCCTCATTCAATTACCACACCAAAAAAAGAAAGAGAAATTAAAAAGCTGAACATTGCTATATATCACCCTATTTTTATTACCTAAATACCACTTCTTATATGAATGCTTAGTTGGTATGCTAAAATAACAAACTTTTTAATTTTTCTTTTTTCTTTTAGCATGCCAACTAAGTATACACATAGAAAGTGGTAATTGGATGATAAAAATATGGTTGGGGAAGATGGTCTAACATGTTTTTTTTTTTTTTTTTAAAGTTATTTTTTAATTTTATTTTTGATAAATGGGTGGAGAGAAAAGTATATATAAAATTATAATATAATAGATAAACAAAAGGGAAAAAGACAAAAGAGACAAAAGATTGAGGATATTTATATCTTTTTACAACTTTTGTTAATTATTTTGACGATAAGGGAGTGTTGTGCATTTTTTGCAAATCACGGGGTAGTGTTCAAAAGGTTTTTGAACCATAAGAAAGTGTTATGCACTTTCGACAAATTATAGAAAAGTTTTGTGTACTTCACCCAAAAAAATATTTAACTATATAAAGCTTTCATAAAATTTAGATTCTCTCCTAACTAATGATTTATTCTAATATTTTAACTTTGTACCTTAGTCATCCATTTGATTTTTACAATTAAAAATAATTGAAGAAAAAATTATTTTTCTTCGGTGAATAAATACTTAAAATGCAATATATATAATGTCAGAAAGTTTGAATAAAATTAATACACAGTCCTGATTATATTGTAAATTCCATATCATAAATCTGTTCCTTCAAACCTGAAAAAGTCTAGGAAATCCTAATTAGTTTAACTAATTTTATAATTTTACTGTTACCAATTATGGAATAACTAAAATGAAACCCAATTGATAATTGAATGACATAGTTACAAAGTTTGAAACATTTTCTTGTTCCTCTCTTTTAGTTTTGTAACAAGGTATTTCTCTACTGTTTTCTGCTTTCAATGAAATCAATTGTGCTCATAAGCAAGAGAATGGTAGTAAATATCTCGCAAGGAGTTGGAGTTACAGAGTTGGCAAACTCTAGGGATGGATAAACAAGGAAAGATGTCGTCTTAGGTTGTGAGACATTTATAATATCTAGCTCCTTTTAAACCACAATATATATATATATATATACACACGTTATGATCGGTTGCAATAGAGAAATTATTATAATGAAACTGAAAGAAGCTCAAATTGAAAAGCTATCAACCACACAAAAAGCCCATCACAACCCCTGATAATCCCTAGAGAAAGAGAGGAAGTTCATTCTTCATGTTTTTCAGTATATTTTCAATTCAAAAAGGTTCACTAGATTTTCAATCTATTTGTGCTTTCTTTATACCATCCATAAATTGATGCACTTAATTCTGAAATAGCGCGAAAAGATTTAAGTGTCATGTAAAAATATAGGGTAGGAAATCTATAATACAGTGCATGAGGAAAAAGCAAGGCCAGATGAATGTGGCAAAACACATTTATTTTGTAACACAGAAAACTAAGAAGAGTGTCGAAGAAATAATTAAAGCATAAGCTTACATCTCAACGTAAGAGCAAGGGAGAACATTCTATAATGGAATGCAAAACAATCCACTTCAAACATGGAATGAATTTTTCCAGTTTTGACATTGTAGACTATATTAATTGCTGGATATTCTACGCGAAACACCACAAGCTCGCCGCTTTCCAACCAGCCAAACGGCAAAAGCCGAGATTTGGGGCGATAAACATGAAGGAAAGAGAACGCCCCATTGCTAAAAGTGCCAATGACAACCCATTCACACAACCTTGTGGAAGCGGAATCTGCCAAAAAGTTTCTATCTCCACCTCCAAAGCTAAGAACAGACTTCATAGTCAGCCCGATACACGAAATCTCCTAAAGATACTGGTTGAGACCTAAAAACTTTATAAATTTACAGAAGTTAATTGGTTCATGTCCAGTCTCCATGCCTCATCAAGGCCTACAGTTAATATAAATTCATATTTCATGCCACCGCCATCTAGCACTTTGTATACTCCAGAAGTGGCGGCATACGCAAAACTACAATGTCTTGAACTAAGTGCACGACTAGATCGAGGGAGGTCCAACTGCTGCTTTAAAACAGGATTTGCAACATAAGCGTTGCGACAGTTCATCTGATCAATTATCAAAACTAGTCCATTGCAACTGCCCACAGCAGCTCCAGCAAAATCAAATTTTAGCTTCTTTACCTCAAGTTCACACTTTCTCATCTTCACAAAATACCCAAACTTCGGCAAATTGCGCCTCTGAATGTGGAGGCCAACAGTTGACTTTTGGAGGTGGGAAGAAATAAAAGTCGGGCTACGGGTTATGTTATACCACTCTCGACAAACATATCTCATTACATCATAAATAACATCTGCAGGAAGGCAAAGGAGGATATTAAATATAATCTCTTCAGGAATAGAAGCTATGCACCTTTTTGTCCTCCTCCTCCTACTGTCACAAGACCCCATCTTACTTGTCTTAATTTTACAGTCAACTCCAGCCGTCTGCAACATATATGAAATAAAAACACTAATGAGATTACATTCTAAAAACAATTAATGTTAGGTAGAGTGTCAATTATCATCGTTTCTGGTGGTCTTGAAACTCGTGATTTTTGTCAATACAAAATAATTGTATTCTCTACACAGCAATGTCAGAAATTCACTTGAGGAAATAATTAAGACTAAAGTAAACAAATTGCAATTGAGTCGTTAGTAAATTTGAATTCAAATCTTATCCAGTGTCATTCTTCAAAAGAAAAAGAAAATAAAATAAAACACAATATTTCTACACGCAAAGATTCGTATATGCTCAACATATCACATAATTTTAAAAAGCCAATGGTGAATCATAACAGAATCTTAGAAATGGAAAAAATAATAAGAATAACAAATCTTCCGAAATTTTTTAACAATAATAGTTTTCAAAATGGAAAAAGAAAAGGAAGAAATGGGACTTCGATTATCCCCACAGTTCTCTTCTTGCAGGCCATATCTCTCAAATTTTTTATTTTACTTCACCTCCTGCTGAAGGAGACAGCCTACGTGGCGGCGTTAGCGTTGACGGCGAAGGTTGCAAGGAAGGAGGAGGTGGGCGGCTAAGGGTGGGTACAAAGGATGGAGCTTGAAAAAATGGGGTAAAAGGTGATGGTGAGGTGGGATAGAGTTGGGGTGAGAGGTCAAAACGCAATCAAGAGTGGGTGTTGGTGGTCAATGGAGATCAAAGGGGTGGTGGAGGGCTGAGGCAATGATGGTGGAGGTGTGTTGGGGTGAGAGCATTTTCGGGTCTGGGTAATCTGTCCGTGTAAAACAACATACTAATTTTTTAGTCACAGTTAAAGACTTCAATATGTTTCTAATTGCAATTCAACAATTAGAGTATTCGGGGATTATGAAGACACTGATTACAACACGAAGGTTTAAAATTCAAACATGAGGAGACAGCAAGGCCAGATGGATGTGGCAAAACACATTTATTAAGTTTACAACAAATAAAATTAAGAACAATGTCAAAGAAGTAATTATAGCATAAGCTTACATCTCAACGTAAGAGAGAGTTTTTCAAGGGAACCAAACTGTTGACATGAGTATGGGAGAACAGCAGATTATGGAATCTACAATTCACTTCAAATATCGAACAAATTTTTCCAGCTTTGACATTGTAGACTATATTTGTTGCTGGACATGATATACGAAACACTAGCAGCTCGCTGCTTTGCAACCAGCCAAAAGGAAAAGGCCAAGTTTTGGGAGGAAGATACAAGTCTTCAATAAATTGTTTTTGACTTTGTAAATTACCGTCCCACAACTTTGCCCATTGTCCAGTTTTTGGATCCGTCACCAACCACACCTCCCATAAATATTCTTCTCTCAACAACATAAACGAAAGACAACGCCCCATTGCTAAGAGTGTCAACGACAACCCATTCTCACAACCTTGTGGATTAGGAATCTGCGAAAAAGTTTCTGTCTCCACGTCCAAGCTAAGAACATATGGGACTTCATAGTCAACCCAATACACAAAACCTCCTAGAGATACTGGTGGAGACAAAAAAACGTTGGAAGTTACAGAAGTTAATTGACTCATGTCTAGGGGTCTCCATGTCTCATCGAGGCCTACGGTTAATATAAATTTATGTTCGAAGCCTCTGCAATCTACGACTTTGTATACGCCAGAAGTGGCAGCATATGCAAAACTATATTGTCTGAAACTAAGCGGACGACTAGATGGAGGGAGGGCCAACTACTGATTTAAAACAGGATTTGCAACATAATAGTTGTAGCATCTCCAAGTATCAATTATCAAAACTAGTCCATTGCAACTGGCCACAACAGAACCAGCAAACTGAAATTTTAGCTTCTTTACCTCAACGTCACACTTTCTCATGTTCACAAAATACCTAGGCATTGGTTGAGGGTAGTTATGAAGGAGAAGGCCAACAGTTTGCTTTTGGAGGTGGGAAGAAATAAAAGTCGGGCTACGGATTATGTTATACCACTGTCGACAAACATATCTCATTACATTGTAAATAACATCTGCAGGAAGGCAAATGAGGATGTTAAATACGATCTCTTCAGGAATAGAAGCTGTGCACCTTTTTGTCCTCCTACTATTACAAGACACGATCTTCCTTCTCTTTATTTTACAGTCAACTCCAGCCGTCTGCAACGAGAAAATAAAAACACACACACACACACATTTATATATATATATATATAATGAGTGCGATTAACTTATACAATGAGCTTGAAACTGACTATGTGTCAATATGAGACAATTATATTCATTAACAGAAATCGAATGCAACAAAGAGCAGTGTCAGAATTAAGTTGATGAGCAAAATCAAGAAATGCTCAAGATTACAGATTTATTCCAGCAGCTGAAGAAGAATTGCAAAATTAACTTCACTTGAGGCCACTTGTAATTAACATTAATAGATGCATAAGAGACATGTTTGTTGCTATATATTACTTCTGTTCTATTACCTTTTTTCCATTGTCGTGATAAAAACAATTATTAAGTTTATAACACATAAAATTAAGAACAATGTCAAAGAAGTAATTATAGCATAAGCTTACATCTCAATGTAAGAGAGAGTTTTTCAAGGGAACCAAGCTGTTGACATGAGCATGGGAGAACTGCCGATGCTGGAATCTACAATTCACTTCAAATATGGAACAAAATTTTCCAATTTTGACATTGTAGACTATATTTGTTGCTGGATATGTTATACGAAACACCAGCAGCTCGCCGCTTTGCAACCAGCCGAAAGGAAAAGCCCAAGTTTTGGGCCAAGTTTTGTACAAGTCTTGAATAAATTGTTTTTGACTTTGTAAATTAACGTCAAGCAACTTTGCCCATTGTCCAGTTTTTTTATGGGGATCCATCAACAACCAAACCTCCCATAAATATTCTTCTCTCATCAACATAAAGGAAAGAGAACACCCCATTGCTAAGAGACTGAACCACAACCCATTCTCACAACCTTTGTGGAAGAGGAATCTGCCGAAAAGTTTCAGTCTCCACATCCAAGCTAACAACATATGGGACTTCATACTTAGCCCAATACACGAAACCTCCTAGAGATACTGGTGGAGACGAAAAAACATTAGAAGTTACACAAGTTAATTGGCTCATGTCCAGGGGTCTCCACGCCTCATCGAGGCCTACGGTTAATATAAAAAATTCATATTCGAAGCCTCTGCAATCTACCACTTTGTATACTCTAGAAGTGGCAGCATATGCAAAAGTATAATGTTTGAAACTAAGCGAACGACTAGATGGAGGGAGGGCCAACTGCTGATTTAAAACAGGATTTGCAACATAAGAGTTGTAGTGTCTCCAAGCATCAATTGTCAAAACTAGTCCATTGCAACTGGCCACAACAGTACCATCAAACCAAAATTTTAGCTTCTTTACCTCAAGCTCACACTTTCTCATATTCACAAAATACCCAGGCATTGGATGACAGTAGTTATGAAGGAGGAGGCCAACAGTTTGGTTTTGGAGGTGGGAAGAAATAAAAGCCGGGCTACAGATTATGTTATACCACTCTCGGCAAACATATCTCATTACATTGTAAATAACATCTGCAGGAAGGCAAAGGAGGATGTTAAGTACGATCTCTTCAGGAATAGAAGCTATGCACCTTTTTGTCCTCCTCCTACTATTACAAGACACGATCTTCCTTCTCTTCATTTTACACTCAACTCCAGCCGTCTGCAATGAGAAAACAAAAACACACACACACACACATTTATATATCTTATACAATGAGCTTGAAACTGACTATTTGTCGATATGAGACAATTCTATTCATTAACAGAAATCGAGTGCAATAAAGAGCAGTGTCAGAATTAAGCTGATGAGCAAAATCAAGAAAAGCTCAAGATTACAGATTTGTTCCAGTAACTGAAGAAGAATTTCAAAATTAAACTTCACTTGAGGAAATAATTAAGAGTAAAGTAAACAAAATGCAATTGAGTCGCTAATTTGAAGACAAATAAGTTGGGACACAATTCAAATCTTACAAGTGTCACACCTTAAAAGAAAAATAAAAAATAAAAAATCATATTTCTAAAAGCAAAGATCCGTAACTGCTCAACACATATCACATAACTTTATAAAGCCAATGGCGAAACATAAAAAAAAAAAAAAAATCATAGAAATGGAAAAAATAATAAGAAAACCTTAACATATATTTTAAGATTTTTTTATAATAATAGTTTTCTAATGAAAAAAAAAAGGGAGAAGAAATGAGACCTCGAATTTGTCCAGTGTTCTCTTCTTGCCGACCATATCTCTCAGTTTTGGGTCAATACTCGTTTCCGATTTTCCATTTTGCTTCTCAGACAGCCTACGTGGCCGCGTTAGCGTTGACGGCGGCATAGCTGAAGGTGTGAAGGGTTGGGGTAAGCGGGTGGGTGCGAAAGAGAGAGTGTGAGATATGAATATGATTGTTGCTATATATTACTTTCGTTGTATTACCTTTTTTTTCATCATCCATGTAGGGTATGTCATGATAAAAATATTTGTTTCTCCTAAAATCTTTTCTTATTCAATAACATCATTTTGTTTTTTCTCCTAAATTTTTTTTATATTATATTATTTATTATTTTTAACATTTTGCTATATTATCTTGAATTGAAAGTAGGATTACTTTATCTTATATTATTCTTGTAAATTGCAAAATCACCAATCAAGAACTCTTAAAGAAGAGAGGACGAAATATTTGTTTAAGAAAATGCGTTGACCTCCTTGCATCTCGTATGATACACTTACACTCCTCTGCCAATTATTTTTTTTCATTAACATATATATATATATATATATATATATATATATATATGTGTGTGTGTGTGTGTGTGTGGGTTAAATTAGATTACGTATATACTTGTTTAATTTATCTCCCTCACAAAAAAGTCAGAATTTATTGAGGGAAGATGAAGGCTACTAAAATACTTGAAGTGTAGAATTTATTTGATTTATAAATAAATTTTACAAGAATTTATATTTATAAATAAATTAATTTGTTTGGAATTGTAAAATAATATTAAGTCAATTATATTATTTACAAATACAAATTGTGTTTGAAATACATGTGAAATTAAAATTAATACTTATATTTTATACAAATGCCCTTCTTTTATTGAATTAAAATTAGACTTGTCATATAGAGATTATCACCTCATCTCATTATTGATTATTGCTATTATCACAAAATTTCTCAAAAAAGAAAAAAAACAACAAAGAAAAATTGTCAATAAAGTTAAACATTATAAAATAACCATAACTTCAATCATTAGTTTAAGATTAGAAAATAAACTTATATTCCAAGTGATAAAATAACATTAAGTTCAACCATATATTTAATATGAAAAAATGATCGTAAGAAAAATGATGGGAGAAGGGTTGATTTTTTCTTTGCTGAAAGAGAAACAATGAGAGAGGCAATAATTTTCTTTTAATATTTGTATTTTATCTAAAGTTCATCTCTTAAATCTGAGGGCAATTGTCACGCCCCAACCCGGCCTATAAGGTTAGACTAGGGTGTGACCTAAACGTTTAGGACCTGTCACATTCTTAACCATTATGAAGATTTAACACTTATCGTTTTAGTCTAAACTCCAAAGTTTTCTGGAAAACCGGCAGCATAACGACTGTAATTGGGCTCTTTGGTTTAACCTAATTCTCTAAACGCCTCAAAATTTTCAATTCTCAAGTTTCATTTTCAACTAGGATTACTATTTAACATAAATTGAAATGCCTATTGGTTATCTCGATGTCTCGTTTGATTTATAACCTAGCATGATACTATGTCTCGTTTGTTTGTTTATCCTCGTTAAAAAAGTTCCTGTTGATCTTAGCTTAATAGCGAGTACCTGTTTAAGATTGGATGAGTTCATTTACTTAGTCCTTAACTAATACGTTATGACCTATGATAAATACTAGCGGTAATAATAGCAGAAACGATCATAGTAGTGTCTAGAGTCAGTCTACTTAATATCAGTACAAACCAAAATTAGACCCCAAATTACAACGGGGGTCTTTTACATTAGAGATAGCGAGCAACATGAAAGAAATAGTCTTCAAGTAGCACAGAGTTCACAAGTAGCCACAATCACGCAAAGCAAACTAGACAGGCAATCACTCCAGGGATTCATCATTAGGCACACCGTCATCGGGTACCTGTTCTGGATCTTCTTCACCTGAGATGATAAAAAAGGGTGAGTCCTTATGAACTCAGCGAGGGGGAATGAGAAATAGGTTTTGAAACTCATTTTCCAGTTTAACTTATGAAATCCTTTTGCAAGCATGAATATAACAATAATACAAGTACAGGAACATAAATACCAGTCTTTTTTCCCCGAGGTTCTCTAGGAACCAAGCGAGAGTACTTATACAGATAGTAAAAAGGATACAGAGAGCTTTTGCTCTCAGATCAGTTTCAGAATCAGTGGTTGCGGCCGACTTCAAATAACCCTAAAACACGCCAGGTGGGTGTACTCCAGATGTACCCTGAAATCCTACGACCCAACTCTCCGAGGAAGTCTAGCCCCTAAGCGAGAGAGGGAATGGGACCATAGTAGTCACGGGTGCACCGGCAAGCCCGATGCCGCCCGGTGTGCGTGATCTTTACCATGCCGACAGAAAAGGTTGCAACCTTGTATGCAATGCACATTTATGACAGGTAATATATCACAGTAGGAGGACAACAAAGTAGGTTGCCTCCGGACAGTTATAAGATTGCACATTGACAGGTAAACAAGCAGGGCACGATAAGACAGGAAATTTCACTTGAAAGGCATATAGAGTTATATGAAAATTAAACGGGCAGCCATGTAACACACGTAAATCAAGCCATATAACTCGTTCCGAAGTCCACGTGATCAAGTGACAAGATTATTCAACCTGCAATATCATTTACGTGGGTTTGGGTACGAGAAAACCACATTTGTCAGCATGCGATGATCAAATCCCCATTTGAGGTTATAAGGCATTTACAGGCAGCCCACTAAGCATATAATTCCACACAATATCCAAATGATTAACACTTAGCAAAGCTACCTAGTCATTAGAGTTTCCATTTCGTGCATATTCGTGCAATTTGAGCCTCAAACCAAGTCAAAGTCAATCTCAAGCCATGCATCATTTAATTCAACATCCTCAAATACTCAAAACAGTCCACACAACATCCCAACACCACAATTCCAAGTAATTAACACCACAAGAGATGTTATAACAATTTTCCAAGTATATAACTAAGTGAAACCCTCACTGCATTAGGTTATTTCTCACAAACATTAAGACAATCAAGCAATCTCCAATTCTAGTGAATAAGATGTCAAATTAAATCTTAACAAGTTAACTAAAATCAAGAACAAACCTTGCATCAATTGGAGTTCTGGATCATTAGATATAGCCGAAACAGTGGGATAACACAAAACTGTCCAGATTTGCACACATTTTGATAATTGATGTTTTTGAGGTCCTTAGGGTCAGATTTAGCCTTGGTCCATTTCTGACAAAAATGTCCAGAACTGAAAAATCTTGCAGAAAACCAAATTTCATGCATTTTTTATATCATTTACTAAGTCAAATCTGGTTCGTTCTACAAGGTCAGTGCATTTGCCAAAACCTGCTTCATTTTTCCAGATTTCTAGATTTTGACACATTTTAAAGAACTGCCATTTTGAGGACCTTAGAATCAAAATTAGCTTCAGCGTATTTCTGGGAAAAATGTTCAAAACTGTCCAAAATAGTCACCTACCAATTTTCATGTATTTTAAACATCATTTTCCTAGCTAAACTTACCTCGAAACAAGCTGGTCAGAGAGTTGTCAACAATCCGACTTCATCTAGCATCACTTTCAAGCCAAGATCTTGCCATGCATGGTTGTTTAAGCTTATGAACGACCATATAACTCAAGTACAGAAGCAAAGTCATACATTCATGAGCATGCATGTGAATTTTTGAAGGATTTTCAAAAGGTTTTAGCCCTCACCTTAGCAATCAACCCAAAAGATGCACAAAAACTAGTTGAAAGCCAAATCTCTTCTTCTTCTTGCTTAGCCGAGATTCCAACTTGGTTTCTCTATTTTTCCTAGCCTAGTGATCAACCTCTTAGTACATGCATGAGGTTAGAACAAGAAGAAAAGAAATGGAAGCCAAGAAACTTACCTAGGGCCGAATAGAAGACTTCAAAGGGCATGCATGTGTAGTTTTCGCATCCTAGCTTGCTTGCTTGAGTTTCTTTGATGGTTGCTTGTTTTGTTGCACCATATGATGAAGAAGATGAGCTAGGAGGTGGAGAGAACTCAGCCAAAACCGAAATGGAGAGAGAAAATGAGAGGGAAGTGAGAGAAAAGAAAGAGAAATGAAAGAATATGACAAAGAGTGATGTTTTGCATTGATTCAAGCATATGGTCGGCCTTGGGCAGCCTATTTTCAGTATTTTTGTGTCTTCAAGGAGTATTTTGAAATGGCTAGCATGGGCATGAAGTGTTTGTCGAAAATGGTGTGCATTGGGTAGGATTTTGGGCTATTTTATGCCTAGTGTCTTGTGTGTGTTTCATAGTTGGTCTAAGACTAATTTTTTATGCATTTGTGTCATTAGAATTGTCATAGGAATGTTGGGAAATTAGGGAATCTAGGTAGAATAAAATATATGAATGTTTGTTGATGAGTTGAATTATGAATAGAATAATAGATAGTGGGAAATGTAGGAATAGTTTAGTATTATTTTATTGTTAGCGAAGTTTGTAGAGAATTTGAATTAGGAATATAATATTGGTTAGTGGATTGTATAGGATTATTTTAGTGTCTAGTGCTTTGTGTAAGATTCTTTCTTGATTAACGTGGTGGCACGTATTCCTAGGTCTAGGGCACGAACTACGAGGTAAGACACGAACTACGAGGTACAACACGTATTTCAAGACTAAGACACATACTTCAAGATAAGTGCACGGATTCCTATGCTAACACACACAACCCTAGGTAAATAAACGTAGACCAAAATAAGGCACGTAATTCAATGCAATGCACGTAATTCAAGACACGACTCTTAAACCTAAGTTAAAGCACGCAGTTCAAGGTTAATGCACACGAAACGAAGAGACACACGCAAATCAAGGTCTTGCACGTAAATTAAGGTCATGGCATGTTTATCTAGGTATCGCACGTATATCGAGGATTGGGGCACACTATTCTAGGTCAAGGCACATATGACGAGGCATGCATGACAACCAAGACAGGGCACGTAATCCAAGGTCAGTCATATCATTCTTGGTCTATGGCACGCAAATCAAGATAACATACGTTATTCAGGGTCGGGCCTCACAGCAATTTTGTCCTTAAAAGATGAGCAACAGATTTGGAGAACGTGAATTTGTAAATTCCACATCTTGAGCAAAGATTTGAGTAAAATATAAGAAAATTCAGGATTTACAAATCCTGGAATTCTAATTTTTTAAAAAGATGCTTCCAAACGACAAAAATTAGATTTGCAAATGAATTCCATAAAAATTTATGAAATTCATTTGTTCCAAACAGTGTGTACAAGTTTCATGTTCAGTAGTTGGATAGTTTTGCGGGGGTTAAAACTTTTGGGCATGTCCCTAGATTATAATATGAGGGACAAATTAATTTTTATCTTTTAAAATGGTTATTTAATATATCAAATTATAAAACATAGAGGGAGTCTTTTAAAGATCCAAATTTGAGAGTTAGAGACCCAATCTCCATTTTGAAGATTCTATTAAAGATGTTCTTATAGTGTTCTTTGGTCGAATTATGTGTTTTGGTGTTGTAGTGATATTATTATACTATAAAGTGTGTTTGGTTCACAAAATGATATTTTATTAAATTTTTAAAAAAATATTATATTTGAAAACTTTACAATAATTTATGGATTAATTTCCTTTACATTCCAAACAAAAAAGATTAGCCTGCGAAACTTGTATTAATAATTCAAATTCCATAAAAAACAATTGCACCCCAAGCTCGTGACACCCAAAATTGGCAGAAGTATATAAACGAGATGCCGCACAATATTTTGATTAAATATAGGGTATTTTGACTTACATCGATACACGAGGACTGGATATTACATTAGTATAACATAAAAGGGTGTCAGTGTAATTTACCCTTATTTTTAAGATTTAAAATCGAATGAAACTCTCTTTTGGCATGTCTTTAGAAAAGCCAATCGTGTGACAAATTGATTGTTCGTATAATTCGAATGGAAACTTTACCTTGTCAATGGTTCTGTAATTTACGGCTCCATTTGTTTGTTGTAAAATTTTTTATACATTTTTCGGTGTTTGGTAGGTTGTAAAATTTGATCAAATGTAAAATATTTTCCAATCAACAATTATAGTTGCTTTTGCTTAATTTTACGGTGTTTGATAACAACGAAAAATTGATCAACTGTAAAATATTTTACAGTCAACAATTGCGGCTAGTACAAAATTTTGTAAAATATTTTCATATCTTTTAAGAGAAAAAAATATTTTACGGAACTCACTTTACATCCAAACACCAGAAAATATTTTACAGTATTCTATTTTTCAGAAAAGTATTTTTCTCCAACAAGTTCTTTTAAAGCAAATAAATAGAGCCAAAAAAAATATTTTATTTTTAAAAAAAATATTTTTTACAAATAAATTATTTTATGGCAAACAAACGGAGCCTAAGTTAGAACTCTTTTTACTTGTACAATTAAAATGTAACCCCACAAAAAAAAAAAGTCGAATGAAACTTTTTATTCATTTTAATTACAAGTGACACTAGGCCTTCTACGTGAGCAAGAGAAAAAGCAAAATCGAAAACTGGAAACGGATGTTGACCCAAAACTGAGCTATATGGTCGGCGAGAAGAAAACATTGGACAAAATCGAGGTCTCATTTCTTTCTTCTTTTTTTTTTTTTTCTATTTTGAAAACATTATCATAAAAATATCACATAAAATTTGTTAAGGGTATTATTATTATTATTTTTACAATTTCTAAGATTATGTTATGACTTACCATTGGCTTTATGATTATGTGATCTGTAGAGCAGATACGAATCTTTGCTTGTGGAAATATGATTTTTTTTTTCTTTTTCTTTTTGAAGTAGTGTTCCAACTTATTAGTCTTCAAATCAACGACTCAATTGCAATTTGTTTACTTTACTCTTAATTACTTCCTCAAGTGAAGATCAATTTTGAAAATCTGCTTCAGTTGCTGGAATAAATCTGTAATCTTGGGCATTTCTTGATTTTGCTCATTAGCTTAACTCTAACACTGCTCTTTATTCCACTTGGTTTTTGTTAAAGAATACAATTGTCTCATATAGACCAATTGTGAGTTTCAAGCGCACCGTATGAGATAATTGGCACCCCACCTAATACTAAATGGATTTTAGAATGTAATCTCATTAGCTTTTTATTTAATAGATATTTCTTTTGTTTTCTCATGGCAGACGGCTGGAGTTAACTGTAAAATCAAGAGAAGTAAGATGGTGTCTTGTAACGGTAGTAGGAGGAGGACCAAAAGGTGCATAGCTTCTATTCCTGAAGAGATCGTATTTAACATCCTTCTTTGCCTTCCTGCGGATGTTATTTGCGATGTAATGAGATATGTTTGTCGAGAGTGGTATAACATAATCCGTAGCCCGACTTTTATTTCTTCCCACCTCCAAAAGCAAACTGTTGGCCTCCTTCTTCAGAGGTACGTTGTTCAAAAGTCAGGGTATTTTGTGACTATGAGAAAGTGTGACGTTGAGGTAAAGGAGCTAAAATATCTGGTTGCTGGTAGTGCTGTAGCCAGTTGCAATGGACTAGTTTGGATAATTGATTATAAGACACGTTGCAACTCTTATGTTGCAAATCCTGTTTTAAAGTAGCAGTTGGCCCTCCCTCCATTTCATGGTTTACTTTGTCCAAGTCATTGTAGTTTTGCATATGCTGCTGCTTCTAGAGTATACAAAGTGGTACACTGCCAAGGCTTCAAACATAAATTCATATTAGGGTAAATAGCATATTATTTATTTATATTTTGTTAAAAATGTACAATATTCTCGTGTGTTTTAAAAATTAACTAATTATGCTCTTGTATTTTGCTAAAAGATCATAATATTTCTTTGTATTTTAAAATTTAACTTATTACCCTCCTCTATTTTATAAAAGTAACTAATTATCTCGTGTTTTTTAAAAATTAGCGCTATTATTAGAAAATACAAGGAGACAATCAACTACTTTTATAAAATACAAGGGGGTAATCAGCTATTTTTAGCAAATCACAGGGGGGTTATCAGCTAATTTTTAAACACAGGAGGGTATTGTGTACTTTTAGCAAAATACATAGGATAATTAATTAATTTTTAAAATACAGGGAGTTATTGTGTATTTTTAACAAAACACAGGGGTAATCCTGAAGTCTTTACATCTACCCCGTTATCTCTGGGAGGTTTTGTTTATTGGGCTAGATATAATGTCCCATTTGTTCTTAGTTTGGATGTGGAGACTGAAACATTTCAGCAGATTCATCTTCCACAAGGCTGTGAGAATAGGTTGTCATTGAGACTTTTAGCAATGGGAAGTTCTCTTTCCTTAATGTTGTTGCGAGAAGAATATTTATGAGAGGTTTGGTTGTTGACGGATCCAAAAACTGGACCGTGGGCAAAGTTGCTTGACCTTAATTTACAAGGTCAAAGGCATATTATTGAAGACTTGTATTGTCCTCCCGAATCTTAGCTTTATCCTTCTGGCTGGTTGCAAAGCGGGGAGCTACTGGTGTTGCGTGTAACATATCCAGTGAGATTCATAGTTTACAATGTCAAAACCAGAGGTAATCATTCAACCTTTGAAGTGGATAGTAGTAACTCCTCTTATAAACTTTTCTCCCATGCTCATGTCAACAGTTTGGTTCCCTTGAACAATTTTATGTATGCGTTGATATGTATGCTTTGATATGTATGCTTATACTATAATAATTTATTTGACATTGTTCTTGATTGTCTGTGTTGTAAATATATGTGTTTTGCCACGGCGAGATTGTCTGTGTTGTAAATATATGTGTTTTGCCACAGCCATCTCGCCTTGCTTAGGCTATTTTTAATAGGGGCTTTAAAAACAAAATTTTTTAAATTTGGGTATTTTTATAATTCCGTGGCTCTAAAAATAATACTATTCATGATAAAAATACGTAGGGTCTACCACTTTTGGCTTAAAAGATACTAAAATAGAGTTTCGAGCTCTATTTTGGCATCTTTTAAAGCAAAAGTAGTGAATCTTACGTACTTTTATCATAAATAATGTTATTTTTAGAGCATCGAGACTCTAAAAACACCTAAATTTAGAAAGTTTTGCTTTTAGAACACTCAATTGAAAATGCCCTTATAGACAACGGAAAAGCTTTGTGATCCTCATGTTTGAATTTAAGGATAGTGAATTGTTTATATTATTTTATCATAATTCGTTACTATTGAATATGTCTCATAATTTTTATTTAATATGAGAGGATCCTACCTAACTTTTCAATTCTATTTTTTTTTTGGGTGCTATTTACTGATAGAATACGTTATGATAAATGACTGATCACTGAGGGACCAAAAAGTTTTTATTTTTATTTAAAAAAACAATACGCTTATTTGTCAAGGGGTTTATTACTGAAAAGTACTGTAAATATCGTGCTCGTATTTGGGGGTTCTTTTATTAGTAAGTGTTCCATTAATGTTATCCACAAATTTAGGCTTGGTTGGGTACTTATAGGCTTCACCCATTTATATTTTACCATATCCGTTCGAAATAAACCAAGTGTTAGAAATTGTGTTCTTTCTATTTTTATTTTTTTACAAATAAATCTTTATTTACTTCCTGCAAAATTCACTCCACAAAATAAAATTCTACTTTTTTTTTTTATAAAAAAATGTACATATCCACTTGACAGTATTTTTAGTCTAGTTTTTCACTCCATTGAGGTATTCATTAAAATTGTTAATGATTTTTTTTTCTTTTAAAAAAATTAATTTGACAAAATAGTCAAATAGAGACCCTAGTTTAAGGATAAATGGAGATTGACCTATATTTTAAAATATGGAACAAAATCATTCATTATTATAGAAATGGAAAATGGTAATCGGGCATGGACTTACTCCATATAGAATTTAAAACCTAAACTTCAAAATATTTAATAGAGAGCTAATTTTGTAAAAGAGGTATTTTATACACTCGTTAACCATATAATGTTGGGATAATAAAATTTTACACCCACAACATATATATATATATATACACACAATAAATTTTTTATTAATGTTTATTTATATAATTTTATTTTTAATGTTTATTTTATATAAGTTAACCTTTTCATACAATTTACTTAACAAAATTGCATCTTGTAGCAGTTAAAGATATATGAACATACGAAAATACCACTACACTTAATTTTTTTTTTTTTTTTTTGTGTAAATGTTAAAACTTTGCACAAAAAATTAAAACTTCAAGATGAATGTAACACTATAAAAAAAGTATAACATTTTGTCTACTAATTCTTTTTTATGCTATTATTACTTTACCTCCTTAATCTATGTACAATGTAGCATCTCCTCTCACAATTATTTAGAATCACTTAACCCTTTTCTGTTATTAGGTAAAAGAAATAGCATTGTGGTGCATATCTATATTTTATAGCAACCATAATGGAAATTTTTGTTAACTAAAGTACGGAAGCATTAAGCACTACAAAATAACATTAAGGCACCAAATCTTACACTATTTGTACATTGAGGGGTTAAAGTAGTACTAACCTAAACAGTACTAATAACACTTTACCCTTTTAATGTACAAAGTAAAACATTTTGTACTATAAGTAGATTATAGAACCAGAACAGGCTAGTAATCAAATAACATCACTGATTTTTTGTAAAGCAAATATACTGATAACCGTTGGACATTTGTTATTATGAGTTAATATTATAGTGATCTTATGGGTATATTATTACATGCTTTAATATGTAGCATTGTAAGGTCTTCTTAATTTCATTAATAAGTTTTTGTAGATTTGTGATAATATTTGTATTAAGCTTTTCATAGTTTATAAATGATGGATCATAACAAGTATTTTCAATCCTCATTATTGTAGTAATACAAAGTTGAATAACATATGGTTCCTGTAATGTTGCAGATAACTCATCAAATTTCCCTTATTTGAGCAAAGATATATGTGTGACAACATTTAAGTTCGAAGATAATGGAATTCAATTCTATAATAGTTATGAAATTGCAAATAGGTATAGAATTAGGAAATAGACTGTGGATAAAGATAAAGTCACAAGTAAAGTAAGGAGACAATTATTTGTTTGTTATTATGAGGACTTTCAAAAGAAAGTATTCTTGGAAATGCCTGACAGATAGCGAGGCATTGACAAAATCCTAATAGGTATGTTTGGATTGCACAAGGGAAAAGAAAACAACAACAACAGCAATAATAATAATAATAATAATATTATTATTATTAATTAATAAACATATTATAAAACTGATTTGTCAAATAATCAAAATATCCTTCAAAACATGACATATTTCAAACCTAATTCTTTATATACACGTTATTGTCTTAAGAATAAAATAGGTAAATAATAATAATAATAATAATAATAATAATAATAATGATGATGATGATGATGATGATGTTAGGATAGTAATTATTAGAACTAATATTAATAATAACAAAAGTAATAATCTTAATAAGTAATAAAACATTACTCGAAAACCAATATTAATATTGTTAAGAGCACCATTATAATGCTATATTCCCCAACAATCTATGAAAAATGAAACCCAATTGGTAGTTTGAATAGGACAAAAAATATTTGAATGACCAAAACAGCACTAAGGATATAGTTTAGCGACTTTAAAATTTTTTTAACCAAATAAATATGTATGCTCATAATTGAGAATTTGAGTATCAGTAGACGATGGATTTGATACTTACAAAGTTTGAAATATTTTCTTGTTTTTCTCTTTTGGTTTTGTAACAAAAGTTCAACATTGTATCTGAGTGTTAAGGTAAAATACTTTATTAAGCTACTATTGCTTGGGAGTTTACCTCATACTTAATGGCAAATGATCAACTGTGCCCATAACCAAGTAGAATGGTTGTAAATATCTCGCAAGGAGTTGGAGCATTAGTGACTCTATTGGAGATGGATAAAGAAGGAAAAATGTCTTGCCGAGTTATTGTGTGTGTGTATATATATATATATATATATATTGGTTGATTTCAATTTCAATGGATCACATTCACTTGTTTTTTCTTTATTCCAGCCTACAACTACAGCTGTCAATTTTGATATATGTTAGATACTAATAAATTTTTGTATTATTACAATGGAGGAATTAACTTTTTTTAATTATACTTAAGAATTTAATATGTTTTGAGTTGCAATTCAATACAATAATGTTTATCAATTACAATTACTTCGATTTTTAATTTTTCAGTTGCAATTTAGCATTAGAAAATATTAAAACAATGTGATCAACTGAAATAAGGAGAGATATTGCTGTAAAATAAATATATGGAGTTTTAAAAAGAGAGAAATTATTATAATAAAACTGAAGGAAGTTAAATTGGAAAGCTATGAACAACACAAGAAGCCCATTGCTACCCCTGCTCATCCCTAGAGAAAGAGAGGGATTTCATTCTTCACGTTTTTAGTATATTTTCAATCTAGATTCTCAATGTATTTGTGCTTTCTTTATATAATGCATAAAGAGATACAATGTCCACGAAAGAGGGACTCGTAGCGCTGTTTATAATACATTGCAATTCTAATTGATGCAATTAATTCTGGAACAGAGCAAAAAGAATAAGTGTTATGTAAAAATATAGAGTAGTACATTTATAATACAGTGCAAGAATTCAAAATTAGAGTATTTGGGGATTATGAAGATACTGATTACAACACTAGAGAGGAAAAAGCAAGCCCAGATGAATGTGGCAAAACACAACACAATGTCAAAGAAATAAACTATAGCATAAGCTTACATCTCAACGTAAGAGAGTTTTTCAAGGGAACCAAGCTGTTGACATGAGCATGGGAGAAAAGTCCATAACTGGAATTACCACTAGACCAAAGGCCTGGATGCCCGATGCAACAATATTATATTTAATGAAGACGAAAATGTGTGAGTTTAACACAATGCCCCCACATAAAATATGCAAATTATATATATGTAACTTATTTATAATAGCAGGCTACTCACTATACCATGCTGATGATTTCTTCATATATGTAATCTTTGAGAATTCCTCTAAGGAAGTCAATGACCTGTTATGAAAGAGTTTCAGTTTTTTTTTGTTTGCAAAACAGTTTTTTATAATAGTTTTTACGAACAAAAAAAAAAAGAAAACTTATTTGAGTAGAATTGTTTTCTGAACAAGTTTTAGAATCAAGATACCCTTAAAATTATATGAGCAATTTTTTTTTATCTAACTCCAAATTCTTTTATTAAATTGATTAATAATCTTTTAATTATAAATTATTTATTTTTAGTTTTAAATTGATATTTTTAATATTTAAATGATACTTTTAAATTAATTATCAATTATATTGAAAATTAAAATTAGATAATTTTGCATTATTGAATTATTTATTTTTAATTATTAAATTATTATTGATATTTAATTTAAAATGTGTTCAAAAGTCAGAGAAAATGAGTTATCAGAAATTGGATAGATGGAGGAAGAGAACAAAAATACATGAAAACATAAAAAATATGTTTTGGTCTTTTTGTTGTTGAAAACACATTTCGCAAAATAATTTTTTTAAAATAAGTGTGTCAAATAAGTTTTTTTTTTGTTTTCAAAAACCAAAAACTAGTTTTGAAAACTGTTTCCAAACAGGTCCCAAGTTACTACTACTCACCCTGAAGCTCTTCCCACTGCAACAGCAAAATTTTATCAAGATTTCTCTTATTATAATTTTCTGTGTTAAGTCCTAAAAGAGATGATCCATCCCTGACATCTGTCTATTAGGCACAGAAAACTGAGGGGAAAGTTGAGCATGAAGGGAGTGGATCAAGTTCTACTTCTTTCCAATCTCTCTTCACCACTGTCCTCATAGCCTAAACCATAGCAATTTTTTTCTGGAGTGGCAAGTTTAGCATTTTGTCAACTCCAATTGATAAGTACATAAATGGATATAATTTAGCATCTAATATGCAACAAATGCTTGGAACAATGCGTTAGAGAGAAGCTAAAAAAAGGACACGTCTTATGCAAACAATTTTTTAAATTGTACAGCCACACCAAATTAATTTTGTCCATTCTGCAAGTAATATCATACCTATTTTAGGCACTCACACACCATATCTCAGCTTTTTCCTGTAAACAAAAATTCAACCCTCTCGATTCAATAGACTTAAGGGCGAACTTCCCAGCCCCCACACACCAATCCATCTTATCAACCTAGCCTTTTGTTTGGTGGCAAATAGCAAAAAGTGTCAATCTCCCCAGAAACTCTACCTACCAATCAACATTCCTCATTTTTCTTGATTGTTTTAACTCCAAAATTAGCATTGTAATTCTTTATACTCGAATTTATGCACACACACTTTGCTTACGGCTTCACTATGTGCTGTAGTTTAAGTAATAGTAATAATTAAGTTTTAAATAATTGTGAGCATTACATGAGCAGCGAGGACAACATGACTTGAGTTTGGGACCTCAATACATACCTCATTATTTGATTGGGATGGGAGCACGTAAGGTCTAGTGTTCATACCTGATGAGGGAGATCCCGAGCTGAGGTAAAATATTCACGCCGAGCTGAATCGGGCTAATTCGAGCCAAGCCGAGCATATTCAGCTATTGCCCAACTAGGATGCTGATCCAACCTCACCCCGACCTCGGTGTCAGCTGCTCTGATAGGACATAAAGCCTTGATGGGACATAAAGTTGCACCGCATTAAATGCTGTCAGCTCAGAATTTAGTATAAATAGGGCTCTACCCCTTCATTTCAAAGGTAACTGATCATCCATGCTTTCAGCTACATTGCCAGCTCGGACATACTAATCATTCGCACGCCCGAGGGGAAAATTCGGGTCATCGCCCCGCCTTTTCCATCCCTTTCCTTGTGCAGGTTCAGTGGCCGACCTGAAAATTCAACTCGGAGGCCAACCTGAAAATTCACATCGGAGGCCAACCTGAAAGTTCAGCTCGGAGGCCAACCTGAAAGTTCAGCTTGGCAAAGCGTAGCCGTCCAACCTCAACTGTGAGGATTTCTGACCTCGACAGTTTGGTGCCGTCTGTGGGAACGAGTTCCTTCTATCACTCTCCTTCACTACTCATTGAGAAACCATTATAGTACAAACGAGAAGCCATAGCGCACCAGTAGAGGACTCGCCCAACCCGGATGGGAACCTCGAAACCACGCAGGTGCCAAGCCAAAACCCAATCCCAGCCGACGTTAGGACGAGCCAACGTATACATCTAGCCACTCAAGCCAACCCCACGGCAGATGGAGACCTCAACTCCAGCCTGTCACCAGAGATAAGGATGATGCTCAGGATGTTTGAGGAACTTAAGGAGCAGGTAGCCCGGCTAGCTGAGGGCCCCCTGGCTCCGCAAGAAGCTACACAGCGGCCCTCGCGTCCACAGTTCCGCATCCCAGACCCAAGGCCAAAACGGGCGCAAGACGAAGAGGGCTTCCTAGAGCCGATGGCGAGACCCGAGGAGTTGAGAGGTAAAAGGGCGGCTCAAGCCGACCCCGAGCAGGCCAAGACCGCAGCCGCCATAGCCAAGGTCATCAACCAGCTCGGCGTAAGCCCACTCTCACCTGAGATACTAGCCACGCCACTATCCACCGGCAACCGGATGCCCAACCTGGCCGTTTATAATGGAGATGGAGACCCAGCCAACTACCTGCTCAACTTTGATCACCACATGACTCTGCATGACATGTCCGACCTCATAAAGACAAAGACATTCCCGACCACCCTGGTTGGCAATGCCCTGGATTGGTTCCAAAAACTTCATCCCGGTTCAATTGCAAGTTTTCATCAGCTGGCTGAGGCTTTCCTGTCCCGCTTCACGGGGAGCCGGCACGCCACCCGCCATACTTCTACGTTGTTGTTGGTAAAACAACATGGGGGAAAGTTTGAGGGTTTACATGACCAGATTCAATGAAGAGTCCCTCCGAATCCCCAACCTGGAAGACTCCATGGCGTTGATGGCTTACCAGAGCGGGCTCAGGTCGGGCCCCTTTACATCTTCATTGGCTATCGACCCCGTGGATATTGTGTCCGAGCTGATGGTACGAGCAAAAGGGTACATACACTCAGAAGAAATCCATCAAGCAAAGAGGGACGATGACAAGGAGAAGGAAGCCAGCAGGAAGGGAGAGACCTCTCTAGCCCAACCTGGGGGTAAAGTCCAAAACGATTGAGGTAAGTAGCCCCAACAGCTAAAGCAGAACCCCCGGTTCACTATGTTCACTCCCCTCAACACCACAAGGGAGCAGATCCTATTGGAGATCCAGCACCAGAACCACCTGCCTCCAGCTACAAGGATGAAAGGCCGACCCGAGAAGTGCAATAGAACCAAGTATTGCCGCTATCATATGGACTACTGCCATACTACTGAAGAGTGCAAAGACTTGAAACAGAAGATCGAGGCACTGATAGCCCGAGGTCACTTCCGAAGGTACGTAGATCTGCAGCCGACCCGGAATCACGATCAGAGAGATAGAGAAAGGAGTCCGCCCAGGCGCCAGGCTGGGGGCGAATATTTGGCTGTGATTGAGACCATTGCAGGAGGTTTGGCGTCGGGTGGGGAGACCTCGGCGGGCAGGAAGGGTTATGTTCGGGTTGGGAGGGAGTCTTTTCCTCAGAAGACTTGGAGGGGGTGATATTACCCCATGACGACCCACTGGTGATCAGCGCTGAAATAGCCAACTTCACCGTGAAGAGGCTGATGGTGGACACCGGGAGCTCAGCAGAAGTCTTATTCCTTAGCGCTTTTAAGCAAATGGGGTTGGACAGGAGCCGACTCAGGCCATTGAGGGGCACTTTAACTAGTTTCACCGAGCAAGCCCACTGAGCCGAAGGGGTCATTAACCTTTTGCTGAAGTTGAAAGACGGAGATAAGCGGGTTTCGATGCAAGCCAACTTCATTGTGATGGATTGCAACTCCACTTACAATGGGATCTTAGGTCGGGTGGCACTCAACCATTTCAGGGTCGTCCCTTCAACTTACTACTAGGCCCTAAAATTCTCGACCCCGGCCGGCACAGCCACCATCCACGAAGCCCAGCTCTCAGCCCGAGAGTGTTATGAAAACTCCATCCGACCCAAATATCAGGTTGGTTGGGGACCAGATTTGCCCGAGAAGAAGAGGGATGCTAAGAGAGGCAGCCCGGCTGAAGACCTTCAGGAGGTGGAGCTCTCCGATGAAACAAAGAGAGCAAAAATCGGAAGTGAACTTTCTGCCAACCTCAAGAAAGGTATAAGCCAATTTCTCCTGAAAAATGAGCACATATTTGCATGGTTTGCCTCTGACATGATAGGTATTGACCCGGCTGTGATTGAGCATCACCTGAATGCCAACCCGAATCACTATCCGGTAAAGCAGAAGCGCAGGCACTTCCATTATGATAAGCAACAGATTATAGCAGAAGAGGTTGACAAGTTGGTGGACGCCGGCCACATAAGGGAAATCCAATACCCGACCTGGTTATCCAATGTGGTACTTGTGGCCAAGTCCTCAGAAGGATGGAGATTGTGCATCGACTTCACCGACCTCAACAAGGCTTGCCCCAAGGACTGTTTCCCCCTGCCTCGGATTGATCAAATGGTAGATGCTACCTCCGGGTTCGAGCTACTCTCTTTCATGGATGCCTTCAAAGGTTATAACCAGATTAAGATGGCTCCTGGAGATAAAGAGAATACTGCCTTCACCACCGACAAAGGTCTCTACTACTATGAGGTCATGCCTTTTGGCCTCAAGAATGTTGGGGCTACCTACACTCGGATGGTGAACAAGGTTTTCAAAAACCAGATTGGTCGAAATATGGAGATCTATGTAGATGACATGTTGGTCAAGAGCAGAAGGGCGGAAGACCATGAAGCCGACCTGGCTGAAGCCTTCGCTATAATAAAGCACTTTGAGATAAAGCTAAACCCGAAAAAGTGCGCATTCGGCGTCAAGGCGGGAAAGTTTTTGGGCTTCATGGTCACAGCCCGCGGAATAGAAGCCAACCCAGAGAAGGTTCAGGCGATACTAGACCTGGCGCCGCCGACCTACGTGAAGGACGTCCAGGTGCTCGCGGGCAAGGTCGCGGCACTGAGCAGATTCATGTCCAGGTCGGCCGACAAATGTGCTCCTCTGTTCAAAATATTGAGGAATCCTAAGAACTTTGAATGGACTAGAGGATGCTAGGACGACTTCCAGGAGCTGAAAACGTACCTAGCTTTTCCACCACTATTGTCCCGACTTGAGGTGGGGGAGGAGTTGGTACTATACTTGGCCTGCTCAGGCACAGCAGTGGGGGCAACGCTGGTCCGTGAAGAAGGGAATGAGCAGAAGCCGGTCTATTATGTCAGCAAAACATTACAGGGGGCCGAGGCGAGGTACTTCTCCTTGAAAAAACTCGCTCTCGCGCTCGTCACAGCGGCAAGAAAGCTAAAGCCATTCTTTGATGCTCATCCAATCAAGGTCATGACGGATGCTCCGCTCAAGTCCATCATGCACAAGCCGGAGGCATCGGGCAGGCTGCTGAAATGGGCAGTTGAGCTGAGTCAATTTGACATCACCTACCAGCCCAGAACAGCCATCAAAGCCCAAGCCATCGCGGACTTTGTGGTTGAGTGCACTGGCCGAGCCGAGCATGACCCAGAGGATGTGTGGAAGGTCCATGTAGATGGGGCCTCAGGGAAGTCTGGAAGCGGAGCCGGAGTAGTCATCCTCGACCCGACCCGGCATGAGCACCAATACTCCCTCAAGTTCGCCTTTCCGGCGTCCAACAATGAAGCTGAGTACGAAGCAGTGGTCGCAGGACTGAAAATTGCAGCTCAGCTCGGGGCACAGACAGTCGACCTGAGCACCGACTCTCAATTGGTTTCTAGTCAGATATCGGGAGAGTTCGAAGCCAAGGACAGTACTATGCTGGCCTACCTCAACAGAGTCAAGGATTTGACCTTAGGGCTCAGAAGGTTCACGATACAGCAGATTCCGAGGGAAGAGAATATGAAGGCTAATGCCCTGTCCAGGTTGGCCTTGGGCGAGAGCCGACCTGCCTTGGTCCATGTGGAAGAAGTATCCGAACCGAGTATTCAGTTGGGGGTGCAAGCCGTAGCTGAGCTCAATCTAAGCCCAGATTGGACCAAACCAATCATGGACTACTTGGAGGGGGGTATGACCCCAGAGGATGAAAAAGAGCTCGGAAACTCATGAAATAGGCCTCAAGGTTTGTCATAATTGCCGGACAACTCTATAAGAGAACCTACACTTGGCCTCTCTTGAAATGTATTGGACTCGAGGAGGGAAACTATATACTCCGGGAGATCCACGAAAGGGTATGTGGAAACCACTTGGGAGGCAAAGCTCTGGCTCGAAAAGCATTGAGACAAGGCTATTTCTAGCAAACCTTAGAACAAGATGCCAAAGAGTACGTAAAAAAGTGCGACACCTGCCAAAGGTTCGCCAATGTACAGAGGAAACCTGTGGTAAACCTCACGATGATGATAAGCCCATGGCCATTCTATCAGTGGGGTCTAGATATCATCGGCCCATTGCCGACCAGTGTTGGCCAAAAGAAGCACGCCTTCGTAGCTGTAGACTACTTCACCAAATGGCCCGAGGTTGAAGGTGTTGTTAGAACAACAGAAAAGGCAGCTCGGGATTTCGTATGGAAAAATATCATTTGCCGATTTGGGGTACCAAAGGTCATCATCACTGACCACAGCAAGCAATTCGACAGTGCATACTTCGAGGCAAATGTGCTGAGATTGGGATCGACCTCAGATTCTCATCTATTGCCCACCCCCAAAGTAATGGCCAAGTTGAAAGGACTAACCAAATCATTTTGCAGGGCCTGAAAACCAAGCTGGAGAAAGCAGAGGGCCAGTGGGCATCGATTCTTCCCGAGGTGTTGTGGGCTCAGCGGACTACCACCAGCTCGGCAACGGGAGAATCGCCCTTCGAGCTGACCTTCGGTACTCAAATGGTGCTGCCAGTAGAGATCGGGTCTCCGACTAGTAGAACCCTCCACCATGATCCAGAAATAAACAGAGCACGGATCCGTGAAGAGCTCGACCTCGTTGAAGAGCTCCGAGCTAAAGCTCAAATCAGAATGCTGGCCAGCAAAACTACCATGCAAAGAGCCTTTGCCAAACAGGTCAAGCCTAAGCCTATTAAGGTTGGCGACCTCGTACTCAGAAAGGACATCTTTTTGCCGCGCTCGGGCAACAAGCTCTCCCCGACCTGGGAGGGACCGTATGAAGTCGTGAAAGAAGTCCGACCTGGGACCTTCTACCTCCGCGACAAGAACGGGAAACTATTGAAGAATGCATGGCACTCAGAACACCTGAAGTGGTATTTTGTCTAAAGGCCCCGAGCCGAAATCGTTTGTAACAGCCCCCGAGTTGAAATCTTTTGTTAAGGCCCCGAGCCAAAACATTGTTTGTAATCGACTCCCGAGCCCAAGTACTTCATGTACAAATTCAATACAATACATTTTGTAAACCAGCGCAATGCCCGACCCTGGCCCAAGTGCCTCAGCTACAAAGCTACTACCAACTCAGATTAACGCGGTGGCTACGCTTAATCACGAGCCAATGGTCAAGTAAACTAGCTCGGATAATGTTCCAGCTCGGGTATAATAAATAACAATTTGATTAGCTTTGCCAGTTCGGATTAAAGTCCAACTCGATGTGATCCGGCTTCAGGTCGGTATATTAGTTTGGGTCTAAACTCGGACTCAACATTCGTCAACATTAGTTTGACCAATTTTAAATAGGACTGACGAGTCCAGGTTGGCGACGATTATATAGCTGCCCAGTTAACCAGCTCGGATTAGGATGATAATTCATTAATCGCGTCCAGCTCGGTTCTTTCTATTTAAGTTTGAAAGGTCCATTATATTGGCCCGACCCCACTTACTTAAGAAAAATTTGCGAAGGGAAAGGTACACAAGTACGAACTCGAATAAAACGCAAAATATTAATTTCATTAGAATTGAAAAACAATTACAGAAGCCCGACCTGGGAAGAATTACAAAGAGCCCAACCTGGGCGAAACTACAAAAGCCCGACCCTGGCCGATTTATAAAATCTATTTTGGAGGAGCGGCGTTGGTTGCATCAGCCTCGTCCCCGACCTGGTTCATGCCTTCTTAGACAAATTTGATCACCTCCTTAGCTTGGGACGTCAGGTCGGCCGGAAGCTCAGGAATCTCCCAGAACTCCGGCGGCGGAGCCTCCAAGATTTCAATATAGTCATTCTTGGTGGCAGGGAAAAAGGTCTTCGCTCTCTCTTGAGCTGCGACTTGACCCCGGAAGTAGAACTCCAGTTCGGCATACTTGGCCATGGCCCTACCTTCCGTGGCCAACTAGTCCACGGCCGCATCATTGGATTTGAAGGCTTCCACTGCCTTTTCTCCTTCAGGGCCGACCTGGTCCAGCAGATCCCGGAGCTTCGTCTCGGCTTCATGCCTCTCCAGCTTGTAGCGCTCGACGTCTTTGGCCGCGGCTTCGTGTCGGGACTTCTCCGCATCAAGCTCCTTCTTCAGACAGTCGATCTCCGTCGCATCCGCTTTGCACCTCTGGGCGGCCTCCTCCCTCAGAGTCTCAAGCTCGGCTCGGGCATCTAGGTATCGCTGCTTGAGCTCGACACAATGAGTCTAGGCCCTGGCAAGAAAGCTAGGAGCTAAAAGGATGTCGGACTAGACCTGCGTAAAAGAGAACAAAACGATCAGCCAAGCTAAAAAAAAAAAATAACCATATCAAAAGTCTGATAAGGCTCACCATGACTATGGCCGTCCTCAGGTCGAGCGAGAGCTACTCCGCCGGGACCGTTGCTAGCTTGAGGTCGCAAGCCACCTTGGTCGCCTCCATGAAGTCCTTGTTGGGAGGGCTCACATCCGTGGCTTTACCTTTCCCGGAGTACTCGGCCCGAGGCCGCTTCTTACTCTCAGGATGGGACGCTGAACGCTCCGGGATCGCCACTCTCGAGCTCGATCTCTTAGGCAAGGGAGACCCCGACGTCCCCTTGGAAGAGACCTCGGGGCTGACCTCCGGCACTTGGCCGCTGGGCCGTTGCCTCTGACCCTGAGCGGCACTTCCCAAGCCTGACCGAGCTGAAACCTCGCCGCTGGCTTCGTTCTTCTTTCTTATCTGGGCATACGCAAGTTTTCTCGTATCTGCCATACTTACAAATAGTAGAGGAAAGAAGTGAAGAAAAGCCGAAGGCCAACCTAAAAAGACTGGCAGACAGGATAATTGGGAGGTCGGGCGCTAATCTTGCGAACTGACCCTCTTTTGAGCTGGACCCCGCGTCCACTTTGAGCTCGGGAAACAGGTGGGGATGATTCTCCGCGAGGTCGGGTTCCCTACCAAATAGCTTGGACTCCCAGATTCGCTCCCACTTGAGCACACTGTCAATGTTTATCAACATCCCCGGCGCGGGCCTCAGCACCGCGACTTCCTTGAGTTCCTCATCTAAAAGCTTGGGATCATCATTGACATTTTTCTTCAAGCTCGGAGTCCAGTCCGACTTGCATCCTGAGTTCACAGCCGGCTCCACCCAATAATAGTTGTTGTGCCAACCCTTGTTGGAGGAATGTCACTTTGTGAATATGGAGTTGCCGACCTGAGCTGCGAAGTGGAACCACCCTAGCTGTTTCGGGTTGGGCTTGCACACAAAAAAGTGTCTAAACCGGCGCAGGGTCGGCTCTACTTTCTTCTCGAGGCAGAACACATAGAACGCCACCACCACGGCCCAACCATTCAGCGACATCTGACTTGGGCTAAGCTCGAAGTAGTTTAAAATGTTGGTAACGAAGCTGGGAAGCAGGAGCTGAATAACATCGAATGCAAGGTCATATATGGTGAAATGGTCAGGAGGGGGATAGCAAGCCGATTCATGCTGACCTGGAACCTTTAGCTTGTGGTGTCGGTCCACTGACCAGTTCCTTAGCCTAGCATTAGCCATTTGCACCGTGGAATGACACTCACGCTTGCAACAGGCGAATAGCTGCTCGATCATTTTCCCTCGAGCTGAAGAAGCACTTGTTGTGGGGTCGGACTGCCCTAACTGGGACTGCTTCAATCGGCTCCGCCGTAAAGACTGTAGCTAAGTACTCTTGGGGCATCTCGACCCCCTCCAACTGGTTTAGCGGCTCCTCATCTTCTCTATCTTCTAGGTCTCCTAGGTCGGCCAAAGGGTCCGCTTCGGCTTTCTCTTGCACCTTCCTGACCCCAATCACTTGGCAATCGTCATCACTCTCCCTGAGCCCAGATTGCCGAGCTGATCCATGTGAGCACCTTGACCTCTGTCCGAGGTAGATTCTGAGCTCAACGGACTCTCGTCCCCGCCGTAGGATCTCACCTCCATTATCTGGGAATCTTCCAACTCCGACCTCCCCATCCTGTCTACAAATTGAAAATATATGTACAGGAAGAACTAAAGGGAGTCGAGACGTACCTACGGCTCTAGCTGTGGAAGGTGACCCAAACTAAATTGGCTCCGAGCTAATTGATCCCGAGCTGAATACCCCGAGAAGCTTTTTGCCAAGTTGAAAGTGTCCGACCACTGTTGTATCTGACCTGAAAGCTCTGAAATTCGTAAGAAAAAGTGTGAAATGAACCTCGGATAACAAGGCCCTATTTATAGGCAACTCCTGTAACCACATCGGTAATCCCAAACGTCGCATCTTGTCATAACCGCCAGGTGACGTATCAGCCATCTAAGGGTATGCGTCGCTGACGTGGCATCCTTACTCCGCCGGGGTCGGGTACCTTTAGCTCGGGAACAACTCCCAAATCCAGATCTTACCCTCTCGATCTCAACTTGGGGGGGAGGGATTGACGAGGGGGATCCCGAGCTGAGGTAAAATGTCCACGCCGAGCTGAATCGGGCTAATCCGAGCCAAGCCGAGCATATTCAGCTATTGCCCAACCAGGATGCTGATCCAACCTCACCCCGATCTCGAAAAACCCCGACCTCGGTGCCAGCTGCTCTAATGGGACATAAAGCCTTGATGGGTTATAAAGCTGCATCGCATTAAATGCTGTCGGCTCAGAATTTAGTATAAATAGGGTTCCACTCCTTTATTTCAAAGGTAACTGGTTATCAATGCTTTCAGCTACATTGCCAGCTCGGACATACTAATTATTCGCACGCCCGAGGGGAAAATTCGGGTCATCACCTTGCCTTTTCCTTCCCTTTCCTTGTGTAGGTTCAGTGGCCGACCTGAAAATTCAACTCGTAGGCCAACCTGAAAGTTCAGCTCGGAGGCCAACCTGAAAGTTCAGCTCGGAGGCCAACCTGAAAGTTCAGCTTGGCAAAGCGTAGCCGTCCAACCTCAATTGCGAGGATTTTCGACCTCGACAATACCAAAAATAGTTGTGGGAACCTATCCAAATATGTATTCGGGTTTTTTGGCATTCTATGTTATTTGTTGAGTTAGTAGGGGTTGTACTTTCTATAGGAATAACTACCCAGTATATATAAATCTCACTAAAAGAAACAGCGGGAGGGTGATAGAAAGCAAAGCTAGGTACTCGGGGTCAAGGAGTGTGTTACAGCAACAAGTCAATAACTACGACAAGTCTGTAACAAGTCAACGATGACAAATCCAAATCCTATTTTTCATTTTAAAAATAAATTTGACAAAAGAAAAACTAATATTATACAATTTGTTATATCTATTCAATAATCATCATTTAGAGGTGAGGTCCCCCCTATTTTTTCATTTGGCATCAAAGTGGCTATAAATAATTATTCAAATCATTGTAAGTTGGAATAATTTATTGGTGTTTTAACTATTTTTTTTCTAATAAAACACTTCAAAATATTATGAATACTATATGAGTTGACTAATACAATAATACAAATACTTATCTCAACCCTAACAAAACAATTCAAAACATTAAAGTAACAAAGTAAGACTTGCTTTGAGAAGATATAAACCATTAACAAATGTTTATCTTAAAAAAATTATCTCGAATGTCGAATTCGATTCAAAGCAGTGCGTGTGTCGTGCATCCCTTTGGACTAACGTCCCTCGGCCACTGGACTGAAAGAATCCGTGATGCTCTGTAGCCAAAAGAAAGTGGACGACTCGACGATGAAAATAGGAAGGTTGTCAAAAATAGGTGTCGTTAAAATCTCCATCTATCACCGAGTCGTCGTGCGACATAGTAGTAATCGTCGCCACATGGTGATGCATGGTGACGGATTACGCCGTCAAACAAAATGACAAATTTTTAAAATTAAACTATTGCTAAAAAAAACGAGGCCAAAACAACCGCTAAACGTCCATCGCGAATACCATTGTTGAGCTTCCGTCAAATTACCCGTCACCAAGCAAAAGTCGCTAAAGTCGTTGCCAAATTCGCTTGTCACAACGTCTCAAAATTTGTCACTATTTTCGTTGCTTATCCAACGCAAAACCCGTTGCATTTTTTTTAACAGTTTTATTTATTGTATTTGTTTAATAATAAAAAAATATCAAAATAATAATTTGCAACCAAATTATAAAAAAAAATAGATTAAAATTAATAAAAAAAAACATCTATTTATACAATTTACAATAATATTTAGAAAATAACTAAAATATACGTATCTACAAATTGTGAAATATATTCAAAAATATTGAAAGTTCAATATATATAATTGCGATTGATCAATAGGATGCTTTGGATCTCTATGGCTCCTATCACCACCCTGTTGCTGAGACCGAGACTAAATTATTTGTACGAAGATATTCTTATAAATAAACTAATTATGTAAATACGATAAAAGGGCGTTGGATTTTGATGTTGATAATGTACTAACCAACAAAATAAACATTATATCTACTGATTTTGGTCCAAAATCAACATAATAAAGTAGTTATAACTTAGAAGTAAATGCAAGAATAAATTTGGTTCAAGATAAACATGATTAACAAAATTATAATAATTTAGAAGTAAAATGAGATCTAAGTAAAGAAATATAAATAAAGAGAGAATTCAAAGTTTATTCAATTGGATTTCATCAATGTCTAAGAAGCCAAAATGTTCACAATAATAATAAAGTCAAATTTCAATAGTAATTCTCATTATTTGATTTAGTCCTTGACATCATGAAAATCATATAATCAATTACCAATATTTTTCTTATGTCCCAAATTGGTCATTTGTATTATATTTTACGTCAAAATATGGTAAAAAGTTATTAAATAAGGAACTGGCTGTCAAATAATATACTTCAGGCCATATTTGATTAAAATAAAAAATAAAAATAATAGGAAGGACTAACTTAAAAGCTTTACAGAAATACTGAGACTTTATAATGTGACATTTGAAATTACAAGGAGTAACTTGATAGTCCCCTTTTTTTAGGTCCGAAACTTGATAGTCCAATCAAAGTATTCCCCACCAACCTTTTTTTTTTTTTGGTCGGACCTACTTACCTCAAAAGTCTCGCACAATAGATTTGTAGTTCTCAAGGTATCTTTAATGGAGACTTTAAAAAGTAATTATTGTGATTTTTAGAGATTTTATGGATAAAAAACAACACCAATGGGGGTTTGTAAATGTCAAATCTATATTTTTCTCTCAAATTTGACATCATTCACAATTTTTTAATCAAAAATAGAGACCGAGCTCTATTTTTGCTTAAAAAATCGTGTATGATGACAAAATTGGTGGACCCTATGTATATTTGGGTTTTACAAATCTCCATTAATGTTGTTTTTTTTTCTATAGGATCTCTAAAAATCTCAATTATTATCTTTTAGAGACCCAAATTTGAGAGTTAGAGAGACCCACATTACCTTTTAGAGCCTCCATTGATGATAGCTTCATGGATATTGAACATTTGCTAACTAGTTTGTTACTTCTTAAAGGTGATCAAAGTATTCACAGCATGCTCCCCTGGGCTATAAATCTCCAAGGGGCAATAAATGATTTCCTTACAGGCAAGCATATTGAACTAGAAGAGCATATTGAACTAGGAGAACTTTTCCCCTTTTTATTGGCGTTCCCCTGTACTTGAGTTGTTATTTGTCAGGGCAGAAGGGAAGGGGACCCTAACCTCCAAAAAATATAAAAATATTTAATGGATTGTTTTTTGAAAAAAAAAATTGGCCCTCTAATAAATACGAAAATGTTATAAAAGTTTTGAGTCACCATAGTTGTATTTTTTTTTCCTTAATTTTTGCCTAGTCTTAAGTTGGTAAAAAATAAAAAAGGAAAGGCTAGTGAAGTACCAAAGTCTTCAAAATCATAGAGTTAGTTGCGGACTATGGTGGTTAGTCTTGTTTTTTGCCATTTTTTCGCTTGTATGTTGATAAGGGTGGATCTCGAGCCCTGAAAAGATCCAGCCTACGGAGTTGGGGTAGTCCCGCCAACGTCCTGACCTGGGCTTACAAGGAGCTCTGGGCAGCAGACGGAAAGATCCAGCCTACGGAGCTGGGGTAGCCCGGCCAACATCCGGACCTAGGCTCACAAAGAGCTTTGGGCAGCAGACAGAAAGATCCAGCCTACGGAGCTGGGGTAGCCCCGCCAAAGTCCGAACCTGGGCACACAAGACGAATAACAAGGGAGATTTTAGATAAGGATAAACACAGAGAGATTTAGCTAGATCCTTGATGTCACGCCCCAACTCCACCCCTCCTACGATTAGTCATGACGCAACGGAATTTCGGTAGTATAACGACAGTAATTAAGACACCGAGGCTCTAACCCAACCTCTTCAAAATAACATACAACCAACTCCACAAACCATTCAACAATCTACTCCTCAATTAAATTAACAACATACAATATAACCATATTATACAATAATCACTCCGTCAACAACCCATTCATAGTTATACGCCTCCGTTCCAACTTAATACTTAGGCTATACATACATTTCAAAATAGATTATAACCAACTTAGTAATCTAGTCATGATCAAAATAAAGACTACTAAATCAACATACATACGTCTTTATATTAAGATAGGTTATACAATACATTGTTTTACAACAACTAAGATAATCTCATGGCAATGACTCCTGCACATAAGACTCATTCACATACGGCACATTTCCCTCTTCAAGAGGCACGTACCCGTAGTCAGAATCAGTAACACCTGCATGCATGCAATAATTGAGAGTGAGCTTATATAAAACAAGCCCATCGAGGATTCGATAGATCTCTAACAGTATTTACTATACTCATTGGAAATGATCATTTGAGCAGTAAACACACAATAAACATCAATAACAATATAAACACATAAACTATGATGTCCATTCAATAAAGGATACCCTAGTTGGTGCAACTCCAAATGTCATCACAATCTCAACCAACTTCTTATCACCCCTATGACACACACACCCGAGGTACCTCACTAGCCCTGCCCTCCATGGCATCTCCGCCCATGCGAGATGAGAGTAGCCTCTGGTAGCCATGTCATTTTCAACCCGACGGTCCGATACTGCCCGAGATGTGGCACACCCATACCAAGACTCAGCAATAAAAATAAACAATTAATCACAAGAGGACAACATTTTTCGTTGACTATCTCTCGGTTCATCAATAATCAATATTCAATGATCAATAATCCATAATCAAATAATTATCAATCAATTAATAATATCACAACAACACAACATCAATTAATCAATAAACAACTAAACAACTAAGTTAGATGACAAAGTAGGCCACCCAACTTAACATGCATTAGACACACAACCAAACCCTAATTTAACCATCAACAACTCACAGTTCAATCACTCAAACACCACCCGATCATCTAAAGGCATATAAAAATATTTTAAAGAAAAACAATCTAAACTTCTAATTATCATAACTTACATTCTACTAATCCAAACAACTCCAAATCAGTTCCTATCACTCACTCACTCAATCAACTACATAAGCTCTCTTGGAAACCAACCATAATATATCCAAATCAAGCCCAACAACCCTAAAACCTCAATGCACCTAGGCTGAAATTTCTGGACTTTCACACCGATATCACAATCAAAATTGCGGCATTACAACGGCACTACCCCGTATTTAACAAACTTTTACAAATCGACGGCAATCGATTCCAACCACTACAACTCAAAATATTAAACAAATAGCCAACAACTCAACTTTTAATACCCGAAAATAAAAATTCATGCTACAACGGTTCAAATCTTATATAAACGCATATAAACGATCCTTAGCATGCACTGAACAATAATATAACATCAATTCAACTTTCTAACGGTTCAAAATGCTATTATACGCAAAAACATAAAAATGACATTTTGAGATCTAGAATTTTTCTCTCACCTTTGATGTGTTATGAATCTAGAAAGATGCTCAATGGATGCTCAAGAGGTGGAATCAAGCTTTGGTTGATGGAAATTGGCCTTGAATTACAACTTCTAATGAAAAATTGCCTTTGAAAACTTAAAAAAAAACCTTCTCTTTTCTCCTATGGAGCTCACGACAATATGTGTGTGTGTATGTGTGTTTTGTGTGCTTTCTATTATGTGTTGATGCAATATAAGCTAAGGTCAAATGAATTAAAAGAAAGTCAATTAGTTTCCTTAGTCTTTTAATTCTATTTTAGTCTTTTAATTCATTTATTGACTATTTCTTGCTCAACTATTAAATTGACACCTAAATTAATTCTAGACATTATATTTTAGGTGACAAAGAGTTTTACATTGAAACATTTTCACCTGAGTCAGCTTAAAACTCGTTTTCTTGCAAAATAAAGTGTAAAAACCTTTAAAATTTCAAAACTGATTCCAAATCCGTTTTAATCAAACACGGGTCTATTAATACCCGAGGACTAGGTTTTAAAATGTTTAAAACACCCCTGTAAAAATTTTAGCGGACAGGTGTTCAAAAATACTATTCACTAAAACCGGCGATAAAATTTCTGATTCCGTTTTTTATAAAAATTTAATGAATGCACACATAGCATGTATTAGAAATATAAATCACATAGTTAGCACATTCTAACTCATATAACACATAAACAGGTTAAAGCACGCAAAATGAGACAAAATACGCAAATCGAGGTAAAGGCAAAATATGGGGTCTCACATTCTTTCCCCCTTAAAGAAATTTTATCCCCGAAATTGTTACTTGCTGTACAGAAAAGATCTTGGTACTACTGCTACATCTGATCTCGCCTCTCCCAAGTAGCTTCCTCAATACTGTGATGCTTCCACAACACCTTGACCATCGAAATCTTTTTCGATCTCAGTTCCCGTTCCATCTGATCGAGAATGCGAATCTGCCTCTCATCATAAGTCAGATTCTCACGAAGCTGTAATGGCTCTGGCTCTAGAATATGAGAAGGATCCAGATTATACTTCCGCAAATTGGATACGTGAAAGACATCATGAACATTAGAGAAATTCTCCGGTAAAGTCAATCGATATGCCAACTTGCCAACTCTGTCGGTAATCTCAAACGGCCCTACAAACCTCGTACTCAGCTTTTTGCCTTTACCATATCGAGCAAACCCCTTACGAGAAGACAATCTCAAGAAAACTCGATCCCCGACTGTAAGCTCCAAGTTTCGTCGACTTATCACTATAACTCTTGAATCTGCTCTGTGCTGTAAGCATTCTCTGCCTGATCAACTGAACATTCTCAATATTCTCTATAAGCTCTGGCATAATAGTCGGATCAATAGTCTTCATCTCCCCTACTTCATCCCAATACAAAGGTGAACAACACTTACGACCGTAAAGAGCTGCAAAAGATGTCATCCCAATAGTAGCTTGATAACTATTGTTATAGGCAAACTCGACAAGTGGTAGATATTTCTCCTAGTTCTTCCCGAAGTCCAAAACACAAGCCTTGAGCATATCCTCCAAAATCTGAATAGTCCTCTTGGACTGACCGTTGGTCTGGGGATGATACGCTGTACTGAAATTAAGCTGAGTACCCAAAGTCTCCTGAAGTTTCTCCCACAAGCGAGAAGTAAATCGAGGATCTCAATCTGAGACAATACTAGATGGAATTCCGTGAAGTCTAACAATCTGATCCAAATAAAGATCTGTCAACTTTGTAACTTCATCTCCCATCCTCATCGAAATAAAGTGAGCTGTCTTCGTCAAACAATCCACGACAACCCAAACTGAATCATTACCTCTCGGTGTTCTAGGCAAACCAGTGACGAAGTCCATCGTAATATGCTCATATTTCCACTGTGGTATTGCCAACGGCTGAAGCAAACCTGCAGGTCGTTGATGCTCGGCTTTTACTCGCTGACAAGTCAAACATCTAGATACAAACTGAGCAACTTCCCTCTTCATATTATTCCACTAGTAATGTTGCTTCAAATCTCGATACATCTTGTTTCCACCAGGATGAATGGTGTACTTAGAATTATGAGCCTCCTTCAGAATACCTCGCCTCAAGCCCGGTTCATCGGGAATACAAACCCTGTTCCGAAATCGAAGAATACCATCCTCATGTAATTTGAAGTCAGACTGATCATCCGTGATCTGGTCCTTGATCTTCTGAAGTTTAACATCAAGTTGCTGAGCTTCTCTGATCTGAGACAACAATAAAGGTTGAATACAGAGATGTGAACACATCACCCCAACCTGAGTCAACTCTGGTCTTCAATAAGTGAATTCCTCAAGAACCTCCCACTTCTTGACAGCCAAACAAGAAACACTCGCCTTACGGCTAAGAGCGTCTGCCACAACGTTTGCCTTCCGAGGCAGATAGTTGATAGAACAATTATAGTCTCCGAGAAGTTCCATCCATCTCTGTTGACGCATATTCAACTCCTTCTGTGAGAACAAATACTTAAGACTCTTATGATCAGTGAAAATCTCGAACTTACTGCCCCACAGATAATGACGCCACTTTTTCAATGCGAATACAACTGCTGCCAACTCAAGATCATGAGTCAGATAATTCACCTCATATGGTTTCAACTTTCTAGAAGCATAGGCAATAACCCGACCATTCTGCATAAGTACACATCCCAAGCCCTCATTGGATGCATCACTGTAGATAACCATATTATCGGTCCCCTCTGGTAGAGTAAGTACTAGAGCAGTAGTCAATCTCTTTTTCAACTCCTGAAACCCACTCTCACATTTCTCATCCCAAGTAAAGCTGGTCCGTTTCTGAGTTAACTTAGAAAGTGGCCCTGTAATCTTAGAAAAGTCATTGACAAACCTACGGTAATAACTCGCCAAGCCAAGAAAGCTACGAACCTTCGAAACATTCTCCGACCGTTTCCAAGACATCATCACTTCAATCTTAGTGGGATCTACAGAAATACCGCTATGTGTGATCACATGGCCAAGAAAAGATATGCGTTGTAGCCAAAATTCACATTTGTTGAACTTTGCAAACAACTGATGCTCCTGCAGATTCTGTAAGACAAGCCATAGATGTTGCTCGTGCTTCGATTCAGACTTGGAATAAACCAAGATATCATAAATAAAGATCACCACGAGCTGGTCCAAGTACGGCTGAAAAACTCGGTGCATAAGGTCCATGAATGCTGTCGGTGCATTAGTTAATCCAAAGGGCATAACTACAAACTCATAATGCCCGTACCGAGTCCTGAAGGCAGACTTCGGAACATCCTCTGTGCGAATCCAAAGTTGATTATACCTCTGCCTCAAGTCAAACTTAGAGTAGACTTTGGCTCCCTGAAGTTGATCAAACAACACGTCAATCAATGGCAAATGATACTTGTTCTTGATGGTCACTTGATTCAAACCACGATAGTAAATGCATAATCTCAAGGTACTATCCTTCTTCTTCACGAATAAAACAGGTGCTCCCCACGGTGAAGAACTCTGCTGAATGAAACCCTTCTCTATTAACTCCTGCAACTGATTTTTCAGCTCTTTCAACTTAGTTGGTGCCATCCGATACTGATTTAGAAATAGGTTGAGTACCGGGAATAAGATTGATCACAAACTCCACATCTCACTCTGGCGGCAACCTTGGCAACTCCTCGGGAAATACATTGGGATATTCCCGAATAATAGGAACTTCCTCCAGCTTTAACTTATCAGATAGCTTGTTGATCAAATAAGCTAGATAACCCGAACACAATTTTCTCACCAACTTAACGGCTTTAGTTGCTGTGATAACAAAACTTGTCTTAACACCCCGGTTCCCTGCTACCTCTACTACCGGCTAATCGAGCAACTGAAACTGTACTACCTTCGTTCTACAGTTTAACTGGGCATCATACTTAGAAAGCCAATCCATACCCAAGATAACATCATACCCCCGGATAGGAAATAAGATTAGGTCCGAAGGAAAATTATACCCCTTAACATGTATTTTACAATCCTTACATACTAAGCCAGTCACATACTTATCAGTCAAAGAGGTATTAATCTCAACCACATAATGCAGTCTTTCAGGTTGCAAATTAACACGTTGCACACAAGCAGGAGTAATGAAAGAATGCGTAGCACCAGAATCAATCAACACTTTAACAAGTTGATCAAGTATAAGGAAGTTACATTCCACAACTACAGTTTCCTCAGGCATCTCCTCCAAGTCAACTGCGTAGGCCCGAGCCTGAACCCACTGCTGCTGCTGAGGTGCACCACTAGTAGGTCGACCCTGATAACCCTAGGTCGCTGCCCAACCCTCAGTTCCTCGATATCTATAACAATCCTTCACCCTATGCTGATTGTTGCTGCAACCCAAACACGTTCCTGCCTTCGCCCTACAGTCGGCCTCCATATGGCCCTGACGCTTGCAGTAATTACACTGCGGTGATGAAACACTACCACTGCCCCTAGAAGAACCAGAAGCTAAGAAAGCAGCTGTACCAGCCTGCTGCTGAGGTCTTACAACACTAGGCCTATATGGACCCTGAGACTGGGCCGGCCTATACTGCGACTGAGCTTGATAAGACCCCTGTTGAAACTGAGGCCGATAGTAGCCCTGCTGACCCTGCGGTCTGAAAGAACCTTGCTACACTGCAGGCCTATAACCACCCTGCTGTACCGAAGATCTATACATACCCTGCTGACCCTGCGGCTGAAAGGGCCTCTTGCTAGGCTGATTAGGTCCGATCTGCTCCCCCTTTCTCTTCTCTAACCTAGAAGCTGCATCAAAGGCCTCAGTAAGTATATCATACTGATTCAGGGCCATCGCATCCTGAATCTCGGGCCTCAAACCCAACATAAACCTACGAGTCTTGCGCTCCTCGTCAGCCACAAACTCCGGTGCATACCGGGATAGTCTAGTAAATGTGGCTTCATACTGAGCCACTGAAGCATCCCCCTGAACTAGAGACAGAAACTCAGCCTCTCTCTTCTCCCGTGCAATCCTCGGGACATTCTTCGCCCGAAAAGCTCTCAGAAAGGTATCCCAGACATACGGAATACCTTGGGTCTCCTAACTAGATTTCACCGTGCACCACCACTCCTCTGCCTCATCATCAAACAAATAAACGACAAAGGTGACCTTTCTTTTATCAATATAATCCATAGGGTCAAATATTTTCTCTACTTTATTAATCCATGCCTCGGCTTTCCGATCATCTGGCTTCCCCTGAAATCTCGGCGGATAATACCCCAAGAACTCCTTCAGTGTACCACGCTCGTGGTACCCACCCTGTACATTCAGTAACTGTGCCTGCAAAGTTTGAGCTTGGGCAGCCTGCCCTGCTAGCAACTGTGCTTGACCGGCCATAACCTCAGCTATTCTATCCATAGCTGTACCAAAACGATCATCACCCCTATCTTGGTCCAGTGCCTCATTGCCCGGAACCTCGTCAACCACTTCGGGCCTACCCCTCGTTCTCGGTCTACCAGTCATTCTACTAATCAAAGAGTTAGCGCAGGTCATAGCACGTAAACAGGCTATAAACAACTATTAGCACATAAACAACAAACCCATATAAGGCACATAAATCACTTAAGTATCAATCACATAAATAAATTGATCATATAATCACATAAGCACTAAATCACATAATTACTTAATCACTTAATCATATTAACACATAGTTCATTTTTCTTTCACTTCATACATACTTTCATGCCAAGACCATTATCCACATTCCGAGGATAGCCCGGCTGACAGCTAAACCTGGCTCTGATACCACTTAATGTCACGGCCAAACTCGACCCCTCCTACGATTAGTCAGGAAGCAACGGAATTTCGACAGTATAACGACAGTAATTAAGACATCGAGGCTCTAACCCAACCTCTTCAAAATAACATACAACCAACTCCACAAACCATTCAACAATCAACTCCTCAATTAAATTAACAACATACAATATAACCACATTATACAATAATTATTCCTTCAATAACCCATTCATAGTTATACGCTTCCGTTCCAACTTAATACATAGGCTATACATACATTACAAAATAGATTATAACCAACTTAGTAATCTAGTCATGATCAAAATAAAGACTACTAAATCAACATATATACGTCTTTATATTAAGATAGGTTATACAATACATTGTTTTACAACAACTAAGATAATCTCATGGCAATGACTCCTGCACATAGGACTCATCCACATACGACACATTTCCCTCTTCAAGAGGCACGTACCCGTAGTCAGAATCAGTAACACCTGCATGCATGCAATAATTGAAAGTGAGCTTATATAAAACAAGCCCATCGAGGATTCGATAGATCTCTAACAGTATTTACTATACTCCTTGGAAATGATCCTTTGAGCAGCAAATACACAATAAACATCAATAACAATATAAACACATAAACTATAATGACCATTCAATAAAGGATACTCTAGTTAGTGTAGCTCCAAACGCCATCACGATCTCAACTAACTTCTTATCACCCCCATGACACACACACCCGAGGTACCTCACTAGCCCTGCCCTCCATGGCATCTCCGCCCATGCGAGATGAGGGTAGCCTCTGGTAACTATGCCGTTTTCAACCCGACGGTCCGATACCGCCCGAGAGGTGGTACACACATACCAAGACTCAGCAATAAAAATAAACAATCAATCACAGGAGGACAACCTTTTCCGTTGACTATCTCCCGGTTCATCAATAATCAATATTCAATGATCAATAATCCATAATCAAGTAATTATCAATCAATTAATAATATCACAACAGCACAACATCAATTAATCAATAAACAACTAAACAACTAAGTTAGATGACAAAATAGGCCACCCAACTTAATATACATTAGACACACAACTAAACCCTAATCTAACCATCAACAACTCATAGTTCAATCACTCAAACACCACCTGATCATCTAAAAGAATATAACAACATTTTAAAGAAAAACAATCTAAACTTCTAATAATCATAACTTACATTCTACTAATCCAAACAACTCCAAATCAGTTCCTATCACTCACTCACTCAATCAACTACATAAGCCCTCTCGGAAACCAACCATAATACATCCAAATCAAGTCCAACAACCCTAAAACCTCAATGTACCTAGGCTGAAATTTCTAGACTTTCACATCGACATCACAATCAAAATTTCGGCATTACAATGGCACTACCTCGTATTTAACAAACTTTTACAAATCTACGGCAATCGATTCTAACCACTACAACTCAAAATTTTCAACAAATAGCCAACAACTCAACTTTTAATACCCGAAAATAAAAATTCATGCTACAACGGTTCAAATCTTATATAAACGCATATAAACGATCCTTAGCATGCACTGAGAAATAATATAACATCAATTCAACTTTCTAGCAGTTCAAAATGCAATTATACGCAAAAACATAAAAATGACATTTTGAGATCTAGAATTTTTCTCTCATCTTTGATGTGTTATGAAGCTAGAAAGATGCTCAATGGATGCTCAAGAGGTGGAATCAAGCTTTGGTTGATGGAAATTGGCCTTGAATTACAACTTCTAATGAAAAATTGCCTTTGAAAACTTGAAGAAAAACCTTCTCTTTTCTCCTATAGAGCTCACGGCAATGTGTATGTGTGTGAGTGTGTTTTGTGTGCTTTCTATTGTGTGTTGATGCAATATAAGCTAAGGTCAAATGAATTAAAAGAAAGTCAATTAGTTTCTTTAGTCTTTTAATTCTATTTTTAGTCTTTTAATTCATTTATTGACTATTTCTTGCTCAACTATTAAATTGACACCTAAATTTATTCTTGACATTATATTTTAGGTGACAAAGAGTTTTAGATTTAAACATTTTCACCCAAGTCGGCTTAAAACTCGTTTTATTGCAAAATAAAGTGTAAAAACCTTTAAAATTTCAAAACCGATTTCAAATCCGTTTTAATCAAACACGGGTCTATTAATACCCGATGACTAGGTTTTAAAATATTTAAAATACCCCTGTAAAAATTTTAGCGGACTAGTGTTCAAAAATACTATTCACTAAAACCGGTGATAAAATTTCTGATTCCGTTTTTGATGAAAATTTCATGAATGCACACATAGCATGTATTAGGAATATAAATCACATATTTAGCACATTCTAACTCATATAACACATAAACAGGTCAAAGCACGCAAAACGAGAAAAAACACATAGATCGAGGTAAAGACAAAATATGAGGTCTCACACTTGAAGATATAGGAATTAGATATTATCTCCTTAAGCCTAAAGATAAGGGATTTATCTTATCTTTTTTGATATTATCTCCTTAAGTTTAAAATCGTGGGATTCACCTCTATCTTATCTTACAACTCCATATTTCAACAATTATAAATACAAGTAGACATTAAAAGTTCATGTATCTTATTCTAACACTTACAAGCTCTCTCTTAATTGTTCCTAAGCAACGACTTTGTTCTCACGCAATACTTTAAATGCTCTTAAGCAATCTCTTGTTCCTATAACTGACTTGAGCGTCGGAGGGGGCCCCCGGGCACACCCCAGGGGTCCTTATTTTGCAGGGAACAAGCTGGTGGAGGCCCAAGTAGTGGATTCCATCCCTCACAGTTCATACAATGCAGGTTGACAGGGCTCATCCAGCCTTGCCAAATAGGTCAGCCCAGGTCATCGAGCCCAGCCCAGGAAAACAGTTTGCACCAGCTAGATTTTACCTTAATAGGATAAGGTCGGCGAAGCCCCAAGTGGCAAAGTAACAAGTTGGTGACATTTTCGCTTAGTCCATCACCCAACTGATGAGGGCGGACCTCGGAGCTCCAGGTAAGCAAGACTTGACATACAAGTCCGACGTGGACCTAGCTGGTAAATGTGAACCTGACTGACATGGTAACATCCAGGGACCTAGCAGAGTACCTAGGAGGAGGGGATAAATCCCAAAGACAAGGACGAGAAACAGGTCAGACGTGACAGCCTCGACCATCCAACCTCGTCGGGAACGAAAGATCCGGGCTGACCAATTTTTACCTTAACATATGTGTATGTCTCTTAGATTTAGATAGATATATATAACTTTCAACTTCAACTATAAAAATTGAATTTCTTTTCTATTAACCCAAAAAATACTATAAAAAAAAAAATTTGACCACCCCAACACTCGACTTCTGGATCCGGCCTTGTTGTTTGTTCTTTTCTTATTTGATTTTAGCATTTGCTTCAATGATGTATCTACTTTTTTGGCTTTAATCTTCTATATATTTGATCTTTCGACTCACCATTTGTACTTTTATTTTTTAATGAAACTTTTTTGCTCGCTAATTCATCGGAAAAATAATGTAACTGGTGTGACATTTTCCCTAATAATAGAAGTAATAAAATGACCTAGCCAAAAACCCCTTGGTGTAGCGACATGACACTCACAATATTTGCAAGAAGTTGTGAGTTCGAATTTTACTAGCTATATCTGATTTATATATATAACCTTAGACTTCCATTTGAATAAAAAAAAATGACCTATACCGTTTGAGAAAACGGCGTGGAAGAGGTCAAATATTGTCAAGTGATCAAAATCTTGTCCTCTAGTGTACTGCTGTGATTGGCAAACACGTGGCCAGTGAGAACAGAGTAGGGGGAGAAACGAAAAAGAACAACGTTCTCTTTCGAGGGAGATACCAAAAGAGCCCTTGACCCTTTTTTGCTACTTTGCCTCTGCGCCACCGTTGGTAATTTAGTTAATCCTCAATATGTTCATGATTCATTTCTCTCTCTTTTGTCAATATATTCTCATCTTTATATTGTATAATTTTCTCTTTTTTTGTCATTATTGTATATTTTTCTCTACAAGTCTGCCCTTGTCTCCTTACGACGATTGCAAACTTATAAAGTTAGATTAAAAAATATTTTATATTATTAAAGTTGCACGTTAAATTCTTATTATGTCGTAATAATTGAATAATTTATTCAATTTATAAGAGCAGGGCAAAAAACCTGTTGTTATTACTAAAATACGAGAAATAGTAAATCACATTATAGGAATTGTGCCAACACTGTTTGACACTATTCACATCACATCCTATTCAGATTGCGAAATTACACCAATTATGTGACATTACTCACTGCTACAGTAGTTATAAATACCTTCAGCCCAATCAGATTGAGACAAGTCATTCTTCTCTTATATATTACTCAATAATATTAAATCATGAATTACCCAATTCGGATAGCTCGAGTTCGAATCTCCTACTCAAACTTATGGACTTGAGCGTCAAAGTTATCCTATGGAGATAGACTGTCGTTTGTTTGTTTTACAGGTCAAATAATACACAATGTTTAACTTAAATGATTTTTACCTACACAAGATGCTATATGTTTAGTTACTCTAATTCAAATTGTATAGCGCTACTTCAAAGTGAATGGTCACACTATGACCACCAAAGATTTAAGTAGCGATTGGTATATTGAAATGAAGTTTGAAATAAAATGACATTTCCAACTATTTTTTATTCTCATACTTGATATGAAGGAATGAACTTGAGAATCTCATTCCCGCATATATAGTCATTTCAAAGCAAACACATAGGAATGAATCATTCCCATGTGTTTGGGAATGAACTTGACTACCATACCCCATATTTAAATAATAATAACAAAAATAATAATAAAAATAACAATAATAATAATTAAGAAATATAATAATAATAATAATAATTATAAAATACTAATAATTATTATAAAAATAATAATAAATAAATATAATATTAATTATTATTAAAAAAATATTATTATTATTATGAATAATAATAATTATTTTTTTAAAATAATTAATAATAATAATTATTATTATAATAAAAATAAAATAAAAAGAAAAAATTAAAAATAATAATAAAATTAAAAATAAAAAATAAAAACATTGATTAAAATAATAATAATTATTATTATTAGTAATAATTATAATAATAATAGCATTAATAATAAAGATAATAATAATAATAATAATAATAATAATAATAATAATAATAATAATAAAGTAAAATAATAATGATAATAATAATAATAATAATTATTATTATTATTATACAAAGCATTTCCAATACTATTCTTCATTACTAAAATATTTGTCATTCACATTTTCAAATTCATTTTATTATCAATTTTATTACATTCCTTAACTCATTTTATTCTTGTATAAATATATTCCAATATATCTACTTTAAAGACTTCACTTTTTGCAGTACCATCTTCTAAAATCTAATATTGCCGTACAGATTTGGCATGGACGGTCTGCACCAACATATTTCATATTCCGATTGGGGAATGGGGAGAAGTTAAAAACTGCCTCGTAGGCCCCAGACGTTGGATAGGGTATGTACTTATTAGAAGACGTTGAAACGTTTTCCGTTTTAAAGAATTTTCCCATGCATTGCTTCTTCTTTTTTTGTCAGAAGACTTGCTATTTGATGTCAGAATCAATGCATAGTTTTTTTTTTTTTTTTTTTTTTTTTGGTGGACGCATAGATTGTTCTGACCCAACAAAAAAATGTATTAATTGTGACCCAATTCTCACCATTGCTTCTAAAATAATTTATCCAAGGTCAGATAATCATCATTTATCACAAACACGGTTAATTAGCTTTAGAAGGCAAAATATGGGAATCAAATTTGCTTAAATGGTCCTTATTATTTTACTAAAATTTTAAATTCATCTACACTGATCAAAATTAGGCAATTTATTTTTTATTGTTTTTAAAAAAAAATTTAATTTGTTCATATTGTTTAAAATTTAACCAATTTAATCTCTATTATTTTTCAAAAAAAAAATTAATTTAGTTCTTATTATTTAAAAAAAAAAATCAATTTAGCCTATGTCTGAATTGGTTAAATTGAAACTTTTTAATAAACAATAGGGACTGAATTGAACTGTTTCAAAAATAATATAAACTAAATTGACTAATTTTGAATATTAAGGATGAATTTGAAACTTTTAAAAAAATAATAATGACTAAATTTAAATAATAGGGACGAAATTAAAAATTGGAGACAACAATACTTTCCCATTATTTGAGTAATAGTGATCTCGTCTAGGGCTGGAAGGGACTATATGTGTTTTTTTTTCTTTCCAAAATGGGGGTATCAACTATTTATATGCTTAAAGATTCTGCATAAGATATTGATATGGGTATAAATTTAGCCTGACCCGAATTGGGTATGCTTAATACTGCACTGCACTGTTTATGTCTATCTTGAGCTCTTATATGTTGTATAAAGTTATTATCCATTAACTAACACCTTTTCGTCCCATCAGTTATTTAATGCTGATTGTCTTAATTGTTAGTATAAATACCTCATTCAATATTCACATTCAAGATAATTAAACTCTTTTTAATCACTCTCTATTTATAGTGATTATTTGAGTTCAAACATACTAATTTACTCTTACATTTGATGGGTAACACGGATCATAACACTCTCTAATCCTTATATTCTTTTGTACGAATTTATTAAACTCGAACTGAAGAATTATTTCAACTCTTATAAGATATAATTGATATTTCGTTGAATATATAATTCCAGTTTATCAAGTTTTCAAAATTAAAAGCCCTTAATTAATCAAAGAAATTATTCTTGCTCCCCTCTTACTTCAATTCTACTATTGATATTTCCAACTATACATGGAAACATATCAATATGTACGTCCCACTGCCATGGCATGTGCAACGTGGTTTCTTTTTCCTTCAGTTTGTAGGACATAGGTTTTTTTTTTTGGTCTGATGTGGGACATAGTTGAGTAGAACATATTTTTGTTTCATCTTTTCTATAGGGTCGGAAAGCCTGCGTACAATGAAATGACAAGACAATAAATTAACTCCATGGCCGTGGGACCAGATAATAAATGACTGAAATGGCTGCGTCGGTTGAAATAAAAGAAAAAGGCTGCATGGGCTTTGGAACTATAAAATAAGCACATCCCCAATGTTCGATCATCAATCATTATATTTGTGTTTTTTTGGTGTCCGTTTCTTGCTGATGTCAGTTGCTGATATCACCACAAACCACTTTGTCGTACCTGAAGGGCAGCGACAGTAGTGTGATTCACAGATCACATGGTTTTTCTCACCCGGTATGGATTTCTGTCATCGCATAGAGGTTAGTCTTCCCTTAGCTACGCCGAGCTTAACATTGAAAGATGCTCAAAAGGAAATCTTGTAGTGACTGAAGCTGAAGGATTATTTCGGGATGTTACTGGTTGTTGGCTCTCTAGGTTTTCTATTAATCTGGGTATTACAACCAACAACAGGGCGGAGTTGCTTGCATTAGAAGGACTACGCCGCGCAGACTTTTTGGGCTTGAAACAACTCTCCATTGAAACTGATTCTCAATTCATTTAAAATCTCATGAAAAAAGGACTCGTCCATAACAGTCCGTTTAGGCCTTCCCTTGAAAACTGTTTGAGCATTTTGAACAGAAGAAGGGAATTCTGCATTGTTCATGTCTATCGCAAGGCGAAGAAGTGTGCGAATTAACTGACTAATTTTAGCCTTCACCAATCTCTTAGGCCTTGTACTTTGGATCAACTTCTGGAGGATCTTTGTAATCTGGTCGAGGATGATAAGGTGGTAATGACTTTCTCTCAGTTTGTTCGGTTGTAATTGACTCTCCTACGAAAAAAAAAAAAAAAAGTTTACTCTACAGCTATTCCAAAGCGTTGACCTACAAAAAGGGATTTTTTAGGTTTCGTTTATTTGCCGTAAAATATTTTTTTGAAAAATATTTTTTAAATTTTATGATATCTGGTAACACTAAAAAATTGATAAATTATAAAATGTTTTGCTATCAAAAATTACGGCTGCTTTTACTTAATTTTACAATGTTTGGTAACACTAAAAAATTAGTCAACTGTAAAATATTTTCCGGTCAATAATTGTTATTAATATAAAATTTTGGAAAATATTTTCATTTTCTTTGGTAGAATAAAACATTTTACGGAACTCGCAGTACATCTAAATACTATAAAATATTTTTCAGTATTCTATTTTTAAAAAAAATATTTTTTCTCAATAAATTATTTTATAATAAACAAACAAAATCTTATAAAATATTTTATTTTCTAAAAAAATATTTTTCACAAATAAATTATTTAATGACAAACAAACGGAGCGCTAATAAAGAACATAATGGCATAAATGATACAAACATTGGAACCCATAAAATTAAATATATTTACGTGCTCTCGCTATTCCCCTTTTCTTAATAAATACGTCCTTTTCAGACTTTATACCAGTTTTTGAGCACGCTGTATGCAGCGTCACTTTTGTCCCTTACGCTTTTTCTTTTTTTTTTTTTAATTCAAACAGGTCTAAAGTCCTATAACTCTCACATTTAGTCCTTATTATTTATAAAAAAATTTAGTTTAATTTTTATTGTTTAAAATATCTTAATTTAGTCCCAAATATTTTTTTTAAAATTTTAATTTCATCCCTATTGTTTAGAGTTTTTCAATTTTGTCCTTATTGTTTTCCAAAAGTTTTAATTTTATCCATATTATTTTTAAAAAGTTTCAAATTTGTCCCTATTGTTTCTAAAGTTTTTTTAATTTAGTACTTAAATAATAGGGACGAAATTAAAACTTTAAGAAAATAATAGGGACGAAATTAAACCTTTTATAAAATAATATGAACGAAATTAATTTTTTTTAGAAAACAATAAGGGCTAAATTGAGACATTTTAAACAATAGGAACTAAATTAAAACTTTTGGTGAAACAATAAGGATTAAATTGAGACATTTTAAATAATAAGGACTAAACTAAGATATTTTGTAAACAATAAGGACTAAATGTGAAATTTTCCCATGTAATTTGTAAAACTCGAATTCGTAATTTTTTACGTAGGTAACATCTCGCATACATATTGAATTAAATACTACTTAATCAAAGGGTTAAAACCATTTTAGTCCCTGAGATTTGCCCTAAAGACCAACTTGGTCCTTGAGATGTGTAAAAAGTCTAATTTAGTCCCTGCCGTTAGTTACATATTAACGGTCAACCCATTGACCGTGTGAAATGACGTTCATGTCTCTGCCTTTAAAATTCTTGCTTATGTGTTATAAAAAAAAACATAATAGCCGTTGGGTTGCAACGACTATTTCACCTGCCATACCTTTTGGTCTGCCATGCATGGCCAACCAAAGAAAAAAAATAAAAAATCCCATGGACGTTGTATAATATGCCTCCTAAACCTTTGCTTCCTTCATTCTCACATCTGGTACCTATTATGCATGCCAAAAATAAAAAACAAAAAACAAAATCTCCCCCCACCCCCACCCCCACCCCCAACTTTCTCTCTCTCTCTCTCTCTCTCTCCTTCTTTCATTCTTAGCTAACAGATGCAAAAATCTCCCAAAAAAAAACCACAACAACTACAAATTTGCAAAAATTTCCAAAAAAAAAAAAACAACAACAACTACAAATTTCTACTATTTAGCTACACCAAATCATGTCTTCATCATCATCATCATCATCAAGAACTGTTCCGGAAGATATAAACAAAAATTTAATCAAGTTCAAAAATAGGAGATGCTACTGTGGATACAAAACAAGCGTTCGTATATCTGAATCAAAAGAAAATCCATTCAAACTATATTTCTATTGCTCAAGATCAAAATGTTGATTTTACACATTTTGAGAACCCAACGAAGAAGATATATCATTTGAAAGATATCTTGGATTGACAAGAGATATCATATGATAATGTAATGTACACGCAAAATGCAAAAAGACAATTAAACTCTAACTATATTACATCCTGTACACATAGTTAGTAGTTTAATTTCCCAAAAATGAGCTTCAAAAACTGTTATGATAAAATGCCATTTTCACCAAAAATATAATGGCATAGGAATGTAACATTTTGGGCCATAAAGCTAACAGTTACCCCTGTAATATATCCAAATAGAAATATGTATTAGTCTCATAAAAAGCTTTAATATATTCATAGTAGTATTATTCATGCATACTATACCATTGTTTGAAAAAAAACTAAAGAAAAAACCCTACTAACCTTTTAATTTTTTAAGCAATTTCGGAGGCCAAAAAACCAATCAAAATGATCTAAATGCGAAGAATCACTCACATCCGCCTAGAATATTTCTTATATATATATATATATTTTATGTCTGTTCATCCATTGCCATCTCTGTGTGTGTCGAAGAGAGAGAAGAAGGACAGGGGGTGGTGGGTGTTAGAATAAGGACAAAAAAAAAAAGAAAAGTCAAATCCCACCCACTTTTCCCGGTAAAAAAGCCCCTATCAATTTCATGGATAATCATTTCAGTTTTTTTTTTTAAAATGTAAAATAACATTACTACCCTTTAAATAGTTAATTCTAATGACAAACAATTAACAGTAATGACTAAATTAAATTTTTTACACACTTCAAAAACTAATTTAAATTTTAAAACAAATCTCAGGATTAAAATGATTTTAACCACTTAATCGAAACCCCAGTGACATGTCCCTTACGTTTTTTCGGTAGTGGAGATGTCACTTACAACTAATGTGAGACCCACATGCAATCCATTTCAGTTGAAAAGATGTGGTGCTTTTTGGTTCCATACCACGCCTAAGATTTGTGATTAAACCCCGACAAAAAAAAAAACTGTGATTAAATATTAAGTCTTGTAAAAAAAAAAAAAGAAGATTAAATATTAAGTCGTTAGATATCTGTTTAATATTTTATTATTTTTTTTGTCCAAAAGATTTATTGCTTGAAAGAGAAGTACGTCAACCAATTTAGAGCCTCATCAACGTATTATGTTAAAACCAACAGCTCAATTCACCGACCCAAGGAAAAAAAAAAGCTCAATTCTCTTTAACTTTTAACCCTAAGCTCATACTAACAATTAGTCTAATATCACTTGCTCTCTTTATTCTCTACCGTTTATAATCCTAGCTATAAAAGCAAACTCTTGCTTTTCCTTTGCTTATTTAGCAATCCTCTTTGACATACCTAGCTAGGCTTTCTCGTTCGTGTCTTTGCATCTGCATTCTTCTTTCAATGTATCCGCAAATTCTCTTCTGACGCTTTTTAAATCTCATATGTTATATATATGTATATGTATCGTGTTTGATTGTGTATCTTTTAGGCTTCTATCATTGAATTTTCTGCTAAAATCAACCCTCCTTGGTTAGAAAATCATATGTAATTCTGTGATTGTAAATAATCATTTTGATTTTTCTTTCTCAGTTCCTTGGATTATGATTATGTATGCATGTATTAGTGATGTTTTGATTCTATAATTGGATCGTAAATTTTTTACTTCAATGTGTAATTGGAAACGATGCAACGGTGATGATGTTTGATGCTGTGGTGATAAAGTAATCTAATCTGCCTCCATCCCCGCTATCGGTTCCTCTTATAACGTTACAAGAGGATATTTTCCCCTAAAAATTGACATTTACGCTTTTTAAATCTCATATGTTGTATATATGTGTATGTATCGTGTTTGATTGTGTGTCTTTTAGGGTTTTATCATTGAATTTTCTGCCAAAATCAACCCTCCTTGGTTAGAAAATCATATGTAATTCTGTGATTGTGTTATACCAGACCCAACCCAAGATGGAATTACACCGCGGCGTAGCACTCGTGCTAAGATACCCAACAAGTACCTTGCTGAGTACGTGGCAAAATAGAGGCAGTTATTCTAACCACCTAGCAGAATATAAGGGAAGCGATAACATGTATTGGAGTAGGCTGATTGTTAAGAATTCTCTCTCTAAATTGTATCCCTCTTCCTCACCTCCCTTCTCTGCTTATCTTGTATTGGTTAAGCCAACCTTTGGCTCAGTAATATACTTTATTTCTTAGCTTAATATTTCAGATTGTAAATAATCATTTTGATTTTTCTTTCTCAGTTCCTTGGATTGTGATTATGTATGCATGTATTAGTGATGTTTCGATTCTATAATTAGATCGTAAATTTTTTACTTCAATGTGTAATTGGAAAGGATGCAACGGTGATGATGTTTGATGCATTGGTGATAAAGTGATCTAATCTGCCTCCATCCTCGCTATCAGTTTCCGGATATTTTTCCCTAGAAATTGATATTTATGTCATTTCACGGCAGAAAATCTCACTGTCTATCGTTTATGTCGAGGTCGGATTCTCGCAGTTGAGTTGGTCGGCTACGCTTGCCGAGTTGAACTTTCAGGTTGGCCTCCGAGTTGAACGTTTCAGATCGGCTACCTGACCTACACAAGGAAAAGGAAGGAAAATGCGGGGTGATGACCCGAATTTTTCCCTCGGGCGCGCGAGTGATTAGTATGTCTGAGCTGGCAAGGTAGCTGAGAGCATTTAATGATGAGTTCCCTGCGAAATGAAGAGGGTGGAGTTTTATTTATACTAAATTCAGGTCTGACAGCATTTAATGCGGTGCAGCTTTATGTCCCATCAATGCTTTATGTCCCATCGGAATAGCTGGCACTGAGGTCAGGGTTTTCCAGGGTCGGATCAGCATCCAGGTTGGGCATTTAGCTGAACGCGCTGGGCTTGGCTCTGATTAGCCCATCTCAGCTCGGCGTGGGTAATTTCACCTCAGCTCGGGGACCCCTCGTCAATCCCCCCCCCCTAAGTCGAGATCGAGAGGGTGAGATCTAGAATTGGGAGTTTCTCCCGAGATGGAGGTGCCCGACCCCGGCAGAGTAGGGATGGCCACGTTAGCAGTGCATGCCATTCAGATGGCTGACACGTCACCTGGCGGTTCTAACAAAACGTGACGTTTGGGCTCCCCGAGGCGATTTTCAGAAGTGCCTATAAATAGGGCCTTGACATCCGAGATTCATTTCACACTTCGCTTTCAACTTTCGAAAGTTTTAAGTCGGATACCAAAGTGGTCGGACGCATTCAGCTCAGAAAGAATCTTCTCGGGATTTTTAGCTCTAAGCCAGCTAAGTCGGGTCATATTCCGCAGTCAAGAGCAGTAGGTGTAACGCCCCGATCTCTCACGAGACCGGAGGCTTCAAAAACCAAGCTATTATCAACCCAATTCCAACCCGGTCTCAAAATTTTAGGGAAAGACGGACAGAGTCTCCCCTGTACCGTGGACATTCTAAAAACCTGTAAACATACAATTCAAGCCACAAAACAATAGGAACATCATTTCTATTTAAAAATCCCAACTTCAAGGCCATCCGAGCCTTAAGCAAGACATAAAAAACACACCCAAGCATGCACTTAACAATCCTTAAAACTTTGTCTCTTTTAATCCGCTTATCATACCATTCTATATTAACCATTAGACTTTCTTATGAACTAAAGCCAAACAACTGTTAACTTTCATTAACACACAAGCAAGCAGCATAAAGGAAAGTAAGGATAAACTATTACAATCTACCATTCAAGCCATACATTAACCTAACTATTACAATTCTTCAACAACTCCAAATATATATACCAACCTATAGGCACAAAATAGAACAAGACATAATACAAGCAAAATCTTCCACAATTTAGCAGGCAACCACTCCAATCTCAAGCAATAGCACACAACAACCAAGACCATTCTTCCAACTGCACCACCTGAAACATGTTTAGCGAGGTATGAGCAATCACAATTGCTCAATGAGGGATAAGGTCTACCGGGGACGTGCAATGCAGCAGATAACTCAATAGGCATTTAAAACAACTAAGGAACAATCAAAATAACAAGTTACCGCACATTAAAAAGGATACGATTCATTTATTCTTCAATCACGAACCACGAGCCACGAACTGAAATCCCGATGTAATAAGGGCACTGTTATCGATAAGCCGACATCCCCTTATAACTCCAAAATGGGTGTACTCTGGATGTATCCCGAAATCCTACGACCCAACTCTCCCTGGGCGGCATCCCAAGCGAGAAAGGGACTGGGTAACCATGGTAGCCGAGGTATACTGGCAAGCCCGATGCCGCTCGGTTTCCACGACACTACCATTCCCAAATGGTTGCGCAACCACGATGCAATGCACTCAAATTCAATAGAATACATCAATAAACATATGATTGAGGGACAACAAAGTAGGTTGCCTTCACACACAATATATAGACAATAAGTGCACATAATCTAAGTACAAGTAAATTAACTATTATGCACATAAGGATGAAGTCTCCCTCACCTGGAATTAAGCCAAGCACGCATGAGAATAGCTCCGATTTACTTCAACTTTCCCGAATTAGCTCAAGTATGCAACCCTAGGGTGTTCATATAAGATTAACAATTAACTATATCAATTCCAACTTAACTCTTACTTAACTCAACCCTACAACATTAGAAGCTAGACTTACGATCACTTATTCACACAAGTTCATGACCCACACACAATTGAACTACAAGGTTCGCCTTACCATATCATTAGTCAATATAGAAGATATTAAAAGTATCAAATACCATCAAGTTAAGATTATAAGTTATAAATTTCAATTACTCTTATTTACAGCAATAAATAATCAAATAACTAGATGAGCTATCCTTATAGTCCTACTCACTTAGCATACAATGTTTATTACAATTTAATCTTAACAAAGTACAAGTAATATAAACATTATAACAAGTTATAAGCATTAAATATGAAAATAACTATACGAACACTAAGGGGTCAATGTCCGATGATCATGAAACTTCACGAAATGCTCACAAATGCCAAACAATAACATATAAAAGCAAGATATACAAGCACCAAAGCTAATTTAAAGGCTAAGCACAAAAACCCCGAGTTTCCCTTTTGTTATCCTAAGTCATTTAACTCCAAACCGAAGGCTATGACTCAAGATTCACCAACTAACTATTCTAATCTTCTAGTTACACATTATGATACACTTAGAACCCTTTAAATCATTCACTAACCCGTATTAACCACAAAAGCCCCGATTATCCCTTTGTGCATTTGTACTACAAGTATCTTAATCAAAGCTTAACTAAGAGTTAGAAAAACACATTTAGTCCCTACTTACCCTAAGAATACCAAATATATCAACCAAATTTACTCGGATTCACGTTTGACCCAAAACCCCTTTGTAACTCAAACCGTTTTCCTTCCAAACTCATGTTGTGGTTCTAGATTCGTGAGTGATCTATTCCATGCTTCTAGTTAAACCATTAAACACCCTTAGGACCTTCGAAATTTCCCAAATACCCACGTTTAGCACTAAAGCCCCAATTTCCCTCTTATAGCTTTGAACTACACCTACCTTAACTGGGCTTCAAACAAGAGTTAGCAAAGGTTATATAGCACCTAGGTAGCCTAAGAACACTAAAAGTGAAGCCCGAATCCACCCGGATTAGCATTAACCCCAAAACCCTTTTTAAAAAGTCGGCTAATTCACGTTTTATTCAAGTTTCGAGCAATTTGAGTGCACTGGGATATTAGACTACCCTCATTAGCACCTAAGGCATCTATTAGAAGCATTAGATCAAGCTAATACGCATAATTACACAAAACCCTATAAATCCCGTCACTATTCACCCCTACGAATCAACCATTGATTTCTACCATTTAAAATGTGAAACAATAACATAAATGTGGTCTCTACTAAATGTATACAACATATATAAGCTTATTTGAGCATTGCAATAGCATTAGACAACATTTTTAACAAATCAAAAAAATAGCAACATTTCTAAAATGCACAAATAAGCATGAAAAACCCTCACCAATGCGGGTAGGAACTCTCGGGAGGCTAGCAAACACCTTAAACTACTTACTCCTTGCTTGGCTTGGCTTGGCTTGAAGGTTTGATGAGCAAAATCCTCTCATTCTCCTCCTATGTTAATTCTCGGATTTGCTACAGTAATTTCTGCATCTTCCCTTTTTTTTTTTGCTTAGTTATGAGTTGTTTGTGTTTGGTTGATTATATATTAGGGTGGGGCATATTTGGGTGAGTGTATGGTCTAACAAAATGAGCCTAGTTAACTTAAAAATGAGTCTATAATTGCAATTTTGTGCTAGTTAACTAAAACATATTGTTCATCCGTAACACTATTCACTAGTTCACTAAACTATTTTCTAAACGAAGGTTCCTATAGCTCCTAGCTCAAATGCATATTTTTCTCGCTTCTAAAACAATTAATATGATTTAATAAAAATGTTAATTCATTAATATAATGCAGTTGAAAAATGGAATGAATAGTAACTAAGAAAGACAACAAGTAAAGCACAGAATTAAATGCGCAATTAATGGATACAACAGTTAAAAATGTGTACGGTAGAATCTCGGGCGTCACAGTAGGTACGTCCCGACTCCCTTTAGTTATTCATGTACATTTATATTTAGTCTGTAGACAGGATGGGGAGGTCGGAGTCGGAAGATTCTCAGGCAATGGAGGTGAGGTCCTATGGTGGGGATGAGAGTCTGTCGAGCTCGGAGTCCACCTCGAATAGAGACCAAGGTGGAGAGAGCACCAGTGCATCTCAAGGATCGGCTTGGAAATCTGGGCCCGGGGAGAGCGATGATGATTGCCAAGTTATCGGGGTCAGATTGGCACGAGAGGCTGAGGCGGATCCTTTGGCCGACCTGGGAGATCTGGAATATAGGGAGGATGAGGAGTCGCTAAATCAGCTGGAGGGCGTCGAGATGCCACAAGAGTTCCTAGCTGGGGTTTCTGCCACCGAGCCGATCGAAGCAGTCCCGGTTAGTGCTGTTCAACCTCGGAGCTCGGCCACAGCCATCGTTTCTTTAACTCAGGGGAAGAGGAGTGAGAAGCTGTTCGGTGGGTGCAAGCGGGAGTGCCATTCCATGGTGCAAATAGCCAACGCCAGGCTGAGGAACTGGTCAGTGGATCGTCGTCACAAGCTGAAGGTTCCCAGCCAACACGAGTCGGCTTGCTATCATCCGGTCAACCACTTCACCATATACGATCTTGCATTCGACGTCATTCAGCTCCCTCTCCCGGGTTTTGTTGTCGACATCTTGAACTATTTCGAGCTCAGCCCAGGTCAGATGTCGCCGAATGGTTGGGCCGTGATGGTGGTCTTCTCTGTGTTCTGCCTGAAGAAGAATGTGGAGCCGACCTTACGCAGGTTCAGGCATTTCTTTGTGTGCAAACCCAACCCGAAGCAGCCAGGGTGGTTCCACTTCGCAGCTCGGGTCGGCAACTCCATATTCACCAAGTGGCACTCTTCTAACAAGGGCTAGCATATTGGTTGGAACCGACTGTGAACTCCGGGTGCAGGTTGGTCTGGATTCCAAGCTTGAGGAAGATCGTCAATGTTGACCCCAAGCTCTCAGAGGAGGAACTCGAGGAAGTCGCGATGCTCAGGCCCGTGCCCGGGATGTTGATATATATTGACAACGTGCTCAAATAGGAGCAGATCTGGGATTCCAAGTTATTTGGTAGGGAACCCGACCTCTCGAGGGATCATCCCAACTTGCTTCCTGAGCCTGAAGAGGACGCGGGATCTAGCTCAGAAGAGGGTCAGTTTGCAGGATCGGCATCCGACCTCCCCATTATTCTGTCTGCTAGTCTTTTTAGGTTGGCCTTCGGCTCTTTTTCATTTCTTTCCTCTACCTTCTGCAGGTATGGCGGACATGAGAAAACTCGCGTATGCCCAGGTGCGAAAGAAGAGTGAGGCCAGCGGCGAGGCTTTAGCTCGGTCTGGATTGGGAGGTGCTGCTTAGGGTCAGAGGCAGCGGCCCGGCGGCCAAGTGCGGGAGGTCAGCTCCGAGATCTCTTCCAAGGGGGCTTCGAGGTCCCCCTTGCCCAAGAGATCGAGCTCGAAAGTGGCAATCCCGGAGCGCTCAGCATCCCGACCTGAGAGTAGAAAGCGGTCTCGGGTCGAATACTCCGGAAAAGGTAAGGCCGCTGAGGTGAGCCCTCCCAGCAAGGACTTCATGGAGGCGTCCAAGGTGGCCCGCGACCCCAAGCTAGCGAAGGTCCCGACAGAGCAGCTCTCGCTCGACTTGAGGTCGACCATAGTCACGGTGAGTCCTCTTCAACTTCTGGTAAGGTTGTTTTTTTTTTTTAGCTCGGCTGATCATTTTTGCTTTCTTCTAAACAGGCCGAGTCCAACATCCTTTCGGCTCCCGGCTTTCTTGTCAGGGCTCAGACTCATTGCGTCGAGCTCGAGCAGCGATACGTGGATGCCCGGGCCTAGCTTAAGACTCTGAGGGAGGAGGCCGCCCAGAGGCGTAAGGCGGACTCGATGGAAATCGACTACCTAAAGAAGGAGCTTGATGTGGAAAAGTCCCGGCGTGAGGCCGCAGCCAAGGACGTCGAGCGCTACAAGCTGGAGAAGCGTGCGGCCGAGGCGAAGCTCCAGGATCTGGTGGACCGGGTTGGTACCGAAGGAGAGAAGGCAGTAGAAGCCTTCAAGTCCAGTGATGCGGCGGTGGACTGGTTGGCCACGGAAGGCGGGGCCATGGCAAAATATGCCGAGATGAAATTCAATTTACGGGTCAAGTCGCAGCTCGGGAGAGAGTGAAGACTTTCTTCCCAGCCACCAAGAATGATTACATCGAGATCTTGGAGGCTCCGCCGTCGGAGTTCTGGGAGATTCTTGAGCTCCTATCCGACCTGACGTCCCAGGCTAAGGAGGTGATTGAGTTTGTCCAGAAGGGTATGGACCAGGTCGGGGATGAAGCCGAAGCCACCACCTCTGCCACTGCACCCAAGTAAATTTTGTAAAATTGCCCGAGTCGGGCTTTTGTAATTTCGCCTATTTTGGGCTCTTTGTAATTGTATTTTGATTTAATTAAATGACTATTTTGCGTTTCACCCGAGTTTGTGTACTTTTCTTTTTCGCAAATTTTTTCTTAAGTAAGCGGGGTCGGACCGATAAGATGGGCCTTTCAAACTTAAGTTGAATATAAGGAACCAAGCTGGACGCGATTAATGAATTATTATCCTAATCTGAGCTGGTTAATTGGGTAACTGTATAATCGTCGCCGACCTGGACTCGTCAGTCCGATTTAAAATTGATCAAACTAATGTTGACAAATGTTGAGTTCGAGTTTAGACCCAAACTAATATACCGACCGAAGCCGGATTACACCGAGTTGGACCTTAATCTGAACTGGCAATTCTAATCAAATTGTTGTTGATTATTCCCGAGCTGAAACATAGTCCGAGCTGGTTTACTTGATCATTAGCTCGTGATTAAGCGTGGCCACCGCGTTAATCCGAGTTGGTAGTAGCTTTGTGGCTGAGGCACTTGGGCTCGGGTCGAGCATTGCACTGATTTATAAAATGTATTGTATTGAATTTATATACGAAGTACTTAGGCTCGGGGGCCGATTACAAGTAATGTTTTAGCTCGGGGCCTTAACAAGAGATTTCAGCTCGGGGCCGTTACAAAATATTTTGGCTCGGGGCCATTACAAAAAATTTCAGCTCGGGGCCTATTTAGACAAAATACCGCTTTAGGTGTTCCGAGTGCCATGCGTTCTTCAATAGTTTTCCGTTCTTGTCGCGGAGGTAGAAGGTCCCAGATCGGACTTCTTTCACGACTTCATACGGTCCCTCCTAGGTCGGGGAGAGCTTGTTACTCGAGCACGGTAAAAAGATGGCCTTTCTGAGTACGAGGTCGCCAACCTTAATAGGCTTAGGCTTGACCTGTTTGGCAAAGGCACTTTGCATGGCAGCTTTGCTGGCTAGCATTCTAATTTGAGCTTTAGCTCGGAGCTCTTCAGCGAGGTCGAGCTCTTCACGGATCCGTGCTCCGTTTATTTCTGGATCATGGTGGAGGGTTCTACTGGTTGGAGACCCGATCTCCACTGGCAGCACCGCTTGAGTACCAAACGTCAGTTCGAAGGGCAATTCTCCCGTTGCTGAGCTGGTGGTGGTCCGTTGAGCCCACAACACCTCGGGAAGAATCGATGTCCACTGGCCCTCTGCTTCATCCAGCTTGGTTTTCAGGCCCTGCAAAATGATTTGGTTAATCCTTTCAACTTGGCCATTACTTTGAGGATGAGCAATAGATGAGAATCTAAGGTCGATCCCAATCTCAGCACATTTGCCTAGAAAGTATGCACTGTCGAATTGCTTGCCGTGGTCAGTAATGATGAACTTTGGCACCCCGAATCGGCAAATGATATTTTTTCACACAAAATCCCAAGCTGCCTTTTCTGTTATTCTAGCAACACCTTCAGCCTCAAGCCATTTGGTGAAGTAGTCTACTACTACGAAGGCGTGCTTCTTTTGGCCAACACTAGTTAGCAATGGGCCAATGATATCTAGACCCCACTGGTAAAATGGCCACGGGCTTATCATCACTGTGAGGTCTACCGTAGGCTTCCTCTGTATGTTGGCAAACCTTTGGCAGGTGTCGCACTTTTTTACATACTCCTTGGCATCTTGCTCTAAGGTTGGCCAGAAATAGCCTTGCCTCAACGCCTTTCGAGCCAGAGCTTTGCCTCCCAAGTGGTTTCCACATACCCCTTCATGGATCTCACGGAATACATAGTTTCCCTCCTCGGGTCCAACACATTTTAAAAGAGGCCATGTGTAGGCTCTCTTATAGAGTTGCCCGACAATTATGACAAACCTTGAGGCCTGTTTCATGAGTTTTCGAGCTTCTTTTTCGTCCTTTGGGGTCATACCCCCCTCCAAGTAGTCCACGATTGGTTTGGTCCAATCTGGATTTAGATTGAGCTCGGCTACGGCTTGCACCCCCAACTGAATGCTCGGTTCGGACACTTCTTCCACATGGACTAGGATAGGTCGGCTCTCACCCAGGGCCAACCTGGACAGGGTGTCAGCCTTCGTATTTTCCTCCCTCGGAATTTGCTGTATCGTGAACCTTTTGAGCCCTAAGGTCAAATTCTTGACTTTGTTGAGGTAGGCTAGCATGGTACTGTCCTTGGCTTCGAACTCTCCCGATATCTGACTAGAAACCAATTGAGAGTCAGTTCTCAGGTCGGCTGTCTGTGCCCCGAGCTGAGTTGCAATTTTTAACCCCGCAATAACCGCTTCATACTCCGCTTCGTTGTTGGATGCCGGAAATGTGAACTTGAGGGAGTATTGGTGCTCATACCGGGTCGGGTCGAGGATGACCACCTCAGCTCCGCTGCCAGACTTCCCTGAGGCCCAATCCACATGGACCTTCCACACGTCCTCTGGGTCATGCTCGGCCAGGCCAGTGCATTCCACCATAAAGTCCGCGATAGCTTGGGCTTTGATGGCCGTTCTGGGCTGGTAGTTGATGTCAAATTGACTCAGCTCAACTGTCCATTTCAGCAGCCTGCCCGACGCCTCCGGCTTGTGCATAATGGGCTTGAGTGAGGCATCCGTCATGACCTTAATCGGGTGAGCGTCAAAGTACGGCTTCAACTTTTTTGCCGTTGTGATGAGCGCGAGGGCAAGTTTTTCCAAGGAGGAGTACCTCACCTCGGCCCCTTGCAGGGTTTTGCTGACATAATAGACCGACTTCTGTTCCTTCCCTTCTTCTCGGACTAGCGCTGCTGCCACTGCTGTCCCCGAGCATGCTAGGTATAGTACCAGTTCTTCCCCCACCTCAGGTCGGGATAATAGGGGTGGCGAAGCTAGATACCTTTTTAGCTCTTGGAAGGCGTTCTGGCATTTTGCAGTCCATTCAAAGTTCTTAGGATTCCTCAATATTTTAAACAGGGGAGCACACTTGTCGGCCGACCTGGACATGAATCTGCTGAGTGCTGCGACCTTACCTACCAACACTTTGGAATCTTTCACGCAGGTCAGCGGCGCCAGGTCAAGTATCGCATGAACCTTCTCCGGGTTGGCTTCTATTCCACAGGCTATGACCATGAAGCCCAAAAATTTTCCCGTCTTGACGCCGAATGCGCACTTTTTCGGGTTCAGTTTTATCCCAAAGTGCCCCATTACGGCAAAGGCTTCAGCCAGGTCGGCTACATGATCTTCCGCCCTCCTGCTCTTGACCAACATGTCGTCTACATAGATCTCTATATTTCGGCCAATCTGATTTTTGAAAACCTTGTTCACCATCCGAGTATAGGTGGCTCCAGCATTCTTGAGACCAAAAGGCATGACCTCATAGTAGTAGAGACCTTTATCGGTGGTGAAGGCAGTCTTCTCTTTGTCTCTGGGAGCCATCTTGATTTGGTTGTAGCCTTTGAAGGCATCCATGAAGGAGAGTAGCTCAAACCCGGATGTGGCATCCACCATTTGATCAATCCAAGGTAGGGGAAAGCAGTCCTTAGGGCAAGCTTTATTGAGGTCGGTAAAATTAATACACAATATCCATCTTCCTGAGGACTTGGTTAGTAGCACCACGTTGGATAACCAGGTTGGGTACTGGATTTCCTTTATGTGGCCGGCGTCTACCAATTTGTCTACCTCTTCTGCTATGATTTGTTGCTTATCATAATGGAAGTGCCTGCGCTTCTGCTTCACCGGATAGTGATTCAGGTCGACATTCAGGTGATGCTCAATCACTTCTGGGTCAATACCTATCATGTCAGAGGCAGACCATGCAAATATGTGTTCATTTTTTTGGAAAAATTGGCTTATACCTTTCTTGAGGTCGACAGAAAGTTCACTTCCGATTTTTGCTCTATTTGCTTCATCAGAGAGTTCCACCTCTCGAAGGTCTTCAGCCGGGCTGCCTCTCTTAGTATCCCTTTTCTCTTCGGGCAAATCTGGTCCCCAGCCAACCTGATATTTAGGTCGGAGGGAGTTTTTGTAACACTCCCGGGCTGGTAGCTGGGCTCCGCAGATGGTGGCCGTGCCGGCTGGGGTCGGGAATTTTAGGGCCTGGTGGTAGGTGGAAGGGACGGCCCTAAAATGGTTGAGTGCCACTCGACCTAAAATTCCGTTGTAAGTGGAGTTGCAATCCATCACAATGAAGTTGGCTTGCATTAAAACCCACTTATCTCCGTCCTTTAGTTTCAGCGGAAGGTTAATGACTCTTTCAGTTCGGTGGGCTTGCCCGGTGAAACCAGCTAAAGTGCCCCTCAATGGCCTGAGTCGGCTCTTGTCCAACACCATTTGCTCAAAAGCGCTGAGAAATAAGACTTCCACCGAGCTCTTGGTGTCCACCATCAGCCTCTTTACGGTAAAGTTGGCTATTTCAGCACTAATCACCAGTAGGTCATCGTGGGGCAATATTACCCCCTCCAAGTCTTCTGCAGAAAAGGTGAGCTCCTCCACCCCCGGGGCCGGACCCTGCACCAGTCCATATTCCCTCCCGGCCCGAACGTAACCCTTCCTGCCTGCCGAGGTCTTCTCTCCCGAAGCCAGTCCTCCTGCAATGGTTTCAATCACAGCAAAACATCCGCCCCCAGCCTAGCGCCTAGGTGGACTTCTCTCTCTATCTCTTTGGTCATGATTCCGGGTCGGCTGCGGGTCTATGTACCTTCGGAGGTGACCTCGGGCTATCAGTGGCTCGATCTCCTGTTTTAAGTCTTTGCACTTTTCGGTGGTATGACCGTAGTCCATATGGTAGCGGCAATACTTGGTTCTATTGCGCTTCTCGGGTCGACCTTTTATCCTTGGAGCTGGAGACAGGTGGTTCTGGTGCTGGATCTCCATCAGGATCTGCTCCCTTGTGGTGTTGAGGGGAGTGAACATAGTGAACCGGGGGTTCTGCTTTGGCTGTTGGGGCTGCTTGCCTCGGTCGTTTTGGACTTTACCCCCAGGTTGGGCTCGGGAGGTCTCTCCCTTCCTGCTAGCTTCCTTCTCCTTATCATCATCCCTCTTTGCCTGATGGATTTCTTCCGAGTGTATGTACCATTCTGCTCGTACCATCAGCTCAGATACAGTATCCACGGGGTCGATTGCCAATGAGGATGTAAGTGGGCCCGACCTAAGCCCACTTTGGTAAGCCATCAACGCCATAGAGTCCTCTAGGTTGAGGATTCGGAGGGACTCTTCATTGAATCTGGCTGTATAAGCCCTCAAACTTTCCCCCCTATGTTGGTTCACCAGCAGTAATGTAGAAGTGTGGCGGGTGGCGTGCTGGCTCCCAGCGAAGCGGGAGAGGAAAGCCTCAGCCAACTGATGGAAACTTGCAATTGAATCGGGACGAAATTTTTGGAACCAATCCAAGGCATTGCCAACCAGGGTGGTCGGGAATGTCTTCGTCTTCATGAGGTCGGACATGTCATGCAGAGTCATGTGGTGATCAAAGTTGAGCAGGTGGCTGGCCGGGTCTTCATCTCCATTATAGATGGCCAGGTTGGGCATCCGGTTGCCGGTGGGTAGCGGCGTGGCTAGTACCTTGGGTGAGAGTGGGCTTATGCCGAGCTGGTTGATGACCTTGGCTATGGTGGTCGTGGTCTTGGCCTGCTCGGGGTCGGCTTGAGCCGCCCTTTGACCTCTTGCCTCGCCGGGTCTTGCCACCTGCTCCAGGAATCCCTCTTCGCCCTGCGTCCGCTTTGGCCTTGAGTCTGGGATGCGGAACTGTGGACGCGAGGGCAGCGGCGTAGCTTCTTGCGAAGCCAGGGAGCCCTCAGCTAGCCGGACTACCTGTTCTTTAAGTTTCTCAAATATCTTCAGCATCATCTTTATCTCCGGTGACAGGCTAAAGTTGAGGTCTCCATCCGCCGTAGGGTTGGTTTGAGTGGCTAAGTGTATATGTTGGCTCGTCTCAACGTTGGTTGGGATTGGGTTTTGGCTAGGTACCTGCATGGTTTCGAGGTCCCCATCTGGGTTAAGCGAATCCTCTATCGGTGCGCTGTGGCTTCTCGTTTGTACCATAATGGTTTCTCAGTGAGTGGTGAAGGAGAGTGATAGAAAGAACTCGTTTCCCACAGACGGCGCCAGACTGTCGAGGTCGGATTCTCACAGTTGAGTTGGTCGGCTACGCTTGCCGAGCTGAACTTTCAGGTTGGCCTCCGAGTTGAACGTTTCAGATCGGCTACCTGACCTACACAAGGAAAAGGAAGGAAAAGGCCGGGTGATGACCCGGATTTTCCCTTCGGGCGTGCGAATGATTAGTATGTCCGAACTGGTAAGGTAGCTGAAAACATTTAATGATGAGTTCCCTGCGAAATAAAGAGGGTGAAGCTCTATTTATACTAAATTCAGGTCCGATAATATTTAATGCGGTGCAACTTTATGTCCCATCAATGCTTTATGTCTCATCAGAACAGTTGGTACTGAGGTCAGAATTTTCCGAAATCGAATCAACATCCAAATTGAGCATTTAACTGAACACGCTTGACTTAACTCTAATTAACTCGTCTCAACTCGACGTAAATAACTTCACCACAGCTCAGGGACCTCTCGTGAGTTTAGAACATAAAAATCAAGTAATTGTTAAATTGTTTCAGAATCTGTTCTCTTTAAAGATCTTAAGAGTCTGTTGACTTGAATTCGAGTTATGTAAGCGAAATTTTTTCTTTGCTTTTTTAACTTCAGCCGCTCTCATCTCTCTCTCAGCAGTGAGAGATGGCTGAAGCAGACGAATATGAAGACGTGGAGATGAGTGAGCAACTTCGCCAAAACTTAACACAGAGACTGCAGACTATAAATGAGATATTTGCTACGAGTTCCGACCAAGAAAAGGGTCTATTTGCAAATCGTGTGTTAATAATGTTTTGACTGCTTTCTCTAGCGACAAGAGTTTAGGTAAAGTTTTGTGTCAAATTTAAATTAATTTTTTTATTCAATTTCGATGGCATGTGAATAAAATTATTCATATCATCATATGCTTTTTTTTTTTTTTCAGTGATCGTTGACGGTAGGTATTCTGCTAAGAGGGTGCGAAGAAGAGTCAGGTAATTAAGTTTCTATAGCTAATTTTAGTTTTTTTAATTTTGATATTTAATTTTTTTGAAACTGTGTTGTATCTTTTTCTTTTTCACAGACAACAACGTCGACAACGACACCGAATGCAGCCTCCTGATAATGTGCGTGAGCTTAGGCTTGCCCTAGCTCGTTCTCAAGCTGGCTCGAGCAGAAGTGATTGGCGCCTTGCTCGGTCCCAAACAATGGAGGAAGAAAATCAGGCAAACCTTCGTTCTAGAATCCAAATGCTTACGGAGCAACAATCAGCATCAACCGTTCCGCCATTGATGCTTACAGACGGTGCAGAGGCAGGTGGAGACAGTGCAGAGGCAGGTGGAGACGGTGTAGAGACGGACAGTGACGGTGCAGAGACAGGTGTAGACGGCGTAGAGAATATTGGTGGATCAGATGTAGTAGAGGAAAGTGGACCAACTGTTCTGTTGTTGATGCCTACGGGCAGTGCAGAGGCTAGTGGAGGTGGAGGTGGAGAGGCTAGTGGAGGCGGAGGTGGAGGTGTTGGAGGTGGAGGTGGAGTTATAACTAGAGGTGGAGGTGGAGGTGGAGGTGGAGGTGGAGGTGGAGCTAGAGGTGGAGGTGGAGGTGGAGTTGGAGCTAGAGCTAGAGGTGGAGGTGGAGGTGGAGTTAGAGCTAGAGGTGGAGGTGGAGGTGGAGGTGGAGTGCAGGGAGATGGAGGTAGAGTGCAGGTAGATGGTGGTGTGCAGGAAGGTAGAGGTGGAGTGCAGGCAGATGGTGGAGGGCAAGCAGATGGTGGTGAGGATGAAAGGCAGAATCCTCGTACGGAGGCCGAATTAGAGTATGTCTATTGTTTACTAAATTTGGTTTAAGTATTCAACTTTTTACTGAATAACACACTCGATTGTTCGATTTTTCTCTATTTTCAGGAATGAAATTAACAAATTAATATATTTTGTTAAAGACACAATGGGACGCATTTCAGCATTAAAGGCCATGCTGATTAATAATAATGTGATGTTAAGGCAACCAGTTCTCGTCCTTGCAATATTGATTGTGCTCTTGGAGGAGTTTCCTTCTTCAGAAGATGTTATTACTTTTGATTTGCTCACACGAAAGGTTAAGGAATACATTGATAGTGCTTTTGGTTGTAACTTCAGTTCGGGATCGGTGGTTGCTTCCGATGGTCGTGGTCAATCATATTTTGAGAGTGCTATAGGACATCTTTTGCGAATGTACTCAGAATTTGATGAACTAGAATTGGATTTAACTTCTCTTGAAACTGATGGTTACCATTTTGTAGTTGGAAATGATGAAGGAAAGTAAGTGAGATAGTTTTCTTTTTGTTCATATTGTTCTTTTTGTTTTTCTGTTTGAGTGTATATTGATATATGTTTTTGGATCTGAACAGTGTTTTTGGTGAAATCGTGGCCCAAAAAAGAATATTAAGGGCTCATGAAGAGGAGAAAAAGAGATTGGTATTTCCACTTTTTTAAATACGCTTTTATTTTCCAGTTTATGCATGACTTTGACTGCTTTTCTTTGTTATAGGAACACGAGTTATTGATGCTGAAACAGCGCACAGAACAGGCAACAGTCAATTAATTTTGATGCGTGGTAATTTGACTTCTCATTTTTATCTTTTGTGTAATTTTGTCCTAATAATTTGCAACTGTTAATAAGGTTCTACTAGATGAAATATTTGGTCTTAGCGTTGAATAGTACCGGTTGGGGCCGAATTTCTTCTTGGCTATCAGCATCTCAGCCATAATTGTCGTTATATTTATGTCTTGCTTATAAGTTATTAGCTTCATTTTGATTGATTTAAACTTTGCATTGATTTATAAAATATTGATTTGTTTGTTTAATTTGTTTATGAGATCCATTACCTTTCATGTAAGGTCCGTAGCTTATTGGCTAAATGCCGCATTTTTTGTTTTTTGTTTTTTTTTTCCTTCTGTTTTTTATTTGTTGCCAAACAAAATTTACCTTATTTTGTGAACTGCATTGTCATCTCTGTGTGTAAGAGTGTGTATCATATCTGTGTGTGTGTTTTTGTATATATCTGTGTGTAAGAGTCTGTATATATGTATGTGTATATATAATTAGTATGTAAATTATGCAACATGACTATCCTAGAAGGATCAATTGAAATTTTTTTATAGAATCTATCCTTTTATGTACTGCATTGTCATCTTAAATATATGCCCACTTATATATTGAAGGATCTCAATTCTTTGGTCATTGCAGATTGTTCGTGAAGAAAGATAATACAGGAAAAACTTCATCAAGTGAGAGAAATTGAGTCACCATGAGAGTGAGACAACGCTAAGCTCCTCTCCTTTTTCATAGAAGACTTCCTCCACCATTCGTTTTATTGAAAAGTCATTGTAGAAAGGCCCCAACATTTTTTTTTTATTTTGACTGCTTTCTGAACTATTTCCACATTTTCTTATACTCCTATTTCCTTTTAGATGATGCCCTCCCAACAAAATACGAGCTTATGAATTTGGAACAAATTATATCATTTCACCAAAAAGTTAGAGAATCTTAAAAGTGTTTTTTTTATTCCTTTTATTTTTATACAATTCAAGGTTAAAAGTGTAGTTCGAACTCAAAATCTTTCATTACATCGAGTTATTGTGATCTCAACCCTCTTGTCTAACTCTTGGGTTAGAAAATGTTAAAAGTTTATTTAGCATATATAGTTATAGAATAAGGTTGAAATAAGTTACAAATATATATATAATATGTATTTGTTTAATGGGTGTTAAAAATATATAATTTAATACTCTTATATAAATAATATATATTTTTTATGATGATTAAATTAATTTTTCACCCAAAAATATTTTAAAAATGCACTTATATATTTTTTTTTAAAGAAAAAAGAGTTGAGCACTCAATTTTTAATGCATCCCCATTGTGTGCAAGTGTGTTTTTCTCGCTTGAAAGCAATAATGAGAAGTTCTATTTGTTTGAAAGAGGATTTTTTTTTTTATTCAATTTCACTTGATCGTACTATTTATGTATTACTTGTAATATAACAAATGAAAGTAGAAAATTATATACAATATCCTTTGTAAATATACTCATAATTAACTTGGTAGCTGAAGAAGCAAAAAATTGTAAGTGGTAACAAGAAACTATTCAAATTTTAAGAGCTAAATGGTTTACACTTTTAGTAAATTGTTATTTTGTCTAACCATTTTTATTTTATTTTAATTCTATTAGGTAAATGTGTTTGTTTATTAAAAAAATGTATCATTACGTGTTTTTAATCTTGTTAAATATAACCGATTTAAATAGTAAATACATAATTAGTTCACTTTTTCCTTTCTTCAAACAAAAAAGATTAAAAAAATGAAGAGCTCGTAATAGCTAAATCACGATGTTTCAGCTAACTCATTACCACTAAACGCCGAAGTCAGGAGCGGAAAGAGGGTTTCCGACAAAAGAGAGTTTCTTTTTGATGTTGTTCCAGGCTTTAGGGTGTCACATTTCATGTTTCTTTTCTGCATTTCTTTCTATTCATAGGTTGTCTTCGTCTAGATAATATCCCGTATCGGTCAATTGGGTCAAACACATTTACCCGATCCAATCTGAGTTGTCTGAAAGGCCCAAACAAGTTGCCACGTGTCAACATCGAGTTGTCAACTACAACTAAGCATAAAAGGAGCAAAAATTAAGGAATGTTATAAACTAAAACTAAAATGCTATGAAAACAACACTAAAATATAATGGGTGAAATGCACAAGACTCTATGTTTTTGTAAAGTTATACACTATGCCAGTATATTTTTAAAAATGCACGGTACTTTTATAATTTCTGAAACTAAGCACAATAGCCTTATGTGGTTTTAAAAATACACGATACCCTTTGTGGTTTTTAAAACTAAGTACAACACCTTCCTCTATCAAAAAATTCATATATTTTAACAGAAAGTATGATGCATGTGTGTCAAATGTATTTTTTTTGCTTAAATTATTAATTGTTTGGACAAAAATATCCATTTTTCTAAATCCTAAAGAAAAAAATATGTGTCATATAAGGGTATTTTTGACTAAATAATTAATAATTAAGTAAAAAAAACTTGAACAATCACATTTGATGCTCGTGCATCACATTTTCATTAAAATAAATGAATTTTTTGACACGGGGGGGGGAAGCTATTGTGCTTAGTTTTAGAAACTACAGGGGGTTATTGTGTTTAGTTTCAGAAATCACAGGGGGTTAACGTGCACTTTTAAAAGATCAGGGAGTAGTGTGCAACTTTACAAAAACACAGGGGGTCTTGTGCACTTCACGCAAATAAAATTGAGAGAATTTGAGAGAGTAAGATTTCTTGATCTTTTCAAGTATACATTTTTTCATACAAACTCCCTCTATTTATAGAGTTTTTCACCTCTTTAATAACATCACACATTGCATCACATTTCACATACATATAATCATCTTTTACTATACAGGAATTCTATAAACCTCTTTTGACCATTCAATTGTAGTAATTTTTTTCTTAGTCTAGGATTCTATGTAACGATGAATATCTACAATTTTGAATTTTTATAACAAGGAAAAAGAAAACCCAAAACTTAAAAATTAAAGCAACAACTCACACAAGGGGGAAAAAAAGGAAAAAAAGTTCTCTAAAGCCTAAACCCAAAACCAAAGAAGGCCTTATTTGCAAAAAGAACAAAAATTTTCAGCCCAAAACCCAATTCTCATAATAATAGAGCACCAAAAACAAAATAACCAAAAACATTTCTAATTTTTTTTCTTTCCAGTAATTTTTTTTTTGAGTCCTTTGAGATTGCAAGAGTTGGAAACTTTTTTTAGTTTTTAGGGTTTTGTTTTCCAAAATTAAGGTATGAAAATTTGAAAATTTTACAGTTTTATTATTATATTATTATTATTGTTTAAGAATGAAAATTTGAAAATTTTATTATTATATTCTTATTATTGTTTAATTTCCATAATTATGTAATATATTGAAATTATCTTTTTGTGTTTGCATTGCATAATCTTAATTAAATCTTTTACTATCTATCTCTTTAATATATATATGTATATATGTATCTATTATGTATATGTGTACATGTAAGGCCCAACCCGAGACCACATGTGTATATAGATCATATCATATATAATTAAATTATTTTATATACATTTACCTTGTTTTAGGTGCTTCAAAATTGATTTATGTGCATTTATCTGGATTTACTCGCATTTTATCGTTTAACGTATATTTGAGTCATTTATATTGTGTAGCTAGTAATTGGAACCAACTAAGTTCAATAGCTAACTAGAATAATTGAATTAGAACCAAGACAATTAGAATTAACACTAGAGTGACAAACTAGTAATATATAAGTTAGTTGAGGGGCACTCTTGTCCTAAAGTAAAATAACAAATGTCCTAATACTATTCTTGTTCAATCAAAACATACACTACACCACCCACACACACCAAATCTCTACAACACACACACACACCTACAATCAGTCCACCCATATACACACTACACGATTTTGTCAATGAAAAGGGAGAAGGAAGAAGAAGAAGAAGAAATGAAGGAGGAAGAAAGTAGAAGCAGGCCACTTTCAAGCTCTTCAACTATTTTCAATCAATTTTCTTCCATTTATAACTCTTGCAAAGGTGAGGGAGTTTTCATTCAAAGTTTTAAAGCTCGTCCAAGATTTTATGCTATAAATATGTTGATTAATCTTCCTTATATGTTCGTATGAAGCTCATGGTGATGATTGATGATACTTTGTGTTGTAGATCTAAGAACTTGTTTAACTTGTGTGAAATAGTTGGAGGAGTGAATGAGGAGATAGATGTGGTTCTTATACATGATAAGATGCATTTAGCTTCTATTTGATGTTGAAATTGAAAGACAAGCCTATTGGGTTTAGTAGGTGTTCTTGGTGGTTGATTTGGTTGGGATTTATTGAGTGATTTAAGTGTTAGATATTCATCCAAGAGTGTTAATCTATGGTTAATGGACTCAAATATAAGGTATAAGAATGATATTTGAGCATGCTTGATTGTTGATAGTGAGTTGTGTGTTTGCATAATTGATTTGAGCAAAATCCAAATTTTCCCGTTCAGCCATCCGGACGTTACCATCTTCATTTGGTCGACCTGATGGAGCATGTATCGCCCGGACCAATGCTTGCTGCCGGGCGTTGAGGCCTCTATTTGGTCGATCGGATACAGGCTGTAACGACCGGATGTCCAATTGATAGCTTTGTGCAACGAACTTGTTTTAGTGATTTCGGGAGCTTCCGATGTTGGATTGAGGCACGGTCAGTTGCGTTGGAATCGTATCGAACTCTAGTTTATTGTAATAGAATTTAATTTAGGAATTTGTGTCTTGAATTGGGACTAGATAGTTGCTAACTTCTATATATTGGTTACGAGGCTATAGAACGTAGGCCAAATTGATGTCTTTTATCAAGCATGATTCATAAGTATTACATGGAATTATTTGGAACTCCATAGGTGAGTTTATACCCGTAGTTTATGTACTTGCTTGTGTACATTATTAAGTCTTTATATTTGTACAATTGGAGCTTACATGCTTACATGCTACATTGTTGATATTACTGCTATGACATAGGCAACCTACTTTGTTGTCCTCCAAATATGTTATTACTTGATTAGTGCCCTCTCTCTCTTGGTATAACCCTTGGAGAGTCGAGACGTATTAGTACAATTACCAAGTAATGTATACAGCTTAGTGAACCCCACGGTAGAAGTTCCGATTCCCCTGGGCGGCATCGGACCGTCGGGTATAAGTCTCGGCTACCATGGTTTTGGGTTGCCTTCGGAGTGCCCACTCTTAATTGGTGTGATGAAGATGATTTGACAAGAAAGCTCGAGGTTGGCCATCTCCAGCAAATTCCCTGATATTGTATCCTTTGAACTACTTTCGCTTGGTACAACCCTCGGAGAGTAGAATTGATTATTTTGTAACTAGTTCAACATGATCTCGTTGTACTGGCTATTCTTGCTATTTATGTTTTCCTTCTTGTATATGCATAGCACGGCTTTGAAAAGGTTTGTGAAAAGATAAAACCTTTGCAAAAACTTTTCCTTATCTTCATCCTTACTGAGCTATATGCAGGATTAGCTCACCACTCTTTTAACCATTTCAGGTGAGGTCGAGGCCCAGCCAACAATACAGGTAAAGGGCGAGAGAGCTCTATGTGATGAGACCGACTTCTGTTTTATGTGACCTTCATGCTTGTCTTGAAGATAGGCTTGCTAATAGAATTGATAGTGTACTTTTGAACAACTTATGATATGTAATATTCTTTTGGATCCATAATTTCATACTAAGTTTGAGTACCATTCTTTTGAGGCCTAGTCGTCTGTATTTGGCCACGCATAAAGTACAAACCGGGATGTTAGGTCTTGTAATTATGAACATGTTGATGTGGCTTTTTGATGCCAAATGCCATAAGCATTCTCTTGAAGTTAATTGTGGAAGTTAATGAATGTTTAGGTTGTTAAATAATGATCTTATAGGTATTAAGCTGATTGACACGTCGCACTCTGACTTTAACCTCTGCAGATCTTGGTCCCGGGGCTTGACAGTACATGTTTATGTGTATGTATATATGCACTTATAGGCTAGCATTTTTGAAATTGTTCTCTAGGGTTTCAGTTTTAAGGTTTAGCCTCTTCTTTCTTGGAAAAAATAATTTTTTTAATGGTTAAAAAATCTTAATAAAGTTTTATAATTATTATTAATTTTAATTTGTAGTTGTAGAGAAGAGACCCAGATGAATTACATTGTTTTTGTTGATTTTTTTTGGGTTTTTGTTCCTGAATTGGTAGTTTAGTTGTTAATTTAGTGTTATTCATTTGATTTGATTTTTTATTTTTTTAATATATTTGGGGTTTTTTATACACGAAATCTGATTGTGTTTTTTTCTATTTCAGGGTTGGTATTATTGCCATTTGGTGTTTAATTATTTGAAGGTTTTGAATTTTGTTGTAATTGTCTCGACATGATCGATATAGGAGGTGTCGAGGTTGAAAATCTCACAGTTAGATTCGGAAGCTGCTTTGGCCGAGCTGGACTCCTTCGATCCGACTCCGAGCTAAACTTTCCTGGTCGGCTGTAGGTCCTGCACAAGGAAGACAAGGAAAAGGCGGGGTGACGACCCGGATTTTCCCCTCAGGCGTGCGAATGATTAATATGTCCGAGCTGGCAAAGTAGTTTAGAGCAATTAATAACGAGAGAGAGTAAATGAGGAGGGTTGAGCTCTATTTATACTAAGTTTAGGTCTGACAGCATTTAATGCGACGCAGCTTTATGTCCCATCAGTGCTTTATGTCCCATCGGAACAGCTGGAACTGAGGTCGGGGTTAATGGGGTCGGGTCAGTCATCTGGGGTTGATCATTGGGCTGAGCGAGCTGCTGGTGGAGCGCGGATTGGCCCATCTCCGATCAGGTCGGCTAATTTAGCTCAGCTCGGGAACCCCTCGTCAATTCCCCCCCCCAAGTCGAGATCGAGTGGGCGAGATCTAGAGGTAGAAGCTAATCCCGAGCTGCAGGTGCCCGACCCCGATAGAGTAGGGATGGCCACGTCAGCAGTGCATGCCCAACGGATGGCTGCCACGTCACCTGGCGGTTCTGACGAGACGCGACGTTTGGTCTTCCCGAGGCCAATTTCACGGGCGCCTATAAATAGGGCCGCCTCCTCCGAGTTTCACTGCATACTTCACTTTATATTTCTCGAGGAATTTAGGTCGGACGCAAGAGTGGTCGGACGCAACTAGCTCGGAAAGAATATTCTCGGGATTCTTCAGCTCGGACCAGAATAGTCGGCCGCACTCCGCAGTTCGAGAGCATTAGGTACGTCCCGACTCCCTTTAGTCATTCCTGTACATTTGTATTTGCTGTAGACAGGATGGGGAGGTCGGAATCAGAAGATTCTCAGGCAATGGATGTAAGGTCTTACGGCGGAGATGAAAGTCCGCCGAGCTCGGCATCTACCTCGAACAGGATCCGTGGCGGAGAGAGCACCAGCTCGTCCTCAGGGCCGGCTCGGAAATCCAATCGCGAGGAGAGTGACGACGACTGCCAAGTTATTGGGGTTAGACTGGTGCGAGAAGAGGCAGAAGAGGACCCTATGGCCGACCTGGGAGAATTCGATGCCGGGGAGGATGAGGAGCCGCTGAACCGACTGGAGGGCATCGAGATACCGCAAGAGTTCTTAGTCGGGGTGTCTGCCACCGAGCCGATCGAGGCTGTACCAGTCAGTGCTGTTCAACCTCGGAGCTCGGCTTCAGCCAGTGCTTCTTCAATTCGAGGGAAGAGGATTGAGCAGTTGTTTGCCTGCTGCAAGCGCGAGTGCCATTCTACAGTGCAGATGGCGAACGCAAGACTGAGGAACTGGTCGGTTGATTGGCATCACAAGTTGAAGGTTCCAGGTCGGCAAGAATCGGCGTGTTACCCCCCAGCCAACCACTACACCATATATGATCTGGCCTTCGACGTCATCCAGCTCCCCCTCCCTGGCTTCATCGTTGGAATCCTGAACCATTTCGAGCTCAGCCCGGGTCAGATGTCACCGAACGGTTGGGCCATAGTGGTGGCTTTCTACGTGTTCTGTTTGGAGAAGGGAGTGGAGCCGACCTTGCGTCGATTCAGGCATTTCTTCGTATGTAAGCCCAATCCGAAGCAACCGGGGTGGTTCCACTTCGCAGCTCGGGTCGGCCACTCCATATTCACCAAGTGGCACTCATCTAACAAGGGCTGGCATAATGATTACTATTGGGTGGAGTCGTCTGTGAATCCTGGATGTAGGTTAGACTGGCTCCCGAGCCTGAGGAAAACCGTCAATGATGATCTTAAACTCTCAAAGGAGGAGCGTGGAGAAGTTGCAGTGCTCAGGCCCGCGCACGGGATGCTGATAAACATTGACAGTGTGCTGAAATGGGAGCGAATCTGGGATTCAAAGTTATTTGGTCGGGAGCCCGACCTCTCAAAGGATCATCCCCACCTGATTCCCGACCCGGAAGGAGATGACGGGGCCGGCTCGGAAGAGGGTCAGTTTGCAGGATTGGCGTCCGACCTCCCATCCCGTCTTATTAACTTCACTTTATCTGGGTCTTCGACTCACTTTTGATTCCCTTTGCTCTTTACCTTTGCAGATATGGCGGATATGAGGAAGCTCGCGTACACCCAGGTGCGGTCAGGACCGGGCGGCACTGGACAAGGCCAGAGGCAACGCCACAGCGGCCAAGGGCGTGAGGTCGGTCCCGAGGTCTCCTCAAAAGGGGCTTCGGGGTCCCCATTGCCGAAGAAATCTGGGTCGGGCATAACGATCCCGGAGCGCTCCTCCCCCCGATCTGAGAACAGAAAGCGGCCTCGGCCCGGGCACTCTGGGAAGGGTAAGGGCACGGAGTTCAGCCCTCCCGACCAGCACATTATTGAGGCGTCCAAGGTCGATCGCGACCCCAAACTGGCGACGGTCCCAGCCGAGCAACTCTCGCTGGACTTGAGGACGGCCATTGTTACGGTAAGTCCTTAACCATCTTATGTAAAGGTCGCATTCTTAGCTCGGCTAATTGCTTTACCCTCTGCTGAACAGGCCGAATCTCACATCCTCTCTGCCCCCAGCTTCTTAATCAAGGCCCAAACTCACTGTGTTGAGCTCGAGCAACGGTATGTGGACGCCCGAGCCGAGCTTGAAACAGTGAGAGAGGAGGCTGCTCAGAGGCAGAGGGTTGATACGGCGGAGGTCGAGCGCTTGAGGAAGGAGCTGGACCTAGAAAAGGGCTGTCGCGAAGCCGCGGCCAAGGACGTCGATCGCTATAAGCGAGAGAAACGGGAGTCAGAGGCAAAGTTCAAGGAGTTGGCGGAGCGGGTCGGCGTCCACGGGGAAAAGGCGGTGGAGGCCTTCAAAACCAGCGACGCGGCGGTGGACTGGTGGGCCAGGGAAGGCGGGGCCATGGCAAAATCCGCGGAAATGGAGTTCTACTTCCGGGGTCAAGTTGCGGCTCGGGAGAGAGCGAAGACTTTCTTTCCATCCTCCAAGAACGACTACATCGAGATCTTGGAGGTCCCGCCGCCAGAATTCTGGGAGATCCCCGAGCTTCCCTCCGACCTGATATCCCAGGCCAAGGAGGTTTCTGAGTTTGTCCAGAAGGGCCTGGACCAGGTTGGGGATGAAGCTGAGGCCACCACCTCCACTGTCGCGCCAAAATAGAATTAGCAACGCCTCCCTAGTAGGGCTATTGTAATCTTGCCCGAGCTGGGCCTTTGTAATCATTTTCCAATTTTTAATGAAATATTTATTTTGGCTTTATTTGCGTTTCAATTGAGTTCGTACAAGCGTACTTTTCTCTCCGCAAATTTTCCTCAAGTTAGTGGGGTCGGACCAATTTCAATGGACCATACAAACTTAGGAGTAATAACCCGAGCTGGACGCGACTGATGTTTTAACATCCTAATCCGAGCTGGTATAATAGGGGCAACTCATAACGGTTACCGATTCGAACTCGTCAGTTCGTTATAAAAGGGGTCAAACTAATGTCGACAAGTATTGAGCTCGAGTTTTGACCCAAGCTAATACACCGACCTGAGGCCGGAATGAACCGAGTTGGGACTTAATCCGAACTGGCAAAACTAACCAAATTGTTATTGATTATGCCCGAGCTGGAACTTAGTCCGAGCTGGTTTACTTTATCGTTTGCTCGTGATTAAGCGTGGCCACCGCGTTAATCCGAGTTCGAGTAATTTTGTAGTTGTAGCATTTGCACCTGGGTCGGGCATTGCACTGGTTTGTGCTTGTTCCCAAGTCGGGAATTGCACTAGTTTACAAAATCGCATTGTATTGAATTTGTACAAGTAATGTTTCGGCCCGGGGCCTTTACAAAATACTTTGGCTCGGGGCCGTTTACAAAATATTACGGCTCGGGGCCGTTGACAGAATATTCCGGCTCGGGGCCGTTTTTAGACAAAATACCGTTTCAAATGTTCGGAATGCCATGCATTTTTTAACAGTTTTCCGTTCTTGTCTCGAAGGTAGAAGGTCCCGGGTCGGACTTCTTTCATGACCTCGTAGGGTCCCTCCCAGGTCGGGGAAAGCTTGTTAGTGGAGCGCGGCAAAAAGATGGCCTTCTTGAGTACGAGGTCGCCGACCTTAATAGGCTTAGGCTTGACCTGCTTGGAAAAGGCTCTTTTCATTGCAACTTTGCTGGCCAGCATTCTGATTTGAGCTTTAGCTCGGAGCTCTTCAGCGAGGTCGAGCTCTTCACGGATTCGTGCTCCGTTTATTTCTGGGTCATGGTGGAGGGTTCTACTGGTTGGAGACCCGATCTCCACTGGCAGCACGGCTTGAGTGCCGAAGGTCAGTTCGAAGGGCGATTCTCCCGTCGCCGAGCTGATATTGGTCCGCTGAGCCCACATCACTTCTGGGAGAATTGATGCCCATTGGCCCCCTGCTTCCTCCAGCTTGGTTTTCAGACCCTGCAAAATGATTTGGTTAGTTCTTTCAACTTGGCCATTACTTTGAGGGTGAGCAACAGACGAGAATCTGAGGTCGATCCCAATCTCAGCACATTTGCCTCGAAAGTATGCACTGTCGAATTGCTTGCCGTGGTCGGTGACAATGACCTTTGGTACCCCAAATCGCCATATGATATTTTTCCATACGAAATCCCAAGCTGCCTTTTCTGTTATTCTGGCAACACCTTCAGCCTCGGGCCATTTGGTGAAGTAGTCTACGGCCACGAAGGCGTGTTTCTTTTGGCCGAGACTGGCCGGCAAGGGGCCGATGATGTCTAGACCCCACTGATAGAATGGCCAAGGGCTTATCATCACTGTGAGGTCTACAGCAGGCTTCCGCTGCACGTTGGCGAACCTCTGGCAGGTGTCGCACTTTTTTACATACTCTTTGGCATCTTGCTCTAAGGTTGGCCAAAAATAGCCGTACCTTAACGCCTTCCGAGCCAGAGCTTTACCCCCCAAGTGGTTTCCACACACCCCTTCATGAATCTCCCGGAGTACATAGTTTCCTTCCTCGGGTGCAACGCATTTCAAAAGAGGCCAAGTGTAGGCTCTTTTGTAGAGCTGCCCGGCAATTATGACAAACCTTGAGGCCTGCTTCATGAGTTTCCGAGTGGCTTTTTCATCCTCCGGGGTCATACCCCCTTCCAAATAGTCCATGATTGGTTTGGTCCAATCTGGATTTAAGTTGAGCTCGGCTACCGCTCGTATCCCCAACTGGATACTAGGTTCAGATACTTCTTCCACGTGGACAAGGGTAGGTCGGCTTTCGCCCAAGGCTAGCCTGGATAAGGCGTCAGCCTTCATGTTCTCTTCCCTGGGAATTTGCTGTATCGTGAACCTTCTGAGTGTTGAGGTCAAATCCTTGACTCTGTTGAGGTAGGCTAGCATAGCACTGTCCTTGGCTTCGAACTCCCCAGATATCTGACTTGCAACCAACTGAGAATCGGTGCTTAGATCGATTGTCTGTGCCCCGAGCTGAGCATCAATTTTCAGCCCTGCAATCACCGCTTCATACTCTGCTTCATTGTTGGACGCCGAGAAGGCGAACTTGAGGGAGTACTGGTGCTCATGCCGGTTTGGGTCGAGGATAACCACCCCAGCTCCGCTCCCAGACTTCCCTGAGGCCCCATCCACATGGACCTTCCACACGTCCTCCGGGTCGTACTCTGCTCGGCCAGTGCACTCTACGACAAAGTCAGCAATGGCTTGGGCTTTGATGGCTGTCCTGGGCTGGTAGGTGATGTCGAATTGACTCAACTCAACTGCCCATTTCAGTAGCCTGCCCGACGCCTCTGGCTTGTGCATGATGGATTTGAGTGGAGCATCAGTCATGACTTTAATCGGATGAGCATCGAAGTATGGTTTCAACTTTCTAGCCGCCGTGATGAGCGCGAGGGCGAGTTTTTCCAAGGAGGAGTATCTCACCTCGGCTCCCTGCAAGGTTTTACTAACGTAGTAGACCGGCTTCTGCTCCTTGCCTTCTTCTCGGACTAGCGCCGCCGCCACCGCTGTTCCCGAGCATGCCAAGTATACTACCAGCTCCTCCCCCACCTCAGGTCGGGATAATAGAGGTGGCGAGGCTAAGTACCTTTTCAGCTCCTGGAAGGCGTTTTGGCATTCCTCAGTCCATTCAAAGTTCTTAGGGTTCCTCAATATTTTGAATAGGGGAGCGCACTTGTCAGCCGACCTGGACATGAATCTGCTCAGCGCCGCGACTTTCCCTGCCAACACCTGGACGTCCTTCACGCAGGTCGGGGGCACTAGGTCTAGGATCGCCTGGACTTTCTCCGGGTTGGCTTCTATTCCGCGGGCTGTTACCATGAAGCCCAGGAACTTGCCTGCCTTGACGCCGAATGCGCACTTTTCCGGGTTCAATTTTATCCCAAAGTGCTCCATTACGGCGAAGGCCTCAGCCAGGTCGGTTACATGGTCTTCCGCCCTCCTGCTCTTGACCAACATGTCATCTACATAGATCTCCATATTCCGGCCAATCTGGTTCTTGAAGACCTTGTTCACCATCCGAGTGTAGGTGGCTCCAGCATTCTTGAGGCCAAAAGGCATGACCTCATAGTAGTAGAGTCCTTTATCGGTGGTGAAGGCGGTCTTTTCTTTGTCCCCGGGAGCCATCTTGATTTGATTATAACCTTTGAAGGCATCCATGAAGGAGAGCAGCTCGAACCCGGAGGTGGCGTCCACCATTTGGTCAATCCGTGGCAGGGGGAAGCAATCCTTGGGGCAAGCTTTGTTGAGGTCGGTAAAATCAATACATAGTCTCCATCCACCAGAAGACTTCGTCACCAGCACCACATTGGACAGCCAAGTTGGGTATTGTATTTCCTTTACGTGGCCGGCGTCCACCAACTTGTCCACTTCTTCCGCTATGATTTGTTGCTTATCATAATGAAAGTGCCGACGCTTTTGTTTTACTGGATAGTGATTTGGGTAGGCATTCAGGTGATGCTCGATTACACTCGGGTCAATTCCTGTCATGTCAGAAGCAGACCAGGCAAATACATGCTCATTCTTTAAAAGAAATTGGCTTATACCTTTCCTGAGATTGGAAGATAGTTCGCACCCGATCCTTGCTCTCTTTGTTTCATCAGAGAGTTCCACCTCCTGAAGGTCCTCAGCCGGGCTTCCCCTCTTAGCGTCTCTCTTTTCTTCGGGCAGATCCGGTCCCCAGCCGATTTGATACTTGGGTCGGAGTGAGTTTTCATAACACTCCCGAGCTGAGAGCTGGGCTCCGCGAATGGTTGCTATCCCAGACGGGGTCGGGAACTTCAGGGCCTGGTGGTACGTTGAGGGGACAGCCCTGAAGTGATTAAGCGCCACCCGACCTAAGATCCCGTTGTAGGTGGAGCTATAATTCATTACAATGAAGTTGGCCTGCATCGACACCCACTTATCCCCATCCTCCAACTTCAGCGGGAGGTTGATGACTCCTTCGGCTCGGTGGGACTGCCCGGTGAAACCTGCTAAAGTACCACGCAATGGCCTGAGTCGGCTCCTGTCCAACCCCATTTGCTCAAAAGCACTGAGGAACAAGACTTCTGCCGAGCTCCCGGTGTCTACCATCAGCCTTTTGACGGTGAAGTTGGCTATCTCTGCGCTGATCACCAGGGGGTCGTCATGAGGCAATATGACCCCCTCCAAGTCTTCTGAGGAAAAGGTGATCCCTTGCATTCCCGGGGCCGGTCCCTTCGTTGGTCCATATTCTCTCCCTGCGCGAACATAACCTTTTCTGCCTGCCGAGGTCTCGCCCCCTGACGCTAGCCCTCCCGCTATGGTTTCAATCACAGCCAGACGTCCGCCCCCAACCTGGCCCCTGGGCGGACTCCTTTCCCTATCCCTTTGCTCCGAATTTCGGGTCGGCTGTTGATCTATATACCTCCGGAGGTGGCCTTGGGCTATCAATGCCTCGATCTCCTGCTTCAAGTCTTTACATTCTTCGGTGGTATGGCCGTAGTCCATGTGGTAGCGGCAATATTTGGTCTTATTGCGCTTATCAGGCCGGCCTTTCATTCTCGTTGCCGGAGGCAGGTGGTTTTGGTGCTGGATCTCCATCAGGATCTGCTCCCTCGAGGTGTTGAGGGGAGTGAACATCGTGAACCGGGGGCGGCTGCTGGGGCTGCTTGCCTCGGTCCTTCTGGGCTTTGGCCCCAGGTTGGGCTCGGGAGGCCTCTCCTTTCTTCCCGGCCTCCTTCTCCTTGTCATCATCCCTTTTCGCCTGGTGGATTTCCTCCGAGTGTATGTACCCTTCTGCTCGTACCATCAGCTCGGACACAGTATCCACAGGATCAATTGCTAAGGAAGACGTGAGTGGGCCCGACCTAAGCCCACTCTGGTAAGCCATCAAGGCCATGGAGTCCTCCAGGTTCGGAATTCGGAGGGACTCCTCATTAAATCTGGCCGTGTAAGCCCTCAAGCTTTCCCCTCGATGCTGCTTCACCAACAGCAATGTTGAAGTATGACGGGTGGCTCGGCGGCTTCCCGCGAAGCGAGACAGGAATGCCTCAGCCAGCTGGTGGAAACTTGCAATTGAACCTGGACGAAGTTTTTGGAACCAATCCAAGGCATTGCCAACCAAGGTGGTCGGGAACGTCTTTGCCTTCATGAGATCTGGCATATCATGCAGAGTCATGTGGTGGTCAAAATTGAGCAGGTGGCTGGCTGGGTCTCCGTCTCCATTGTAGACGGCCAGGTTGGGCATGCGATTGCCGGTGGGTAAGGGCGTGGCCAATACCTCGGGAGAGAGTGGGCTTACACCGAGTTGGTTGATGACCTTAGCTATGGCAGCCGCGGTCTTTGCTTGCTCGGGGTCGGCTTGAACCGCCCTTTTACCTCTCGTCGGGTCGGATCTTGGCATTGGCTCCAAGAAGCCCTCCTCTTCCTGCGTCCGTTTTCGTCTAGACTCCGGGATGTGGAACTGGGTGCGTGGTGGCTGCGGCGCGACCTCTTGCGGTGCCAGGGGGCCCTCAGCCAGCCGGGCCACCTGCTCCTTAAGTTCTTTGAACATCCTCAGCATCATCCTTATCTCCGGTGATAGGTTGGAGTTTGGGTCTCCTTCTGCTGCGGGGTTGGTTTGAGTGGCTAAGTGTATACGTTGGCTCGTTCCAACGTCGGCTTGGGTTAGGTTTTGGCTGGGCGCCTGCGTGGCTTCGAGGTCCCCTTCCAGGTTGGGCGAATCCTCTACCGGTACGTTGTGGCTTCTAGTTTGCACCATAATGGCTTCTCAATGAGTGGTGAAGAGAGTTATAGAAGAACTCGTCGTTTCCCCACAGACGGCGCCAAACTGTCGAGGTTGAAAATCTCACAGTTAGATTCGGAAGCTGCTTTGGCCGAGCTGGACTCCTTCGATCCGACTCCGAGCTAAACTTTCCTGGTCGGCTGTAGGTCCTGCACAAGGAAGACAAGGAAAAGGCGGGGTGACGACCCGGATTTTCCCCTCAGGCGTGCGAATGATTAATATGTCCGAGCTGGCAAAGTAGTTTAGAGCAATTAATAACGAGAGAGCGTAAATGAGGAGGGTTGAGCTCTATTTATACTAAGTTTAGGTCTGACAGCATTTAATGCGACGCAGCTTTATGTCCCATCAGTGCTTTATGTCCCATCGGAACAGCTGGAACTGAGGTCGGGGTTAATGGGGTCGGGTCAGTCATCTGGGGTTGATCATTGGGCTGAGCGAGCTGCTGGTGGAGCGCGGATTGGCCCATCTCTGATCAGGTCGGCTAATTTAGCTCAGCTCGGGAACCCCTCGTCAGGAGGTAAATTCTACTATTGCTGAACAATATTGATTGTTAAAACTGTTGATGTTTGTATTTGGTCTGCTTATAATTATATGGAATTGATGAAACTTATGATTACGAAACTATTGACTAGTACACATGAATTTGCATACTTTGAAGAAGGTGCATTATGTGGTGGTAGTTGATTGATATCTGTAACTGGTGTTTATGATCGAAGAGTCGTTATAACTTTTTGGATGAGTTCGATTAGAGTTTACAGTATTTTGATATGTGGCGTTTAGCTGTCGTGATATAGATGTTTATATATAGTTTGTTCATAATCATATGGAATTGGTCAAACAGGTGGTTATGAAATTGTCGATTAATATACATTAATGTGCTTACTGTGAAGACGTTCCTTACAATAGTAGAGTTGAGTTGATATATGTAGTTGTTGTTTATGATCAAAGAGTTGGATTAACTTTTTTGTTAGTTTGGTTATAGTTAACGTACGGTCATAGGGGATATGTTGTGAATCAGTGACATGTTCACCAATTTTTACGTGTGGTGAGTTTGTTGCAGTTAGTTTTTCGAATATTGTGAATTGGACAACTCATCGAATACAAACTTGGAATTACGGTTTTATGAGCTTGTTCGGAAATGGTGAGCTGGACAAAACGACAAATAATAGTTGCAGGAGAAGACGAGATATTGATTTACACTCTGGCACGCCAACCTGTGTGCCTGACTTGAGGACAATAGACTCTTAACGACCTAAAGTTTAACGACACTAGTCAGTCACTACCAAGTGCCTAACTTTGGCCTAATTGTTTCGGTTTCAAGCTAGTCTGTTAGGCTATTTTTAATGCAGTCTTTAAAATATAATTTTTTTTTAATTTAAATATTTTTAAAGACTTCAGTTTTTATAAAAGTACGTGGGGTCTACTACTTTTGGCTTAAAAGATGTCAATATAAAGACCCAGTCTCTATTTTTTTTAACAAATTTGTGAAAGAAAATGGAGACTAGGTCTCTATTTTGACATCTTTTAAGCCAAAAATGGTGGACTCTACGTACTTTTACCATGAATAGTGTTGTTTTTAGATATTGAAGTCTCTAAAAACACTTAAATTAAAAAAAATTTGTATTTGAAGACTCCATTGAAGATGCCCTTAGTAAGGTTATATAGAACTCCCTCGAGGTTTAGTGAATTTCTTTTCGATAAAAAGGTCTAAGAACCTGGTAGCTTAAAAAAAAAGGAAGCATGAACTTCTTATTTTTCTTGATTTACAAAAGTCCTTTCTTATTTATACCATGTATTTTCCCTCTTTATTTTTTTTGTCTTTCTTTATTAAGTTCACAACCCTTAATCTGGATTAGTTTAATGATGACTGCTTTGGAAAACTGCACCTTCCGATCAGGGGTGGAGCCAGGCCTGGAATTTGTTTTTTTTGAAAAACTGTTTTGGAAGAAAATTATCCATGTTTGGAATACATTATTTCTTCCTTGTAAATGAATTAATAACGTGGCAAATCATTACTTGCATATGATCTTTTGAGGCAAACTGATCATTAATAGGCTTATGTTTCATAAGCATAGCAAACAAATTATGCTATCTAAATTCCAATTCAATTGACATAGTTTCACTACTTATGTCTAACAGGCCTTTTCTTTATCATTTGTTTTTTGACAATCATTTCTCTCTTTTGGGTTCTAATGCTGTAGTATTTGATCAATTATCTAATTTCATATATCTCTCACCACCTCGAAAAAGACTTGTTCCCTAATCAGATTGCAAGTTAAAAAGTCTTGCTGATACTTCCTGTTAAATCATTTGTATAAATTTTGGGAAAATGTCGACTTAAAGTCTTGTGAAGTTAGGATCAAACTTCAATAGGCCTCTAGTTTTGTTAATCACTTTGGTTTGCAGCTTATAAATGTGTATTACTGCTCAGAAAACAAGTACGACATCAAAATGTCGTTTTCAATTGTGGCTTTAGACATTTTTGTTTATTCCCCCAGGGAAATTTAATACCTTTCATCATTTGGTTTATGCAGTGTACATTGGAAAGAACTGCTGAATCTCTCATATATATTTTGCCAAGATGAATTTATATGCCTTAGCATGTCAAGAAGATCTTTCTGAATATTGGAAGTCCTAACTTACCGGGCATTATGACGCTTAAGGACTTCTTCACTTTGGCTGAGATGAATAATGGGCTTACAGCCCCTCTCGAGTAAAGGAGTTGGTTGCTGTAATGCAGAAGGAAAAAGAGACAGTGTTGTGAAGAATATTGGTGATGCCAGTAGACAATGGTCAGCAGTTGCAAGTGCAATAGCTGCCACCGAGAACAGATCTTTTTATCCAGTTAGATGGACTTTGTTATCTCAACAGTTGGCCGAAAGATGCTGAGACATTTGGGTATAAAACAAGGGAGAGCTTTCTTGAGGATTCAATTACTGATTTACTATGAGCACTTGAAAGGTTGCAAGTAGACGGTGATAAGTCAATTTATTCTGGAATTTGGACGACGGTAAAAAATCTCCTTCACCACAATAGTTCTAAGGTGCAGGATAAGGCTAAAGCTCTATTAAGTAGCTGGAACAACGAGAAAGAAAACAATGCAGCTCCACAGGGCATTGAAAAAGTTGGGACATTGGCTGATGAAGAGGCAGGAGTAACTGTCGAACATGGGGGAGAGAGTGTTGGTTCAGCATCTTTTTTCAGGGATATAAAGCTTGAGGAGGAAGTTTGACTGTAGGGAAACAAGATGAAGCATCAAAAGATGATTGGGTACCTATAGGTTCTGAGACTCTTGAAACCAAAGGTGTTAAAGATACGCATAACAGATCTTTGGAAAATGCAATTGTGAACAAAGAGAAATCACATAGAACCGACTTATCTTCTTTGTTGAAGACTGCTAATGAGAACCTTCGTGTAAGCTTTTGTTTAGAGGATGCTATGTCACGACCCCATTTCGCTATTACGGTCTCTGTCACCACCGTTAACCTAATAACCCTAGTTATTCCAACACCTTTCAATTTGGGATTGTGATACCATGGACTTAAGAAGATCACTCCTCTTAAGTCCGCTAAGGCGCATTGCGTTGGCCAGTGCACTACTAACTGCTAGGTCTCGTTCTATCGTTTCATTATCAAGAAGTACGTTTCTACAAAGATAGCTCCTAAAGAATTTGGAATGGCGGTCGGTCATTGGTTATAACACTTAAATACAATTCAAGCTAAAGCCATGTTCCTTGGTATACTCCTTAAGCTTGGCATCTTCCTTAGGTGACCTTAACTCATTTAGTAGTACCTTTATCTAATCCCGTAGCTTAAGCTCTTCTGAGATTGAAATTCGATCTGCAGCTACAACATCTTTGCTATAAGTAGTAATTAACTTGACGATAACATCGTGATGAATGTTAATTGGATCTAGAACTACCCGGTTTCACTCATTAGGGATTGACACCATAGCTAAACATTGGATGGAAGTTTAAAGGCAAATGACTAAGTCTAAGAACCTTAACCCGCAAATACATACGTATCACAAGGCTATAAATCAGAATCACAAGATAAGGACACGAGTTAATTATAAATATGGGTACTAGATTCAAAATATACCATAACAAGTCTAGTAACATAACATACTAAGTAGGCTAATATCCCACTTTAAGAGTCCACCACAACCAACTAAAATGTCATCATACTTAACATACACAAACAAGATACTACACAAGAAGGTACAGATCCAAGTCAAAACAACATTATTCCACAAGCATATCAGACATCAGGTTCAACCACGGGATCAACAACAGGCTCATCAGGCACATACTCCACATAAACCACTTCGGACTCACCTGAAAACGTTAGCAAACGGGAATGGATTTTCACAAACTCCGTGAGGGAAAGAGGAATAGGGAAATTTTATAAGACGTTTTAATTTGAAAACCCTTTTGAAATCATGCCATGCACCTTAGAGGTATAACAAGTACAATAACTCAATTAACAGTAAGAAATATACAACAATTCGTTGAGGATACGATCACTTCGCTGATACCATCTCCTTATATCAGCAACACGATCATTCCTCTATACTCCAAGCAATACTTTGCATGTATGCTAACTATGATCCACGCCCTATGAATACTCTGTTCATTCAGGTTAGGGAATAGAATATCAGTAGTCGTGTCATCGCCTGACAGCCCGATACTGCCCAGTGCAACACGAACACTACCGTATCTATTTTATTGTTGTAACCATCCGCTTCGCTTTCATATTCACATTAGTATCAAGATAGAACATATAGCACGTAAACAAGTCATTTAGCAATTTAAACGAATAGGGACAACCAACAAAGTAGGTTGCCCGCCCGTTAACGTTCCTTTACCATGATATCGATCTTGAAACAATTAAAGTGCACATACTAGACCATTGGTTCATGTTAACAGCATAATAGGCATTAAATGAGTGATTGAGTCATATCGAATTAACATACAAGCCTAACTTTATGAAGCACACCTTCGTAACAACTATCGTTCACCAAATTCGAGTACAAGTAGGTCTAGCATGCATATACACATATTAGGACTCCATATATAAGATCATAACCATGATTTATTAACCTTTTAACACATGCAAGGACTTAAAACTTAAAGCGTTACAAAATGAATAGCCCAAATGATACATGCAGTGACTTATTCAGTTTAGTAGACATCCTTGTAGTGCATTCAAATTGCTCAAATTTCATAGGTAGATAGTTCATTAAAAATAGAGAGTCCTAGAATCAAATGGATCTGGATTCAGAGTTGAAATGAGCAAGTTATAACATTTACAAAAATATTGCGTAGTTCTGCCTACCCAGTGCGAGAACGATAAACTCTCTAGAATGGCCTTATTTAAAATGGTTCTGGTCAGAATTTGATGACTCAGGTAACATGAAGTTTGTTGTATTATGTCTTGTGTACAGCATATCCAAAAAATTAAATGGAGGGGGTAAACAAGGTAAAGCGGCTTTCTTCGCGCCTTCACCTCGTAAACTCCCGGTGAGTGCGCTTGGCCTTACACTCATATGCCTTTCGGGGAACACGAGGAAAAAACTTCAAGTAGATCGATCGAAACTCACAATGGAACTAGCTCGCAAAGAAGGAGCAGGAATGTTACAAGCTAACAAAAGGGGAAGCCTAATAGTCCTAATCAAAAGAAATGCTTATTTGGTTAAGGTTTACTATGTCAAAGTGACTACGCAAGTTCAAGATGCAGGTTAACAAAGTAAAAATCTGCGTACAGTAAATTCATATGTATGTACCCGACTAAAGTAGCTTTCATTCGAGGTTTTATCCACAAGATTAACACATGAAACCACATGGAATATGTTCTACTATAATTCTAGCATACCATAAGTGGAAGTTAGCCTTAACCATGTAGATCTATCATCACGATTCAGCCATGCAAGGACAATAAAGCAGATTTCATACATGCATGCAGTTACGGACTGAAATCACCCAAAAACTCGACCTTAACCACAATTTCTTTTTTTTTTTCTTAAAACATGAAAGTTGTTCTACTGGAAGTTTTGTACAACATATACAAAACTCATCAAATTCTATCAAGGTTTATCATGTCAAATGAGGCAAAAAATATCACTGCACAAAAATGAACAATCTGCCTATGCTCAAGTTAACTTGCATTATCTTCAAATCTATCAACATGCATGGCAATATAACACATGGTAATGCTCATGAAATTTTTAGAAAATGATTTATTCCCTCATCTTAGCTCTGCAACATGAAAAATGGCAAAAGAAATGGTTGAGAGATGGCAAACAATGGACTAAAGTTCCAGGTTAGCTCTTTTCTCCTATTCTTCTTTCTTTCTTGCTCTCTCTCTTCCTCTTTCTTTTTCTGCCTTACCCTTGCACTCTCCCCTCCCTTAGCATCAGATTGTAGTGTGTTTTAAGTAGATGACAGCTATAAAGGCTGAACAAGGTGGAGGTAATCATGACCTGCACACCTTACTTATGACACACTACTTACACACTCTAAAGCTATTGACTATTTTTCTTGGTTGGCTTGCTTATGGCCGACCCTCACTCACTCGTTGTATCTGATTTTGAAGTGTTTTAAGTACACTAGATGATGGCTGCAAGGCTGAAGCAAGTGGGGTAGTTGTGACCCTTGTTGGTCAAGGTAATGATGATTGCAAGACAAAGCAAATTTCATAATTCAAGTAAACATCATGCCTCTCTTGTTTTCTATCATCATGGCTGGTCCTAGCATGGCTATTTCAGATTCATTGAGTGTTATTTGTAGTGTAGTTGGTGTTGTGTAAGTGGTGTAAGAGGTCTATATACAAGTGGTAGTGGTTAGGGTCAAAGGCAAGACAAGAAGGCATGATTGCACCTTATGACAAGTTATGAATGTGCTTAAACTTTTGTTTTCAATTTTGATTTTCTTGCTTCCCTTTGGCCGTGTACCCCACCCCATTTGTCCTCTAGTTGCTGTTTATTAAGTGTGGTAAGAATTGATGATGGTGTACCATGTAAAATGCAAGTCAAGTGCAATAATAATGAACTTTGGAACAAGCTAGGCTTAGACTTGAAAGCAAACTTTATTCTTTTCCTTTTCCTTGTACATGGTCGGCCACATGGCCTTGCCATTTGCTAATTTCCTTGTCAAGTACTAAGTGCTAAATTAAAGTTAATGCCTAAGTTAACCCTAACTAATTAGGTAGTGGTTAGGTTAAATCGCTAGGTATTTTAGCTGTAGTGAATTAGTTTAGCTACTAATAGTAAATTAAATAGGATGGTGTAGATAATTGTATTGCAATTAAGAACTAAGTATGTCTTGCAAGAAGGCACAAATGGCAAGAAGATAAAGGTAGGCTTAAGAACACACATGGCAAGCAATTCAATAACGCTAAGTGAAGACATGGTCAAACCCAGGTCAGAATAAGGTCTTCCAAGTCAAAATTGTTAGATCAATGGTCAAAGTCATTCCAGCTAAGTTAATTAGATTATTTAAAAGTACTAGAAGACTACTAGATTATAATCAACTTCTAATTAAATAGATAATGGCACATAAAATCACGTAAATACACATAGGGTTGCGCCGGGCCTTACATGCCACCTCAACTGAAACTTGTAAGTTCTGCAGGTTTGAGACAAGGTATGCAGGGAAGGCAGATGTATGCTCCTGAGATAGACTCGGCTGATGATGTAAAGCAGACACAGAAGACTGGAAGTTTCTCCTGAGAAGTTTCACAAAGTAGAAGTCTCAAAGTCAACTTTAAGTACTGATGCCACAGATGCTCCGGAGTCTGCAACAGAACCTGGTACAGTGAAAAGTAGCGATGCTGTAGAAAGAGGCTATGGCAGTAAAATTTCCTCGTTTGATTATCTGAGGAAAGTTTTATCTGATCCAAAGAGCAGGTTGGATGATGATTTTTCATCAAGTTATTGCAGCAGCAGTATGGTGTTCAGAACAAAAGAAGATGGGGAATGTAACAGTGATGTTCTGCAAGAGTCAAATACCAGTGAGCTTAACTTGGAAAAGTCCAAGGGTTCATGCACATTGTCGTCAAGGAAGGAAAATGATGGGGCTGTTGATGAGGAGAATAGCGATCAAGGTGAGGGTGGTTTGCATGAGGACAATAATTTTTCAAAACCAAGAATCCTTAGCAAAGATCATGCAATTGGCAAGAAGTCCGATCTTGAACTGGACTATGGTCTAGTAGATCCGCTAGAAGTTGCCCAACGAGTTTCTAAATAGGGAAAAAGAAGTCGAGGATTGCAGGGAAAGAAGTTGCAGTTCCTCTGAGAAGGAATTAGGTAGTAAAGTTCAAGAGCCTGAAAGCCCACATTCGGTTAGTGAAAAACAGTGTCAAATTGATGAGAGCTCACCCGTGGAGATCCAAACTGGTCCAGATCTGTCTGCCGTCAATTCACCAATCGGGGAAAACCTTGCAACTAATGCAGGAAGTCTGGAAGGTGAACCAATAAGTGTCACACAAGATGCAGAATCCTCACAGCTTACTGAGGCTGCTCAAGAAGTAGAAGCCAATACAGATAAAGGCTCAAGAAATCATTTTGATCCGAATGAAGAAGTTTGCTCAGAGGATATGGATCGCCGAGGAGATTGTATCTCTCCTACTATCTCTCTTGTTTCTGCTTCGAGAGCAGCAGCAGCTCCTGGAATGCCTAATAGTCCTTTACAGTTTGAGGGGACTCTCGGGTGGAAAGGATCTGCTGTGACCAGTGCTTTCCTGTCAGCATCACCTCGCCGAGTTCCTGAAAATGATGCAGCTCTTTTAGCTGGGGAGAGAAATAGTAGTTCAAAGAAGAACCATGGCTTCCTTAATATCGATCTGAATATAGCCGAAAATGGAGATGATACAACCTCAGATCTACAGATGGGAAACAAATTCCAGTGTCCTCCGTACTTGCTTCTGGGGAATCCTCAGCGGGCGGGAGTCCAAGAAGATTACAAAGGCTTGAGTTGGATCTTAATCAAGTGATGATGCTCATGCTCCATCAGATTGGCAGCCTGAGATAGAGCTTTTTCATCGTCGAAATGGCCATCACAATCAATCTCCTTCTTCATCATCCTCCAAGCAGTCCTATTTGAGAAAAAACTGATCTGAACGACCAGCCAACTTTTGCCAATTTTTTATCCAGTAATCACGGTAATAGCAAGTCATCTCAAAATTTTAAGTGCTTCTGGAGGTATAAAATAGGATGGGTACTCTATAATATCGATCATGGGTATGAGAGTGCATTTTAAAGGAAAAGATTATGTTGCTCGAATTCTGCCCTTGCCAAATGGGAAAAGTGTAGAGTCTGCCATTGATATTCATTTGGCAAGAACTAGAAGTGTTTTTGGGACCGGATCTCCAGTACCATATTCCCATCCTCCAGTCTATGGTTACAATGGCCTTTCGGCCGGACATGCTTTGCCTTTCTCTCCTCTAGTTTATGGACCTGGTGGTCCCATTCCTTACATGGTCGACTCAAGAGGAACTCCTATTGTACCTTAAGTAATGGGCTATTCTGCAGCTCTTCTGGTTGTTTTCCAACAGCCACAATTTTGTTTAGCGTGGCTGGTGCGCCTTGGTCGAACGGGCTTGGGCGTCTGAGAAACAATTTTGATCTCAACTTGGGGTCCATACTTGAGGGAGGTAATAGGGAATCGGGAGGTTTGAGACAGCTCTTTAATCTTGACCAAGCAAGGTCTGTGGATGAGCACTTTGAATCCAACCTACAGCCGTCTACGAGTTCAAGCAGTGGTGAGAAACGCAAAGAATCGGATACCGGATGGGAGCCTTACCCCTTCAAACATCATTCGCAGCCAAGGAGATAGAGTTGATATACAGGACGACTCTTACAGATTCAGGTTAAGACCATTCAGTAAGGATAGCAGTATTACATTTCTAGTTGTCTTTGCGAGTCGATGTTAATTTAGTGGAGGAAAATCAGCTTAACAGAATAAACCAAACTACACTAAAGTAAGTCTTATCCAACTAGGTAGAGTCGGCTATATGTAAGTTGTTAGGTTTAAAATGTTTTTCATTTTCTTGCAATATTTTTGCATTTTCATAGGATGCCATTGCTACCAAGAGAGAGCCCATTTCATGTACCTTGTAATAGTTCAAATATATGAACGAAATCTTAGAAGAATGATTTTGATATGAAAATGGAGGATAACATGGTTGCTTTCCGTTTTCATTTGTTGTTCTTATCTTTTTCGTTTGATTTAAGAGAGGTTTATAAGTTAATATTATATCACTGAGAATGTTGACGCCGAGAATTGATATCGGAATTTCTCATATTTAAAGTGAGAACAATATCACTAGACTAAATGCGTAGTGGTGGTTGTTCTTACTTGAGAATCACAAAAAAAGTCTTAATGAAAATTAGAACTGTAGCTCTGTATAATAGAAACATCTTTTCTCGGACATTGTTTGCTCCTAGCTATCATTGTTAAGTGTGAAAGGGAGTCTCGCGCAACGGTAAGTTGTTATAGTGTGACTGGGAGGTCACGGGTTAGAATTGTGAAAACAACCTCTTGCACAATAAAGTAAAACCATATATAATAGATTACAAAGTGCGTTTAACCATTCTCTGAATCTTGTGTATAGTAATAACTTGGGTCTTGGTATACCAGTTGTTGTTTCTCATTGGCAAACAATCACAAACTGATTTAAGGAAATCTCAATCCTTTTGTCATTAGAAACCAATATTTGTCTTTCTTTAACAGAAAATTCTTCAATCTGGCCAATAACATCTCAATTCTCAATAAGAAATTATGCAGCAAACAAAAACACAGAAAGAAGGAACGTAAGGCCACGGGTAAAAGATGTACAGAGAGAAAAGCTAATTTCAAGGCATTGACATCAAATACGAGAAGTTTGAAATTTTCAGGAAGCACAACCAGACATACAAATGTGAATTTTATGCATTTTTGCTTAAATTTCTCTTCCTACGTTTGTAGGTTGCAACTATGCCACCTAAATCAAGAAGAAATTAATTTTTCGACATTGATGTGTGCAACAGCCATTACATTGCCTTAGCTTACCAGTATGTGCATGGGAGATATTTTAAAGATTTTTCTTCCGCTGCATTCATCAAGAAAAAGGTGTACTTTGATAGTGTTGATCTTTACGTCCGCCTCTTAAAATGTCAACTCTACTTTTAGAATCAAAAGTTACTTTAAGAATTCGTGGTCGATTCACCTTTTACACAATCATTAGAAATTCTTGGTCAATTAACCTTTTACACAATCATTCAATGTTCATAATCGTGTATTAAGAGTATGCAAAAAATAAAGATGTTTATGAGTATATAAACTCTATCATATATGGGAAGCTGCAGCATGACATATTATGCAGGTAATATATAAGAAGTGGCAGATGTTCCAAACCTGTTATAGTTTTACCGATTATAGTTGAAATTTAAACTAATCAGTGACCCTTCTTGTATTATAAATTATTTGGCCTGTTTGATATTTCAGTTGATCATATTATGTTCTTTGAAATTATGGAATGCCATTGTTTACAATTCTTCATATGTTGAAGTTATTTTATTTTAGAATTTGAAACCTCATTCTGAACAATTTTCTTTCTTTTTTCATAAGAGTTCATTGTGTTGTATCTGTGATAATCTTATATGTGCCGTTGCAAGTTGTTCATTCCGTGTCATGTAAAATTCAATCAAAGTTGGCTCTATTTGGTTCAATATGATTTCAAATGAAAAAGACATGTTGGATATGATATGGGATTTATTGAAAGTAGTTAAATGTTTACTGGACACGATTTACGATTTACGAATTCTCACACTGAAATTACAAGACCTTTCAAAGTACGAATAGGGTGCAGCCTTTACAAAGTTTTTCACTCACTCTTTTCTTTTGCTCTTCACTCTTGCCAAAACACAAAGACAGTACACCTATTTATACTAGTAACTAGGAATACAGTAAGTCACATACTAAATACATCTAAGAAGACTAAGAGACACATTTTAAAAATGTATCTAGGAATACCAAAAGACACAAACTAGAAACATGACTAGATAAATTTATCTACAATTAATCTTTCCTTGGAATGCAAAACACTTTGAACCTTGTCTCTTCATTTCCTCGAGAATCCAAGAGTTATCTTGGGTTTTGGTTTGCATTCTCCAACACCCCCTTCAAACCAAAACCATTTTATGCCAAGTAGTGCTCTTAATTTCTTGAATGTTTCAGTAGGTAGTGCCTTCGTAAAAATATCAGCAACTTGATCATAAGTATTGCAGTACTCTAACAAAATTGTTTTCTTCTTGATATGATCTCTTAAGAAATGATATTTGAGATCAATATGCTTGTTCCTTCCATGTTGCACTTGATTTTTGGACAATTCAATTGCAGACTTGTTATCGACAAAAATGAGAGTGGAATATTTGTGTGGATGATTAATTTCCTTCAACAAATCCTCAACCATATAACTTCACAAACTGTTGAAGACAATGCAACATATTCAGTTTCGCATGATGATAATACTATCACACTTTATTTCTTAGATGTCCATGTAAAAGTTGTAGATCCAAGAAAAAACACATAGCCAGTAGTGTTTTTCCTTTCATCTTGGTCACCTCCCCAATCACTATAAGAATATTCATGAAGAATAGCTTCATCCATGCAGGGATAAAATAGACCAAAATTCAAGATACTTTTGATATACCTTAGAAATCTTTTTGCTGCAAGCCAATGAGATTCTTTTGGAGCTTCCACGTATTTGCTCAACAAACTAATACCATAAACAAAATCCGGCCTTGTGAATTTGAGGTAACGCAAACTTCCAATTAAGCTCTTGAAAATGGTAGTATTAACACATTTTTATTCTCCTTCTTTTGTTAGTCACAAACCAGGAGGTATAAGAGTTTCAACTGGATTGCAATTTTTCATCTTGAATTTTTTAGGTAATTCAATGGCATACCTCTTTTGCGAAATGAATGTGTCATCCTTTTGATTCATCTCAATGTCAAGAAAGAAAAACATTAGTCTAGCATCAATCATTTCGAACTCCTTGAACATGGCTTGCTTGAACTCATCAAACATTTCTTGATTATTCCCGATGAATAACAAATCATGCACATAAAGATAGGCTATGAGCACATCACCTTGACCATTCTTATTTGTATAAACTGCATGTTCAAATAGACACTTCACAAATCCATTTTTTTGAAAATATTTGTTGATTTGAGAATTTCATGCTCAGGAGGCTTGTTTAAGCCCATAGAGAGCTTTCTTGAGACGGTAGACCTTGTCTCGTGCCCGTCCATAACAAAACCTTCGGGTTGATCAACATACGCCTTTTCTTCAAGTATGCCATTTAAAAATGTTGACTTCACATCCAATTGATCAATTTTTCAATAATGATGAGCAACAAGAGAAATCATCATTCTTATAGTGTCAAATCGAGCGATTGGTGCAAACACATTTTCGTTGTCAACTCCGTACTTTTTCTTGTATCCTTTCCCCATAAGTCTCGCCTTGTAATAATCAATCTTGCCATCAACTGTCCTCTTGATTTTATAAACCTATTTGACTTTAATCGATTGCTAGCCTTTGGAAAGCCAGTGATGTTAATTCCCAAGTATCATTCTTTTTGAATGGCACAAATTTCTTCAACCATGGCTTTCTTCCAACAATCTTCTTGAATTGCTTCTTCAAATGATAAAGGTCCATGATCGACACAGAGACAAAAGAGATTTGTCTATTGAGTACCATTATAAATTTCTCTTTGGCTGCGAGTCTTGATTGGTGGAGATGATGATGAAAACTGTTTGAATTTTGAGATGATCATATTTGTGGTGAACTTTGATATTGAGAAATTCTCGTGCGAGAAAGAATTACAGCTCTTTGTTCCTGATTTTCCTGCCTTCTCATTTCTTCTTCTTCAATTTCAAGTTGGTTCTCTTTGCTTGAACCTTCTTGATCCCATTGCCAAGCTTCATCTTCACAAAAAAATATCTCTACTTACCACTATTTTATTTGTAAGTGGGTTGTAGAACTTGTAGACCTTTGACTCCTCGTTATAGCCCACAAAGATGCATTTCTCAACACGATCATCCAACTTCTTCCTTTTCTCCTCTAGTACATGATGAAATCAAACACAAGCTTGAGTTCTAACTTAAGCAATAATTTAATGGATGATGATAACATTATTCTTTAATGTTTATTTATATAATTGTATTTTTAATGTTTATTTTATATAAGTTAACTCTTCATATAATTTACTTAACAAAATTGCATCTTGTAGCTGATAAAAATATATGAACATACAAAAAATACCACTACACTTAACGCTTTTTTTTTTTTTTTGTAAATGTTAAAACTTTATACAACAAAAGTAAAACTTTAAGACGAATGTTACACTATACAAAAGGTATAACATTTTTTCCACTAATTCTTTTTCATGCTATTATTACCTTACCTCCTTAATCAATGTACAATGTAGCATTTTTTCCCCTCACAATTATTTAGAACCATTTAACCTTTTTTCTGTTACAAGGTAAAAGAAATAGCATTGTTGTACATATCTATATTTTATAACAACTATAATGGACATTTTTGTTAATTGAAGTACGGAAGCATTAAATAATACAAAATAACATTAAGGCGCCAAATCTTACACTATTTGTACATTTAGGGGTTAAAGTAGTACTAACCTAAAGAATACTAATAACACTTTACCCTTTTAATATACAAAGTAAAACATTTTTTACTATAAGTAGATTATAGAACGAGAACAGGCTAGTAATAAAATACCATCACTGATTTGCATTTTGTAGTAAGGTTATTTGGTATTTTAGTCTTTATGTTTTGTAGCGCAATATCTGTAAACATGTCATATTAACCATTGGATATTTGTTATTATGAGTTAATATTATAGTGATCTTTTGGGTATATTACATGCTCTAATATTTAGAAGTGTAGGGTCTTCTTAATTTCATTAGTAAGTTTTTTTTTTCGTTTACATTCATTAATAAGTATTTGTAGATTTGTGATATTATTTGTATTAAGCTTTTCATAGTTTATAAATGATGGATCATAACAAGTATTTTCAATCCTCTTTATTGTAGTAATACAAAGTTGAATAACATATGGTTCCTCGCGATGTTGCAAATAACTCGTCAAATTTGCTTTATTTGAGCAAAGAATATATACGTGACAACATTCTAGTTATGCAATTGGGACAGGGTTTAGTATTAGGAATTAGAGCGTGGATAAAGATAAATTTACTAATAAAGTAAGGAGCCAATTATTTGTTTGTTCTTGTGGGGACTTTCAAAAAGAAAGTATTCTTGGAAATGCCACATAGTGAGGTATTGACAAAATCATAATAGGTAGGGATTAGTGGTACCATTGTATGTTTGGATTGTACAAGGGAAAAGAAAATAATTATTATAAATAATATTAGTAAACAACAGCAACAACATGAAGAAGAAGAAGAATCAGAATCTTATTAATTAATAAACATATTACAATAATCAAAATATCCTTCAAGACATAACATATTTCAAACCTAATTCTTTATATACAAGTTATTGTTTTAAGAATAAAAATAGTTATAATTATAATAATAATATTCCTAAATATTAATAATTATTAGAACTAATATCAATAATAATAAAAGTGATAATCTTAATAAATAATAAAATATTACTCAAAAAGCAATATTAAATGTTGTTAAGAGCACCGTTATAAAGCTATATTCTCCAAGAATCTATGTAAAGCAAAACCCAATTGGTAGTTTGAAAAGGACTAAAAAAATATTTGAATGATCAAAATAGGACTAAGATTATAGTTTAGTGACCTTAAGTTTTTTTTAACCAAATAAATATGCATGCTCATAATTAAGAATTTGAGTATTAGTAGACGATGGATTGGATAGGTACAAAGTTTGAAAGATTTTCTTGTTCTTCTCTTTTGGTAATGTAACAAAAGTTCAACATTGTATCCGAGTGTTAAGGTAAAATACTTTATTAAACTACTATTGTTTGGGAGTTTTGCTCATGTTTAATGGCAAATGATCAACTGTGCTCATAACCAAGTAGAATGGTAATAAATATCTCGCAAGGAGTTGGAGTTGGCGACTCTGTTGTAGATGGATAAACAAGAAAAAATGTCTTGCCGAGTTATTAAACATTTATAATATTTGACTTTAACCTCCTATTAAACTAATGTAGGTTTGTATGTTTTGGTCATTTTCAATTTCAGTGGATCATATTCACTTGTTTTTCTTTATTCCATCCTACAACTACAGTTGTCAATTTTGATATATGTTATACACTAATAAAGTTTTGTATGTGTTATGAAATAATTGCTATATAGAGAATAATATAAGAAAGAGTTGAGAGAAACTAGAGAGAATTCTATTGATTTCACTATATACTATAAATTACAATAACCTCTATTTTTATGAATAATAAGGTTACTATACAATTATTATTTAAAAATATTAGTGGTTACTATTTTCACAATACCACTATTTGAACAGTGTTTGATGTGGTTGTATTTGCAGCACTCAAACCACTATATTTGTACTATATTTGTACCTTAAGTTGTGGAACAAATGCAACATTAATGCACTTTCGTTGCAATGTAGGTTGATCCTTAGAAGTGAAGAAATCGGTCTTAAAACGATAAAATACAAGTCAAAAGAATTGTACGACGGCAAAGACTCGAGAAATCAGTGGAATGAAGCCAATCACTGGCGTAGCAGAAGCGCACTCGAGCACGCCTACTGGGCGCTCAAGCGCGCCCTTGAATCCTGGCCTATAAATACCCCCAACGGAAATAAGATAGTTTTTATCATTATTATTATTATTAATTTAGTTTTAATTATATTTTTAGCTATAAATTTAGGTTAGTTTAAATTAGGGTAGTTTAATTATGTTAGTTTAAATAGTTAGTAGTTGGGAAAAATACGGCAAAGGTAATGCTCGAATTTCCGGAGCAGAGAAAATGAAAGAAATCTCGTAATTGTGCTCGAGATTTCGATCTCGATCCTCGACTTTATTTATGGGGAAGCATCTCTTTAATCTCTTTTATATTTGAACGTTGTTATAATGCCCGTGTTAATTCGTGTTTATGATTATATATTAGTGGTCTTTTAATATTTGGTCTCCAATTCGGATAATTTAATTTATATGCAATATACGGCTTGTATTAATTCAATATTATCTTTTATACATAATGCTTTTAAGTAGATGATATGATTGTTTTATCTTTGTGTTATATATTTATGCTTTAATAGTGAATCTATAGGTTGAACCACGGATTCCATGAGACTATAGGTTGTACCATAGTTTCTACCCGAGTTGAAGTTATTGATTACTTAGTTAAAATTAACCTTTTACACTAGGTTGCAAGGATAGATCCATACTACGGTTATATAACAGACTCGTAAATGGAACGACACCTACAATAGAGTTAGTAATCGGGACTTTAATAGACTAAGGTAATTGACTAGGTTAATACTTGTAGCTTAAACCTTGCATGGAATTAGAGAATCCTGGATGCCAAGCCTAGATTAACTGTCTTAATATTTAATCCGAGCTTTAGAAAACCTTCCCATATTTACACTCCCAACTCTAACTTTAGATTAGATAATTTAGTTTTTCTTTTCTTTTTATCAAACCAACCAATCTATCTGTTTTTACTTTTCAAACACTCATTTTAGACACTTTTACACACACTTCTTCAACCGAACTAACTTAGGAGCTTCTCTCTGGAATACGACCCCGCACTCTAAGCACACTATACTACAAGATCCATGCACTTGCGGGTTATTAAAACTTGGTCAATTTTACACCATTTTATAACGCACGACCTGTTAGCATCAATTTGATACAAAAGTCGTTCAATCTTATTAATTTCTTCTTTAGGTGTTAAGAATGATGGATGAATTAAAGTAGTCTCAACAGACTTATCCTGAAAGAGTATAGACTTTAAGAAAGTGGGTACACCCATTTTCCTTGAAAATGAATCAGAGTAGGGTTGAGTCATAACATTATTAAGGTCATCATGTCCTTTTAAGTGAAACATTTCCTCAAATTCATTTTTTCTATCAGATTTCTCCCAAATAATCTTGCTTATATCATTAGTCTGTTCAAATGCTATTTCATCAAAGGGGTTCACAACAGACTGAATGTGTTGATCTAAAGATTGAAACATGTGAGCATTGGATTGGACAAGTTGAGAAAGTTGGTCAAACTTGTCATTGGATTCGGAAGCAGAGTCAACCTAATCATCCTAGTGATCATTTTGTTTGAAAATATTAAATATGGGGTCACCAGATGATTCAGATTGAGAAGGTGCAAGGACTTGACTTCAAAGTTTTGAGAAAAATTTTCTTCACCCCAAAGTGATGGTTGGATTTGCCATCTTGGAGTGTGTGCCTCAGACATGTTTTCTACCTCATTCCTAGTGGTATACTCTCTACCCTGATTATCTCCATTAAACACTTCTACCTTATCAACCCGGTTTCGAATAGTTTCGTGATGAACAAAACTATATTGGTCTTGTGAACTCATGACAAGTTGAATAGAGTGTTCATCTTTTTCCCACCCATTTGTGCTCTCGGTTAGTTGACCGATTTAGTCTTGTAGCCTATCTAAAGTTTGGTGGTTGGTTTCAACAAGTTGGACAAACTTGTCGTCGAAGTTTGGTTCAAGAAAGGACAGTTAACTGAGTTAGGATAGCAAAAGTTTTGTTTGAAATAATTACTTTGAAAGCTTTTGCAAAACTCGGAAGAATTGAAGTTAGGGTTTTGAAATGTAAAATTTTCAAAATTTGAGGCAAAAAAAGATGCTTTATTTTTATCCCAAAATAAATTTTGATGATTTTACCACTCTGGGTTATATGCATTTGAGTAAAAATCATTGTTCAAAAAATAATCCTGAGTAGTAGAATCATGACTATGAAAGAACTTGGAATTTTGGGGAGAATTTACAGAGGTATGCCCATATTGAAAACAAACTTCACATGTATTTAGGATAGGGAGTGGGGTTTTGTCATTAAAATCTCATTGATCGGATGACTCATCAGGTAAATTTAGAAACCCAATTTTATCAAAATGAGTCATATTTTCGATCGTCTAAATTTTCCCACAACAATTTTTTTTTATTTTTTTGAAATAAATAAAGCAGATAAAACAAACACTTAAAACAAGTTCAAAAACACTTTATTAAAAACTAAACTCTGCCTCCCCGGCAACGGCGCCAACATCTCCAAACCTAAACATTGCTTGTACTCAAGCAAGACTGCTTCAAAACACATTGACTTTTTAAAAGTGAAACCTCAAAATATTTGCAAGTTCAATTGAAAACAGATGAACGCAACTCTATTCCTAACTTTTGTCAAGAATGAATGTTGAGAAATGTAATTCCCTATTTTGTACAAGTTTACAAGTAAATGACAAGAGCAACAAGAGAACTTTTAAATAGTTTTCAAAAATAGCAACTCTTTCAGAATTAATCTGTCAATTTATTCGAAGTATGTATTCAAAAGGTAACTAAGCAAATTAAGTTCAATAGATTCTCAATTTTCAGGATATATAAACAGATTAGACTTTGATACTCTTACCCATTAGTAATCAAACCTTTGATCATGCCTTAACCCTTTTTACATTCGCCAGAAAATATAAAAGTACAATTTCTACTATCTCTATGTAGTGTTCAATTTCCTTTGCTTTCTGGATATCCTATGTAGCGGGGTTTAAGGCCAACAATCCTCAGCCAATTGACCAAGGTTGCCAGGTTTTAAAGGGACCCCTACGTGCCTTAGTCACCAAAGATATCCAGGCTCGAAACCTTACACTATAGCACATACCCCAAATTACAATGTTTAGGATAATAGTGCTATAGATATTTACAACATATTTACACAAAAACTCTTCAAAAGTAGGGATATGTACATCTCTTTTTCTTTTTCTTCTTCTTCCCTTTTTTCTATTTTTTTATTTTTTTATTTTTTATTTTTAGAGTATACATACAAACAGAGTAACGGAACATAATGTACAGATATGACATAAAGGTTCAGGTTTCAATCACAAGAAGTTCTCATAAGTGCCCGACAGCTACTGTTCATTAATATTCAACTCTGAACAATGCCTAACAGCTACTATTTATTAATATTCAATTCATAACACTCCCCCTTTGAATATTTAATGATCAAGAATATGCCTCATTAAAATCTTATCAAGAAAACCTAATGGGATAAAAACTTGAATAAGGAAAAAGAGTACAAAATTCTTTGTGTATGCCTTTTATACTGCCTCATTAAAAGCCTTGCCACAAAAACCCCATAGGACAAAACCTGTATGAAGGGAAAAATAGTGCAGTGCCTATGTCTCCCCCTCTTGTGGGCATATCAAGAATGATCACGGAGTCGCCGCAATGATTTTGTGAACAAATCAACAAGGTTCTCACTTGAACGAATCTAATGAACCTTGATTTCATCATTCTTTTGAAGCTCATTAGTAAATAAGAACTTTGGCGAGATATGCTTAGTTCTATCACCCCTAAGATAGCCTCCTTGTATTTGGACAATGCATGCAACATTATCTTCATATAAAATAGTTGAGCTACATTTGCTTGTTGAAAGATTGCATTCTCCCTCAATGTGTTGTGTGCTTTAGTGAACAAATCCCTGGATTTTTACTTGACCATAATTGTTGAACATCAACAATACCATTTAATTCAGAATAATACACTTCATTCTATCGTCTTAAAAATAACCACATAATCTTTGCATAATGTGGTTGGACTGTGTTTGTTGAAGAGTTACCATATAATTCTCAAACATGTTACATGATTAAACTCAATCATATACTTTCTTGTTATAACTGAAGACATATTCTGTTTGTGCCTTTACCTTTTAATGATTAGATAAACAACCAGTATTCGTATAATCAATTATGGTTGATTTTGATAATTTTGAATAAAATATTCTCTCTCTAATATTTCACAAAGATTACAAGTATGTGTCCATTCCAATGTACGTACTATACCTGGCTAACAAATAAACAAATAAAGGCAACATCTGCCCTTGTGGTATTAGCAACATACTTTAGTGTACCTACTATGCATATGGTACTTCTGAATCAATAATTCATTCATTATCTTTCCAATGATGGAAATTATCATTTTCAATATCAAGGAATCATTCTATTTTGATACCAAAAATATCAGTTTCAGTATTTTGTACAAGATAGATTTATATTTTCAATAGTAAATACCGATATTCAGATCATGAAAATTCTTTCTTTACATGATCTATAAATCTCATATCATTTGAGATATATTGTTTGTTTATATAAGCTCTTCATGCTTCTTTATGATATATGTCAATAAACATCAATCATATATATATATATATATATATATATATATATATATATATATATATATATTAATATTTCGCCACATTCTTTTAGAATGTTTTCATTGATACAAAGATCTTTGTAATCAAATACATTTTTCGAGATTTTCATTCATATGTTTCATGCACATATAGTCCTTCCAAGACTTCAATATAAATATTATTAATCCGTTAATATATGCTTCAAGCATATAGAGTCCTTCCAGGACTTCAATAAATATCATTATCACATGAATATATGCTTTAAGCATATAGAATATTTCCAAGACTTCAATATAAATAGCATTATCACATGAATATATGTTTTAAGCATATAGAGTCCTTCCAGGATTTCAATAATATTTTCATGTGATTTATATAAGTAAAATATTACTATACTCATAAGACGAATGTGAAGTCCTTATTCAAAAATTACCAGACTGATATCAATGTAATTTTCTCAGAAAATATAGACCAAGGTATAATCACACAACGCACTAACCCACTTCTTGTTTGCCTTCAAACAATTTAAGGAAAAACCAACTGTCATGATTAATTTCTTGTAATTCATTTCGTTTCTAATTTTATTTCTCATAGTGATGTGATAATACAATACAATGATCCCCCTTAATCCTATCAACATATTTCATGTGCATTTATTTTCTACCTAGATTGCGTCTTTGTTATTATTGTTGGCCAATCATTTATTTGTCAACATTCATGAGTGGACTTCAATTCAAGATCCTCGATTTCTTTCATAAAATCAGTAGCTATTGCATTTTTTCAAAAAAAAATTGATCAATTTCTCTTTGTGGTTTCATTCTCTTTCAAGAGTAATATAACTGAGTGAGTATTCTCAATACTTTCAATATCACATCATATTCAGGTACCTGATACTCTTTTGGAATAATATTTCTCAGTTATATTTTCAACTCTTTGTCTTGACTTCTTCTTGATATCAAACAATTCAAAAATACCAATTTACATATTTTGTTCCTTTGTTTTGAAAACCGATATATCTATTACGCTTCAAGCATGCAATAGACTATATTTATTTATGTTTTTCTCAATTGAAACATCAATTCTATTATGAGCATTTATAGTTGGTAAATATGACCGAGTCACTATCTTTGCATCTGGCAATACATTTCATAATTGATTTGCAATGTTTTGCAAATGAATAATTTGTTGAACTTTTCGTTCATATTAATTTATACGAGGATCAATATGATAATGATTTTCATAAATATTTTATTTTTCTCCCTTGATGCTGAGAATATCATTTTGTTTATTTAGCAAAACATGCTATTGAAATATATTCCATCAATGGTCCATATATATAATACTTAATGAAATTTCAAATAATAAATTCTCAGTTTTTCTTTATAGACCCATCTTTATGCGCTTGTAGGGGAGCAATTGAAACATATATTGCGCAAAATATTCTTAGATGATCTCTGAATAATGGGGAGTATATAATTTAATATATTGGCTTTATTTGAATAAACATTGCAGCATATAATATAACATGTCCCCAAACAGGACTAGACAACTTAGTTCTCAATAATATTGGTCTAGCAATTAGCTGCAAGTATTTAATAAAGGATTCTGCAAGACCATTTTGTGTATATGTTTGAGTCACATAATGCTTAACACTAATCCCAATTGACATATAACAATCATCAAATGATTGGGATGTAAAAACTCTTTCATTATCAAGACGATCCTCTTGATTGTATAATTATGTATATGAAAACTCTTGCAAATGCCACATATCAAGTGGACAGTAAACATGCATGTGACCATCGTATTGAGACATCTATTAAAACTATTAAATATCAAAATGGTCCACATGATGGAATAATAAGCTCATATATATCCCCTTTTATCCTTTCTAAAAATGCAGGATATTCAATATAATTTTAGTAGGGAATGATCTTTTAATCAATTTTCGTGGGGCACAAGCAGTACATGAAAATTCATTTGATAATAGAATCCTTTGATTCTTTAGTGAGTACCATAATTTTCAATAATCTTTTTTTTTTCATCATCACTGCGCTTGGATGTCTAAGGGGATCATGCCAAAGCATCATCTCTTTGGATCAAATATCTTCTGGTTTATTAATGGGTGTTAATAGGATTTTTTTCGATAATTCCTCTTTCATTGTCGTTACACCCATATAAGTTATCACTTAAATATGAGGAAATACTTGAATCACTATATCTTTATTCAATTACTCATATATTTGTATGGTAAAACCCAGAAGATCAAGCAATGACATAATAATAGCTCTTCTAGAGCATTCAATAAAACTAGTAGTAGCATAATATGTCATAAACAAATATGACAAGAAAATGGTTAAATATAATATTAAGATATAGATCATCATCCAATATAAAATAATCAATATGATCCATCTTAACTCATATAATTTTTCATTCAATTATATTCAAGAAAAATTAAACGAAATATATTGACGTATCATATGTACTCATCAAATACCCAAATGAACCATATTTGTAGTAAATATCACTATTACTTTGAGATCTTATTTCTAGTGATTTCTCCTTAATACTTTTTCTCATTATTCTCCTAGGGGATAAAGTTTATTTTTCTCACCCAATAAATAAGAAATCATCAAAATCACAATTAATACTATCATAGAAATAAATAATATATTCATTCGATAAGATATGTGCATCTAGTTAGTTATTCTCCATATGAGAACATAAAATTTATATTTTAGTGAATAATATCATCTAAAATCATAAATCACAAGTTATCCAAAATAACCCATCTTAAAGAAGTAGTTTCTTTTTCCCGGTAACAAATAAGTTTGTTAATGAAAATATTAATAAAAGACTCTAAAGAAATATAATAAGAAGGTAAGTAAAGATAATCACACTTACCAGATCACATGAATAATATCATAACCTTCAATAAATAATTATAAGATAGATATGATAAAATTTATAACCTCAAACAATTAATGAGCAACAAATGAAAAGAAGATTCTCAACATTCAAACATCTAAAATACAATAATGACAAAGATGTGAGGTAAAGATCCTTAGTACAATAATTCTAACCTCAGTATCACATTTGGATTCTAATTCCTTCTTTGAAACAGATGTAGGCAAAAGAAAGGGTTGTGAATAGTAAACATTCAATGACTATAATCACCAAGATCAACACATCCATCGCTAAAATTTTCACTTTCTTTTCTTTGTATTTTTTTTTGGGTGTTGAAGGTGAAAGATGGGTTGAGAGAAAGATGATGCAGAAGTGGAGAGGGCGATAAAATGAAAAAGAGAAAGAATAAAAAGGGTATTGGGTCAAACCCTAATTGTTTGGTCAAATTGCCTTTTATTATTATTATTATTATTGTTGTTGTTGTTGTTGTTGTTGTTTAGAGAAATTATATGAGTTCTAAATATACAATTTATTAGGAGCTAACGTATAATAAAACAAAAGAGCTTGTAATATTTAGATAACAAAAAAATCAACATTACATATATTGTAATAAATAAATTAAGAAAATTAAAGTTAGATAAAGTAAATACGTAAATAAATAAATAAAATTAATGTTAGATTCAATAAAGTAAATACATAAATAAATAAAGAAAATTAATGTTAGATTCAATATAGTAAATACGTAAATAAATAAAGAAAATTCAAGTTAAATTTAATAAAGTAAATACGTTAGGTAAGCAAAGAAATATTAAATGACATAAATGTTGAATATAAGCTCACTGTCATATCATTAATTATGTCCAAGTCATCATTTTTGCATTCTTGTAAATAATGAAAAATTAAGTCCAGAAGTTATTCCAGAATCAACTTATAGATAATGAACATAGTATTATATGCGTGTATGTATATATATATATATATATATATATATATATATATATATATATATATATATATATATATATGCATATCTAAATATGTAGATACATATATGTGTGTCTAATTTATAGATCCTATATATATAATCCAAATACAATTAAAAAGAATGATTACATGTATTTCTGAGAAAATTTGAATCAGTTACTTTGTGCGTTATTGTTACGGCAGAGTTTCGTGCTGATAAAGTGTTATGAAATAATTACTATAAAGAGAATAATATAAAAAAGAGTTGAAAAAAATTAAAGAGAATTCTATTGATTTCACTATATACTATGAATTACAATAACCTCTATTTATAAAAAAAATAAAGTTACTATACAATTACTATTTACAAAATATCAGTGATTACTATTTGAACAGTACCACTATTTGAACAGTGTCCGTGGCTACTGTTCATTGATATTCAATTCATAACAGTATGAATTAATTTTTTAATTATACTTAAGACTTTAATATGTTATTAATTGCAATTCAATACACTATTTTTTATTAATTACAGTTAGATTTTTTATTTTTCAGTTGCAATTTAGCATTAAAAAGTATTAAAACAATATGATTAACTAAAATAACGATAGATATTGGTGTAAAACCAATATATGGAGTTTTTAAAATAGAGAAATTATTAATGAAACTGAAAGAAGTTAAATTGGAAAGCTATCAACAACAAAAGAAGCCCATTGCTACCCCTGATCATCCCTAGAGAACGAGAGGAATTTCATTCTTCATGTTTTTCAGTATATTTTCAATTCAACAAGGTTCACTAGATTCTCAATCTATTTGTGCTTCTTTATATCATGCATAAAGTGATACAATGTCCACGAAAGAGGGACTTGCAGGGCAGTTTATAATACAGTGCAATTCTAATAGACGCAATTAATTCTGGAATACAGAAAATCAAGAACAATGTCAAAGAAATAAATTATAGCATAAGCTTACATCTCAACGCAAGAGAGAGTTTTTCAAGGGAACCAGGCTGTTGACATGAGCATGGGAGAAAAGTTCATAATTGGAATTACTACTATCCACTTCAAATGTCGAATGAATTTTTCCAGTTTTGACATTGTAAACTATAACTGTTGCTTGAAATTTTACACGAAACACCACCAGCTCGCCACTTTTCAACCAGCCAAAAAGCAAAAGCCTAGATCCGGGATGACAATACAAGTTTTCAATAATATGCCTTTGACCTTGTAAATTAACGTCACACAACTTTGCCCATTCTCCAGTTTTTGGATCCGTCAACAACCAAACCTCCCATAAATATTTTTCTCTAAACAACATAAAGCAAAGAGCACTCCCCATTGCTAAAAGTGTCAATGACAACCCATTCTCACAACCTCGTGGAAGAGGAATCTGCTGAAATGTTTCAGTTTCCACATCAAAACTAAGGACAAATGGGACCTCATAATTAGCCCAATACACGAAACCATCAAGAGATAATGGGCGAAATATAAAGATCTTAGAAGGTAAAGAAGTTAATTGACTCATGTCAATGGGTCTCCATGCCTTATCAACACCTACGGTTAATATAAACTTAGTCTTCAAGCCTATGCAATCTACCACTTTGTACACTCTAAAAGTGGCAGCATATGCAAAACTACAGTGACCTAAAATAATTGAACAAGAAGATGGAGGGAGGGCCAAGTGCTGGTTTAAAACAGGATTTGCAACATAAGAGTAGCTCCATCTGTTATGATCAGCTATCCAAACTAGTCCATTGCAACTGGCCACAGCAGGACCAGCAAACTGAAATTTTAACTCCTTCACCTCAACGTCACACTTTCTCATCTTCACAAAATACCCCGACTTTGGAACAGCATACCTCTGAAGGAGGAGGCCAACAGTTGACTTTTGGAGGTGGGAAGAAATAAAATCCGGGCTACGGATTATGTTATACCACTCTCGACAAACATATCTCATTACATTGTAAATAACATCCGCAGGAAGGCAAAGGAGGATATTAAATACAATCTCATCAGGAATAGAAGCTATGCACCTTTTTGTCCTCCTCCTACCATTACAAGACACGATCTTACTTCTCTTCATTTTACAGTCAACTCCAGCCGTCTGCAATGAGAAAATAAAAGAATTATATGTTGAATAAAACGCTTATGAGATTACATTATTAAAATGATTAGTATTAGGTGGAGTGCCGATTTTTTTTTACAATGAGCTTGAAACTCACAATTTGTCGATATGAGACAATTATATTCATTAACAGAAACCGAGTGCAATAGAGAGCAGTGTCAGAATCAAGCGGATGAGCAAAATGGAGAAATGCTCAAGATCACAGATTTAATCCAGGAAATAATTCAGAGTAAAGTAAACAAATAGCAATTAAGTCGTCAATTTGAAGACTAATAAGGTGGGACACAATTTAAATCTTACAAGTGTCACACTTGACAAAAAGCAAATCATATTTCTGCAAGCAAAGATTCATATCTGCTCAAAGTATCACATAATTTTAAAAAGCCAATGGTGAATCATAACATAATTCTAGAAATGGAAAAAACAATAAGAATGAACAAATTTTCGGAGAATTTTTTATAATAATAATTTGCAAAATGGAAAAAAGGGGGGAAGAAATGAGACCTCGATTTTGTCCACTGTTCCCTTCTTGCCGACCATATCTCTCAGTTTTGGGTCAATACCCGTTTCCGATTTTCGATTTTGCTTCTCCGACGGCCTACGTGGCAGCGTTAGCGTTGACGGCGGCATAGCTGAGGGTGTGAAGGGTTGGGGTAAGTGGGTGTGTTGGGTGCGTGTGAAAGAGAGGCTGAGAGAGAGAGGCTGAGAGAGCTCTAGCGGACCTTTTATTCAAGTGTTTTTTTTTTTTGGTCAGAGACCTCTTATTCATTTTCCCGCACTTTAAAGGGACTCGCCTCACCCGACCAACAAATTTGAAATCCAATTTCGAGGCCACTTGTAATTAACATTAATAATAGATGCATATGATATATGAGAGGGAGAATAGCATGAATAGCCTCTATTGTTTTTAAAAAATTTAATTTAGTCTTTATTATTTTAAAATATTTAAAAAGGTCCTTAATATTTTTTAAAAGATTCAGTTTAGTCCCCATTGTTTTAAAAGGTTCAAAAAGGTCTCCAATATTTCTTAAAAGGTTTAAAAAGGTCTTCAATATTTTTCAAAAAATTTGGTTAGTCCTCATTGTTTCAAAAAGTTTAAAAAGGTCCTTAATGTTTCTCAAAAGACTTAAACTGGTCCTCACTGTCAAAACAACCATTGACTTTGACAGACTCTTTTTCATAATACGCAAAACAACGTTGTATGGATTATCTCCTTCCTCATGCCATGCGAAAAAAAAATTACAAATTATGCATAATCTTTAAAAAATTATAACTACTTCAATTTTTGTCCAAATTTCATAAAATTTGGTTCGTTAGAATCAAAATTTCAAAAAGAATTCATAATGTGTAATGGTCACGTTATTCAAATTTTAAAAAAATATATTTCTTTTACCGAAATTTTCCTTCAAAGACTGGTCACGTGACACGCACGTGGCTACTATTTTATCAAAGTTAATGATTGTTTTGACAGTGAAGACCAATTTGAATTTTTTGGAAAACATTGGGGACTTTTTTGAACCTTTTAAAAAATATTGGGAACTAAACTGAATCTTTTAAAAAATATTGAGGACCTTTTGAATCTTTTGAAATAATGAGGACTAAACTGAATCTTTTTTAAAAATTGGGGATTGATTTGAACTTTTATGAAACAATGGGGACTAATTTGAATCCTTTTAAACAATAGGGACTAATTTGAATCTTTTTAAACAATAGGGACTATTTTGAACAAAAATGAAACAATGGGGACCATTGCTACCATTTTCCCGATATGAGACATGATTGTTGCTATATATTACTTTTGGAGTAAGTCTTCTATGAGGCAACTCTTCTCTTACAAGGGTGTGGGGTCCATGCACTTTTTTATTTCATGGCCTGACATAAAATGGCCTCATAGAAGAAAATTTTAATGACGTCATTTTATTATATTATCTTGAATTGAAAGTAGGATTAATTTACCAGGGGTGATCGAACTCTGTTGGTCTCTGATACTCAGACTCCGCTATCTGAGTTCCCATATCATCAAAAAAAAAAGTAGGATTAATTTAACCTATATTATTGTTGTAAATTGCAAAATCGTCAATCAAGAACTCCTAAAGAGAAAATGACGAAATATTTGTCTAAAAAAATGCATTGACCCCCTTGCATCTCGTGTGATACACTCCTCTGCCAATTAATTTTATTTTTTTCTTCAAATTTTTTTTATAAAAAATCCGATAACGAGACCATCGCCAACCTATAAAATATTAGATTTTCTAAGTATGCAAGACTCTAAATCTCAATAAAATAATTTATAAAATACTCAAAATAAATAAAAATATTAAGCTCTAATTACATACTGGAATCTTCAAAATAAATAAATACTAAACTACAACAAATATTCTTAAACATTTTAATCTCTTGCATCTTTTCACGAAACTTCTAGGCCACAAAATTCTGAACTGAATATGTCATTTGCCAAAAAAAAAAAAAGATTGAACGAAACAATGCTTAGTAAATAGAATATATCCCCAAAGAACACTTGTAACGCCTGAGAATTTCATCGCATATTTTTAAATAACTGTTGCATATCTACTTGAGTATTTTTATGTACATTTCTTTTCTTACTTAATTGTTTTATTTAGAAGGCACTTTTCATAAGAAATTTGACTATTTTAAATGTTCGATTTAATATTTTTCTTAAATCACATGACATATAAAAGGAGTCGGGAAATGGTAGTTTCGAGCTTTCGGGGCAGGGTGTGCACAATTGAAAAATAGTTTTTGCCTCGTTTGAATAATATTACATATGTAAAAATAATAGTTTTGCATTGGTTTGATTAAGTTAGCATTTAATAGGAGTTTTAATTGAGTTTGATTAAGAAATATTAATATTTGACCTAGTATAACATAATATATATATGTATACTACTTATTTAATATAACACATATACATGTATGTTACTACTCAACAAATTAAAAAAAAATAACAAACACCCCCCCCCCCCCCTCCCCCTTCCCCCCAAACCCGACAACCTTGAGGAAGGAAATGAGAGAGATTTCATCATCTAACTTTGCAATTTTGGTCTCTTGACATGCCTTGGAAGATCTTTGATGCACTTAGGAGCTTCTACAACTTGCTTTCATCATTAAAATTGTGAGGGAGTTGCATTTTTCTTGAGTTTAAAGTTGTTGCACGTATGTTAAAATTTTTGTATTGTTGAATATAACTATATTGCTTGTTATAGATGCTTGTTATATGATCTTTAGAGTCTATAGAACTATTTTTTATAGCGTGATAGAGTATTACAAGGCTAAAGCTTGAGTTCTCACGAAAGAGATAATGAATAGTGCCTCAAGTTAGGGTTTTGTTAAAAATTGACTAATTAGATTCAATTGAGATTTTCTTTAGGTGCTCTAGACTCTAGTGAAGCCAGTTAGGAGGCCACGTGAAGTTGAATCATCCAAAATCAAGCTAAATTGCAAAATTTGTTAACTTTAAAAAGGGGTTTTTTCACGTAATGCAATCCGGGCACATTTGGGCTTTGGATTAGGTATCCTTGGGGCATTGAAGCACTTTTGGTACTTTCGTTGCGTGAATTTGGGGTCCGAATAGGGTAGTTGTAGTTAAAATACACTCGAGGCCTTCTCGAGCTTTTGTTTCCAAATCAAGTTTTCAAGTTCTAGATAGGTGCCTTTTGACCTACCTAGGAACGTAGGATGGTTGGCTTGTTAATTTGGGATCTTAAACTTTGCATGGGAGAAGAAAACGAATAGTTAACAAAGGGGAAAAAGGTATTTCTGAATGGTTTTGTGTTTATATGAATTTGTAATTACTTGATAGGTGTTTTATGTGCATGATCAGGGTTATTCAAGCTATCCATGGAGTTTTGTGGAAGAATATGATATTTGTCTCTTTCGTGATTGAATAGGTATCTTGTGCATATGTTGGCTTATATTTTGATTAAATGCGAGGGCGGCTTACTTTGTTGACCCTCTTACGTGTTATTGTTGCTCTTGAATCTTGTGGTTTGGTTTCGGGGTAGTGCAACTTTTTCGGATATGGTAGCATCGAGAAACACGGGCGGCGTCGGGCTTGCCGTGCTCCCACGACTGCCATGGTGCCTATTCCCTTTTTCGCTGAGTATACTCCACCACCCCAGAAGCGTGGTTCACCTGCTGGGCATATGGACCTACCTTGGGAGGAAGGGTCGTAGGATCGGGATACATCCGGAGTATCCCATATTTGAAGGAGTAAGGGTTTGCCGACACCTGTTTGAAGATCTTGGCTTGTGGCTCGTGATTGAAGACAAACGTAGAACCGTATCCTTTTTATACGTGGTTAAATACTTATCTGATTAACTTTGTTATTATGTGTTGTACGTGTTATTATCCTTGTTACATCTTATGAAAGCATTCTGTGGTATGCTGCATCACCTCCGTTACTGAGTATACATGTTGTATACTCACCCTCGTTTCTAACATCTTTTAGGATCAGTGCTATCAGAGGTAGAAAGAAAGCTCGAGAGTTTCGTGATTGATTATGCCGACTTACGTGGATTGTCTTTGAATTTAGTTTTGTAATTGTAATAGTTAAGTTTAGAATGTATTGATAGTTATGGATGACTTGTAATGTTGTATTAACTTGCAATTTTTACTTTATTGTCTAGTTGACTTGCACGCTTGTAAGGATGAAATGGATTAAGGTTGTGGATTATGGCCTTGAGGTTGCATGTTGATGTTGCAGGTTTCTAGATAGTCCTATATATAGGGGAGACTTCGTCCGTTTTGTTCTAAATTTCGTGCTCGGGGTTTGAAATTGGGTTGAGAATAGCATGACTAACAGAAGTTCCAGTTCCATGAGAGATTGGGGCCTTACAGTTGTGGTATCAAAGCTTAGCGGCTCACAGTTGGGACAGGGTCCTCAACCTGGCGGGTAGCAACCCTCGAGTGCGTGCATGCGAAGTATGTTTTGAATAGGAACGTGCTTGTATGTAAACCTTGTGTGTGTGCACTTGTACGAAAATGTGCACTTATGTGCCTTACTGTGTTAACCTGATGAATTTGCAATACATGTAAATGTGCGATTTTGTGTAGACCTATGTGACTTATTTGTGTAGTAATGAGAAATATGTGATATGTGTATTATGTGATCATGAGTGCACTTATGTAGTGTATAGGTGCAATATATGAATGTTACATGACATGAGCATTTGATATGATTAATTGGGTATTTAATTGAATCATTAAGTATCTACTTACTTTAGTTATTTGTAATAATATGCATTAAGAATTTATTTTAAATAGAATCAACTGCATACACGCATAACCCTTTGAAATGGTAAGTAATTTCCTCGCCCTGAAGGAGTCGGCAAGTAGCGGACCTTCTAAGAGGTGGACCAACAGAAGAGGAGCAGTTGATCAGTAGTTTATGATGATTAGTGGATAATATTCATTATTCGGAGCTTGATATTTAATAATCGGCCACTGGTATCTTTCTCGGTATTTTCCTCTGGAATTCTTGTTGGACCTCTTGTTGGCATTCTCTTTGGATTTCTTCTTCGGTAATCTTATTCAGAGTTCTAAATTGGATTTCTTAATTGAAGCCTTTATTTGACATTCATAGTTGGGATTTCTTTTGACTTCTCACTCTGGATTTCTCATCGGGTATTCTTCCAGTTTTCATACGAAGATTTTGTTAGAATTCTTATTGGCATTCATGAGTGATGGAGTTCTAGGGAGTTCCATATGAAGGCTCTTATTGTTGTGTTCTCTTGGTACTCCTACTTGAAATTCTTTGTGATTTCACATTCGGACTACTTGTTCAGGGTATTCAAGATGCATATGTGGATTTTTCTTGAAAAGAAGAAATTGCGAGGACGCAATTTGGTGAAGGAGGGGATAATGTAACGCCCGGAAATTTCATCACATCTTTTTAAATAACTGTTGCATATCTATTTGAGCATTTTTATGCGCATTTCTTTTCTTACTTAATTGTTTTATTTAAAGGGCACTATGCATAAGAAATTTGACTATCTTAAATGTTCGATTCAATATTTTTCTTAAATCACATGACATATAAAAGGAGTCGGGAAATGGTAGTTTCGAGCTTTGGGGGCTGGGTGTACGCATTTGAAAAATAGTTTTTGCCTCGTTTGAATAGTGTTACATATGTAAAAACAATAGTTTTGCATTGGTTTGATTAAGTTAGCATTTAATAGGAGTTTTAATTAAGTTTGACTAAGAAATATTAATATTTGTCCTAGTATAACACATATATATATATATATATACACTACTTATTTAATATAACACATATACATGTATATTACTACTCAACAAAGCAAAAAAAATAACAAACCCCCTCCCTAAACCCGACAGCCTTGAGGAAGGAAAGGAGAGAGATTTCATCATCCAACTTTGCAATTTTGGTCTCTTGGCATGCCTTGGAAGATCTTTGGTGCACTTAGGAGCTTCTACAACTTGCTTTCATCATTTAAATTGTGAGGGAATTGCATTTTTCTTGAGTTTAAAGTTGTTGCACATATGTTAAAATTTTTGTATTGTTGAATATAACTATATTGCTTGTTATAGATGCTTGTTATATGATCTTTAGAGCCTATAGAACTATCTTTTATAGCCTGATACAGTATTCCAAGGTTAAAGCTTGAGTTCTCACGAAAGAGATGATGAATAGTGCCTCAAGTTAGGGTTTTGTTAAAAATTGGCTAATTAGATTGAATTGAGGCTTCCTTTAGGTGATCTAGACTCTAGTGAAGCTAGTTGGGAGGCCACGCGAAGTTGAATCATCCGAAACCAAGTAAAATTGCAAAATTTGTTAACTTTAAAAAGGAGTTTTTCACATAATGCAATCCAGGCACATTTGGACTTTGGATTAGGTATCCTTGGGACATGGAAGCACTTTTGCTGCTTTCGTTGCGTGAATTTGGGGTCCGGATAGGGTAGTTGTAGTTAAAACCTGCTCGGGGCCTTCTCGAGGTTTTGTTTCCAAATCGGGTTTTCTGGGCCTAGATAGGTGCCTTTTGACCTACCTAGGATAGTAGGATGGTTGGCTTATTAATTTGGAATCTTAAACTTTGCGTGGGAGAAGAAATCAGAAAGTTAACAAAGGGGAAAAAGGTGTTTTTGAATGCTTTTGTATTTATATGAATTTGTAATTACTTGATAGGTTTTTTATGTGCATGATAAGGGTTATTCAAGCTATCCATGGAGTTTTGTGGAAGAATATGATATTTGTCTCTTTCATGACTAAATAGGTATCTCGTGTACATGTTGTCTTATATTGTGATTAAATGCGAGAGCGGTCTACTTTATCGACCCTCTTACGTGTTATTGTTGCTCTTGAATCTTGTGGTTTGGTTTCGGGGTTGCGCAATCTTTTGGGACATGGTAGCGTTGAAAAACACGGGCAGCGTCGGGCTTGCCGTGCTCCCTCGACTACCATGGTGCTTATTCCCTTTCTCGCTGAGTATACTCCACTACTCCAGAGTCGTGGTTCACCTGCTGGGCATATAAACCTACCTCTTGAGGAAGGGTCGTAGGATCGGGATACATCCGGAGTATCCCACATTAAGAGGAGTAAGGGTTTTCCAGCACTTGCTTGAAGATCTTGGCTCGTGATTGAAGACAAACGCGGAACCATATCATTTTTATACGTGGTTAAATACTTGTTTTATTAACTTTGTTATTTTGTGTTGTACGTGTTACTATCCTTGTTGTATCTTATGAAAGCATTCCGTGGTATGCTACATCACCTCCTTCACTGAGTATACATATTGTATACTCACCCTCGTTTCTAACACCTTTCAGGATCAGTGCTATCAGAGGTAGAAAAAAAGGCTCGAGAGTTTCGTGATTGATTATGCTAGCTTACGTGGATTGTCTTTGAATTCAGTTTTGTAATTGTAATAGTTAAGTTTAGAATATATTGATAGTTATGGATGACTTGTAATGTTGTATTAACTTGCAATCTTTACTTTATTTTCTAGTTGACTTGCACGCTTGTAAGGATGAAATGGATTGAGGTTGTAAATTATGGTTTTGAGGTTGCATATTGATGTTGCAGGTTTCTATATAGTCCTATATATAGGGGAGACTCCATCCGTTTTCTCCTAAATTTCATGCCCTAGGTTTGGAATTGGGTTGAGAATAACATAGCTAATAGAAGTCTCAGTACCGTGAGGGATTGAGGCGTTACAGTAGTGGTATCAGAGCTTAGCAGCTCACAGTCGGGATATGATCCTCGGCCTGGCGGGTAGCGACCCTCAAGTGCGTGCATGCGAAGCGTGTTTTGAATAGGAACGTGCTTGTATGTAAACCTTGTGTGTGTGCTTGTACGAAAATGTGTACTTATGTGCCTTACTGTGTTAACCCGATGAATTTGCAACACGTGCAAATGTGTGATTTTGTGTAGACCTATGTGACTTATTGTGTAGTAATAAAAAATATGTGATATGTGTATTATGTGATCATGAGTGCACTTATGTGGTATATAGGTACAGTATGTGAAGGTTACGTGACATGAGCATTTGATATGATTAATTGTGTATTTAATTAATTCATTAAGTATCTACTTACCTTAGTTATTTGTAATAATGTGCATTAAGAATTTATTTTAAATAGAATCAACTGCATATACGCATTACCTTTCGAAATGGTAAATAATTTCCTCCCCCTAAAAGAGTCGACTAGTAACAGACCTTCTAACAGGTGGACCAACAGAAGAGAAGCCATTGATCAGTAGTTTATGATGACCAGTGGATAATATTAATTACTCGGAGCTTGATATTTAATAATCGGCCACTGGTATCTTTCTCGGTATTTTCCTCTGGAATTCTTGTTGGAACTCTTGTTGGCATTTTCCATGGATTTCTTCTTCGGTAATCTTATTCGGAATTCTGAATTGAATTTCTTAATTGAATCCTTTAATTGGCATTCATAGTTGGGATTTCTTTTGACTTCTCACTCTGGATTTCTCATCGGGTATGTCACACCCGAACTCGACCCATCTCTAGGTTCAGGTCGAGACATAACTTGTCAATGCTTAACCCTTGTAAGATTCGAAAGTAGAAACATGAACAATTGTAATATTCCACAAGGAGTTCCAAAAGACTTCCGAAATTCTCCCCAAAACATCGGCCTTAAAGGATTTACAACTCCTTGTTACAAATTAACCAAACCAAGAACCACATGTTCATCATCCCAGTTATAGGTCTCACAAGCATAAAGATCAATCCTAGCTGGGTATCTAGTTAAACAAAATATATTACAACATAATAAATTGATCAATTACAAACATGTTCTTCATAGCAAGAAGTAAATCTTCAAACAACGACGTAGATCACACAAGCATAAATCTATCTCATCAACTCAACAAAGCTTGCAACCACGTGGGAGCTTGTTTGGCTAAACCTTACCTGAAATTGTTAAAAGAGGGTGAGCTAGATCCTCGCATATAGCTCAGTGAGGAGGAAAACAAGGAAATGTTTTCGTAAACATTTTCTTGTCTTTAGAAAGCTTTTTATAAAACCATGCCATGCACGCACAATTATATCTCGCAAGTAAATAATACATGATCTTGAACATTCCATAAAAACATCAAGTATAGCACGAATTAGAACAACATTTATAACATGATATTATAGTATTATCCAACTCTATTCTCCGAGGACCTCAAGGGACCAAGCAAGAGTAGGAAACACCTATCAAGCATATATTCCGGACGTAATCAAAAGATTGAGACAAAGCAAGGAAGGTGGCTTATACGGATTCAAGAGGTATCTCCCACTATCACAGTTGTGTGCACCGAAAGGTGTCTCCCACTATCACTGTCGTGTGCAATTTGCTCCATATAGCCCCTTATTCCTTTACCATAGTCATATAGGAACCATTAGGATAGGGAGGTGTCTGCCACTATCACAGCCATGTGCACCTCAAGAGGTGTCTACCACTATCACTGCCGTGTGTACCTTTGATCCCTTCCCTTAACAATTACGAGGTTACAACCAAACCAATATTCTTGGAGATATAAATGATGATCCAATTACTTAATCAAACATATTCTTAATCTAAGCATGTTCAATATGTACTTGATCCAAACTTAACCAATTAACAAGAGGCAAGTACATTCGAGCATATATATAATTCAAGCTTATTCAAGTATACTAAACAATTACGTGATTGAAGCTTATTCCTGGTCCTCACCATGTATCCATGTCAAGCATACTCAAGAAATTACATGATTCAAGCATGTTCAAGGTTATATCTTATGGTCTAGCAAGTAAGCTTGTGAACACTTTGCATGTATAAACCTTTATAGTGCCACAATTAATGTTTCTTGATGGTTATTGATCATATTGGACATATGACATCAAGAAAATTTAATAAAACTATAATTAAATTCCACCATAATAATCTAGGGTTCGATACAATTCTAATGCCACTGACCGTGCCCTATTCTGACATCTATAGCTCCCGGAATCGCTAAAACAAGTTCATCACATTTTTGGTCAAACAGAGGCCTTACCAGCGGACGAGGGGTCCTCCACTGGTCGACCGATGGAGGGGGGGTCCCTCGGTCATGCTGGTTACGGGAAAAACACAATTTTTTCAACAATCAAGCTAACAACCACACAACCCTCTACCAACAATTAAGCATGCTCAAGGTGACTATTAGGTATCATATGGGGGTTCAAAATTCAACCAAAACATATCCCACATCAACAATCAACACCCAACATAAGTTTACAATTTCTAGATCTACAACATAAAATACTCAATCCTCTCATCCTCCAAGCTTTTTTATGGAAGCTATAGCAAGTTTAACACCAAATGAACATTAATAATCTTGAGTGAATTCTTTAAAAACCATTTATGAAAAATTCTCTCACCTTGTTCTTGAGTAGTTAAATGCTAAGATTGATGTTGAAGATGCAAGCAAGAGCTAAAAATGCAACTCTCCTTCCTTCATCTTCTTCTTCCTCTCTTTCTTCTTTATCTTTTCTTCCCCCTCTCAATCGTGTGTGTGTGTGTGTAGTGTTTTTGTATGTATTGAGTGGTGTAATGTGTGTATATAGGTAGGATATTTTAATTTGGTTGCCAAAAGACAAGAGTGCCCTTCAACTAAAAGCCTATTTTCTAGTTTGCCCTTTAGTTCTACTTTAACTTATCTAGTTAGCTATTGTAATGTAGTGTTGTTAATTTAATTCTTACGATATCTAAATCACGCAAATGCACGGTAAAGAATGCAAGTACACATAAAATGATACAAACATACGTTAAATGATATAAATGCATTTCCAATAGTGTAAATGCATAGTATTATCATGTAATTCCAATTTTAATTATTTTGATTAGTTAATTTAATTTAGTAAAATTTAATTATCACCTACAACCTCTAAGGTTCTCGATTGCACTCATATATACATTAAACGAGATATATGCACGTAAACCAAGATAAATGCACATTAATCAATATAAACACTTATTAAATTATATGATATGCATATGGGGTTTCGTGCGGGGCTTCACATCCTCCTCCTTAACAGAATTGCGCCTTCGCAATTTCCTCATCTAACAACTCCTTGATAACTTCAATGACTCCGATTGAAGCACATAAAGAAAAATACCTAGTGATGTATGAAGATACCCAAATAAGAATTATGTATAACTATGCTGATCAAGAAGTCCCGATGCCATCATGAATATCCCCATAAAATACCAACTGGAGATACCAAATGAAAACCCCAAACAAGAATACCAAATATTGGATGCTGAAAGAAAATACCAACAGAGAATATCGAATATTGGATAAGAATTCCTAGAATGAAAATGCCAACCAAAGTACCGAATAGAAGTCCCGAATAAGAATACCATCAAGAATTCCAATAGAGAATACCCATGAAGAATCCCGAAATGAAATCCGAATGACAAATAAGAATACCAAGTGATAAATAAAAATCTACCTTCAACCACGGTTGCTACCCCTGAAAGTTCCTCTTGGTCAGTAGCATCAACTCGGGCTTGAACACTTTGTCCTAAGGTATTCTTGGCGAGTTGAGACTGTGCTCCCACATTTTGCATCCTCAAGCAGTCTTTATATAGGTGTTGATCACTCCCACACCTTACACACTTGCCTGACTTCCTCCAACATTGGGTCTCAGTGTACCCCCCTCTTGTTGCAACAAGCACAAACAATTTTCCGAGATACGGTTGCATTACTTGATAACCCTCAAGTTGTCTTAGTATTTAATGCACTAAGCTGAGATCCAATAGCAATAGGTGGCCTTTGATTCTGAGTTAGATAGGGTTCTTGTGGTGTCGGAGATAAGAACGACCTCTTATTGCCTTGACTTGGCCCACTTCGGGTTTCAAGTTACCTCTTCTCAACGCGGGATACCGAGTCTAGTATATCACTGTATGATGTAAAGCGATGTGAAGCTATGAAATCTTGAATCTCTGGCCTTAATCCTCGAACAAATTGCCTGATCCTCCCGTTTTCCATCTGGACTAACTCGGGGAGGTAATGGGAGAGCCTGTTAAAACGAGCTTCATATTGAACCACAGGCATTTTACCTTGCTTTAGGGTGAGAAACTCTTCTTCTTTCCTCTCTCGGGCTACTTCCGTAATGTAATTCCCCTTGAAATAGTTGACAAAGTTAATCCCAGGTGACCGGCGTACTATCACGTTCCCAACGAAGTTTTTATGTTCTCCACCATTGTTCCGCATCTTCTTCTAACAAGAACACTGCGAAAACCACCTTTCTCTCCTCGCTGTAATCAAGTGCTGCATATATCTTTTCAACTTTTGCCAACCAAGCTTCAGCTTTTCCATCATCGGTTTCACCTAGAAACTTGGGATGTCCATAGCTCAAGAAATCCTTCAAGGTGTTATTATTGTTTCCTGTACCTGTTCCAATCACTTGATTCTCTAAAATCCGGCTCATTCTATCCATAACAATTACTAGCAGATTAAACAACTCTCCTCCAAACCTAACTTGATCAACATTTTCTGCCTTTCGAATCCTAGTGCTACTGCAAGTATTAAGCCCTGCCATCTACGGAATGGATGCACGATGCCCCTTATAGTTATATGATATATATATATGCATGGTATGACAAAGGAATACGTGCTCTATCAATGCTCCTAGCATGCATATGTTATGACTATACCTAACATGTAAGTTTACATACAACGCAAAACATCCATAACATGGTAAATATATATGATTTTGATTCATACAACACATTAAGCATGAAGGTTCACTTATAGCACATAAGGCACATTGGCAAGTTACATGTAACACATGAGCACATAAGTTCACATAAGGCACATTGGCAAGTTACTGAATCACCCACTCAAACCCCATGGTTTATCCCGATTAATACCGACTTACCTTAATCCACAACCCAATGCAATTCTTATGTACCACATGACACTATGGCTAAATTTTTACTCAAGGATCCTCAATCTTCAACTCAATCACTTGACTAGGATAGCCTCAATCTCAAACTTTCGTTAAGCTATCTATTCACCACATATACTCGCATCACCTCAACCAATTTTACCTTAAGACTTCTACCCACTGACTAGGGTTTCTAAACCCAGCTTGCGCCTAGCTAATGAGCTAAGCTCTGATACCACTCTAAGTGTCACGCCCCGACCCCGACCCATCCCTAGGTTAAGGCCGAGACATAACTTGTCAATGCTTAAACCCTGCCAGATTCGAAAGTAGAAACCTGAACAATTGTAATATTCCACAAGGAGTTCCAAAAGACTTTCAACATTCTTCCAAAAACGTCGGCCTTAAAGGATTTACAACACCTTGTTACAAATTAACCAAACCAAGAACCACCTGTTCATCATCCCAGTTATAGGTCTCACAAACATAAAGATCAATCCTAGCTGGGTATCTAGTTAACCAAAATATATTACAACATAATAAATTGATCAATTACAAATATGTTCTTCATAGCAAGAAGTAAATCTTCAAACAAGCACGTAGATCACACAAGCATGAATCCATCTCATCAACTCAACAAATCTTGCAACCACGTGGGAGCTTGTTCGGCTAAACCTCACCTAAAATTGTTAAAAGAGGGTGAGTAAGATCCTCGCATATAGCTCAGTGAGGATGGAAACAAGGAAAGGTTTTCGTAAACATTTTCTTATCTTTAGGAAGCCTTTTATAAAACCATGCCATGCACACACAATTATATCTTACAAATGAATAATACATGATCTTGAACATTCCATAAGAACATCAAGTATAGCACGAATTAGAACAACATTTATAACATGATAGTATTATCCAACTCTACTCTCCGAGGACCTCAAGGGACCAAGCAAGAGTAGGAAACATCTATCAAAGCATATATTCCGGACGTAATCAAAAGGTCGAGACAAAGCAAGGAAGGTGGCTTATACGGATTCAAGAGGTGTCTCTCATTATCACAGTCGTGTGCACCGAAAGGTGTCTCCCACTATCACTGCTGTGTGCACTTTGTTCCATATAGCCCCTTATTCCTTTACCATAGTCATATAGGAACTATTAGGATAGGGGGGTGTCTTTTACTATCACAGCCATGTGCACCTCAAAAGGTGTCTACCACTATCATAGCCGTGTGCACCTCAAAAGGTGTCTGCCACTATTACAGCCATGTGTACCTCAAAAGGTGTCTCCCACTATCACTGTCGTGTGCACCTTTGATCCCATCCTTTAACAAGTAAGAGGTTGTAACCAAACCAATATTCTTTGAGATATAAATGATGATCCAATTACTTAATCAAACATATTCTTAATCTAAGCATGTTCAATATGTACTTGATCCAAACTTAACCAATTAACAAGAGGCAAGTACATTCGAGCATATATATGATTCAAGCTTATTCAAGTATACTAAGAATTACGTGATTGAAGATTATTCTTGGTCCTCACCATGTATCCATGTCAAGCATACTCAAGAAATTATATGATTCAAGCATGTTCAATGTTATATCCTATGGTCTAGCAAGTAAGCATGTGAACACTTTGCATGTATAAACATTTATAGTGCCACAATTAATGTTTCTTGATGGTTATTGATCATGTTGGACATATGAAATCAAGAAAATTTAATAAAACCATAATTAAATTCTACCATAATAATCTAGGGTTCGATACGGTTCTAACGCCACCGACCGTGCCCCATTCTGACATCTATAGCTCTTGGAATCACTAAAACAAGTTCATCGCATTTTTGGTCAAACAGAGGCCTTATCAGCGGACGAGGGGTCCTCCACCAGTCGACCGATGGAGGGGGGTCCCTCGGTCGTGTTGTTTATGGGAAAAACACCATTTTTTCAACTATAAAGCTTACAACCACACAACCTTCTACCAACAATTAAACATGTTCAAGGTGACTATTAAGCATCACATAAGAGTTCAAAACTCAACCAAAACACATCCCACATCAACAATCAACACCCAACACAAGTTTACAATTCCTAGATCTACAACATAAAATACTCAATCCTCTCATCCTCCAAGCTTTTGTATGGAAGCTATAACAAGTTTAACACCAAATGAACATTAATAATCTTGAATGAATTCTTTAAAAGCCATTTATGAAAAATTCCCTCACCTTGTTCTTGAGTAGTTAAATGCTAAGATTGATGTTGAAGATGCAAGCAAGAGCTAAAAATGCAACTCTCATTCCTTCCTCTTCTTCTTCCTCTCTTTCTTCTTTCTCTTTTCTCCCCCCTCTCAATCGTGTGTGTGTATGTTGTGTTTTTATGTGTGTTGAGTAGTGTAATATGTGTATATAGGTAGGATATTTTAATTTGGTTGCCAAAAGACAAGAGTGCCCTCCAACTAAAAACCTATTTTCTAGTTTGCCCTTTAGTTCTACTTCAACCTATCTAGTTTGCTATTGTAATGTAGTGTTGTTTATTTAATTCTTACGATATCTAAATCACGCAAATGCACGTTAAAGAATGCAAGTACATGTAAAATTATGCAAATATACATTAAATGATATAAATGCATTTCCAATAGTATAAATGCATAGTATTATCATATAATTCCAATTTTAATTATTTTGGTTAGTTAATTTAATTTAGGAAAATTTAATTATCATCTATAACCTCTAAGGTTCTCGATTGCACTCATATACACGTTAAACGAGATAGATGCACGTAAACCAAGGTAAATACACATTAATTGATATAAATGCACATTAATCATATAAACACTTATTAAATGATATGATATGCATATGGGGTTTCGTGCGGGGCTTCACAGGGTATTCTTCCAGTTTTCATACGAAGATTTTGTTGGAATTCTTATTGACATTCATAAGTTATGGGATTCTAGGGAGTTCCATATGAAGGCTCTTATTGGTGTGTTCTCTTGGTACTTCTACTTGGAATTCTTTGTGAATTCATATTCGGACTACTTGTTTAGGGTATTCAAGATACATATGTGTAATTCTCTTGAAAAGAAAAAATTATGAGGACACAATTTGTTGAAGGAGGGGAGAGTGTAACTCCCGGGAATTTCATTACATCTTTTTAAATAATTGTTGTATATCTACTTGATTATTTTTATGTGCATTTCTTTTCTTACTTAATTGTTTATTTAGAGGGCACTATTCATAAGAAATTTGACTATCTTAAATGTTCGATTTAATATTTTTCTTAAATCATGACATATAAAAGGAGTCGGGAAACGATAGTTTTGAGCTTTGAGGGCCGGGTGTACGCTTTTGAAAAATAGTTTTTGCCTCATTTGAATAGTGTTACGTATGTAAAAATAATGGTTTTGCATTGGTTTGATTAAGTTAGCATTTAATAGGAGTTTTAATTAAGTTTGACTAACAAATATTAATATTTGACCTAGTATAACATAATATATATATATATATATATAGTACTTATTTAATATAGCACATATATATGTATATTACTACCCAACAAAGCAAAAAAATAACAAAACGCCCCACCCCAAACCCGACAGCCTTGAGGAAGGAAAGGAAAGAGATTTCATCATCCAACTTTGCAATTTTGGTCTCTTGGCATGCCTTGGAAGATCTTTGGTGCACTTAGGAGCTTCTACAACTTGCTTTCATCATTTAAATTGTGAGGGAGTTGCATTTTTCTTGAGTTTAAAGTTGTTACACATATGTTAAAATTTTTGTATTGTTGAATATAACTAAATTGCTTGTTATAGATGCTTGTTATATGATCTTTAAAGCCTATAGAACTATATTTTATAGCTTGATAGAGTATTTCATGGCTAAAGCTTGAGTTCTCACGAAAGAGATGATAAATAGTGCCTCAAGTTAGGGTTTTGTTAAAAATTGGATAATTAGATTGAATTGAGGCTTTATTTAGGTTCTCTAGACTCTAGTGATGCTAGTTGGGAGGCCACGTGAAGTTGAATCATTCGAAACCAAGCTAAATTGCAAAATTTGTTAACTTTAAAAATGGGTTTTTCACGTAATGTAATCCGGGCACGTTTGGGCTTTGAATTAGGTATCATTGGGGCATGGAAGCACTTTTAGTGCTTTCGTTGCGTGAATTTGGGGTCCGAATAGGGTAGTTATAGTTAAAACCCGCTCGGGGACTTCCCAAGCTTTTGTTTCCAAATCGGGCTTTTAGGGCCTAGATAGGTGCCTTTTGACCTACCTAGGAATGTAGGATGGTTGGTTTGTTAATTTAGAATCTTAAACTTTGCGTGGGAGAAGAAAACGGAAAGTTGACAAAGGGGAAAAAGGTGTTTTTGAATGCTATTGTGTTTATATGAATTTGTAATTACTTGATAGGTGTTTTGTATGCATGATAAGGCTTATTCAAGCTATCCATGGAGTTTTGTGGAAGGATATGATATTTGTCTCTTTTGTGACTAAATAGCTATCTCGTGCATATGTTGGCTTATATTGTGATTAAATGCGAGGGCGGCCTAGTTTGTCAACCCTCTTACGTGTTATTATTGCTCTTGAATCTTGTGGTTTGGTTTCGGGGTTGTACAACCTTTTTGGACATGGTAGCGTTGAAAAACACGGGCGGCGTCGGGCTTGCCGTGCTCCCTCGACTACCATGGTGCTTATTCCCTTTCTCGCTGAGTATACTCCACCACCCCTGAGGCGTAGTTCACCTGCTGGGCATATGGACCTACATCAGGAGGAAAGGTCGTAGGATCAGGATACATCCGGAGTATCCCACATTTGGAAGAGTATGGGTTTGCCGGCACCAACTTGAAAATCTTGGCTCATGGCTCGTGATTGAAGACAAACGTGGAACCGTATCTTTTTTATACGTGGTTAAATACTTGTCTGATTAACTTTGTTATTTTGTGTTGTACGTGTTATTATCCTTGTTGCATCTTATGAAAGCATTCCGTGGTATGTTGCATCACCTTCTTCACTGAGTATACATCTTGTATACTCACCCTCGTTTCTAACACCTTTCAGGATCAGTGCTATCTGAGGTAGAAAAGAAGGCTCGAGAGTTTTGTGATTGATTATGCTAGCTTCGGTAGATTTTCTTTGATTTAAGTTTTGTAATTGTAATAGTTAAGTTTAGAATGTATTGATAGTTATGGATGACTTGTAATGTTGTATTAACTTGCAATCTTTACTTTATTGTCTAGTTGACTTGCACGCTTGTAAGGATGAAATGGATTGAGGTTGTGGATTATGGTCTTGAGGTTGCATGTTGATGTTGCAGGTTTCTAGATAGTCCTATATATAGGGAACCCATTAGAGACCCTTAGAACCCTCAAAGTTGCCCAATTACCCACGTTTAGCATAAAAGCCCCAATTTTTCTCTTTTAACTTTGTACTACACGTACCTCAATTGAGACTCAAACGGAAGCTAGCAAAGCATATTTAGAGCCTACATAGCCTAGGAATACCAAAAGTGAAGGCCAATTTTACCCGGCTTCGTGATAACCTCGAAACCCTTTTTAAAAAGTCGCCTATTTCATACTTTTGTTAGGTTATGAGCAATTAAACCCTACGGGACCTTTACATTACCTTCATTAGAACCTAAAACATCAATTTGGACCATTTAATCAAGCTCTAAGGTTCGATTTCACAAAACCCTAGAAATCCCGTCATTATTCATCCCTACGAATCAACCATCGATTTTAACCATCTAAAATACAAAATAATAGCATAAATAAGGTCTCTACTACTTGTATACAACATATATTAGCATATTTAAGTATTGCATAAGCATTTGATAGCAAATCTAAGAATTCAAGAAAGTTGTAACATTTTTAAAATGCAAAATAAGTGTGCAAATCCCTCACCACAAGTCTTGAGGAATGCTTGAATCCAAGAGTTGTTGAGCAAAACCACCTTATCTTATCTTAGCTTTCCAAGGCTTGAATCCAAGAGTTGTTGAAAAAAAATCCATCTATTCTCCTCTCTTGGGCTGTCGGGTAAGGGTAGGTACATAAGAGGAATTATCTAAATTGTTTTTATGCTATTATGGTTATGTTTGTATGCTAATATGTATATAGGTTTAATATATGCTATATTGATATGTGGTGTTGACAATAAAATAAGTCAAACTAAGTTAAAATAGGTCTAATGGATCTAATGTTAGCTAACTCAATTATTATATTAGTTTGAATCACTAAAATATTTTCTAAACGAATGCTCATATCGCTAATCGCTCAAAAACACATTTTTTGCGCCTTCCTAAAATAATTAATATGAATTATGAAAAATGCTATTTCAAAGTAATTAAGCAGTTAAAAAATGGAATGAATAGTATCCACTTAAAGCAACAAGTAAAGCATAGTAGAAATGCGCAGATAGTGGATGCAACAGTTAAAAGATGTACGACTAAGATCTCGGGCATCACACCTAGAGGCGTGGTTCACCTGCTGGGCATATGGACCTACCTCAGGAGGTAGGGTCGTAGGATCGAGATACATCCGGAGTATCCCATATTTTGAGGAGTAAAGGTTTGCCGGCACTTACTTGAAGATCTTAGCTCGTGGCTCGTGATTGAAGACAAACATGGAACCATATCATTTTTATACGTGGTTAAATACTTGTTTGATTAACTTTGTTATTTTGTGTTGTACGTGTTATTATCTTTGTTGCATCTTATGAAAGCATTCCGTGGTATGCTGCTTCACATCCCTCACTGAGTATACATGCTGTATACTCACCCTCGTTTCTAACACCTTTCAAGATCAATGCTATCAGAGATAGAAAAGAAGGCTCGAGAGTTTCCTGATTGATTATGCTGGCTTACGTGGTATGTCTTTGAATTCAGTTTTGTAATTGTAATAGTTAAGTTTAGAATGTATTGATAGTTATGAATGGCTTGTAATGTTGTATTAACTTGCAATCTTTACTTTATTGTCTAGTTGACTTGCACGCTTGTAAGGATGAAATAAATTGAGGTTGTGGATTATGGTCTTGAGGTTGCATGTTGATGTTGCAGGTTTCTAGATAGTCCTATATATAGAGGAGACTCTGTCCTTTTTTTCCTAAATTTCGTACTCGGAGTTTGGAATTGGATTGAGAATAACATGGCTAATAGAAGTCCCGGTTCCATGAGGGATCGGGGTGTTACAACACTAAGGCTAAAAAATAATAAACAATAAAATAAAAAGATCGATAAAGCCAAAAACAATAATATATGGTGAATGATTAGGGATAGCAATGGAAACGAGGCAGGGATTATAGTGGGAAATGGGGAATGGGGCAGTGGGTGGGGCACAGGGATAAGCATTTCCTACCCCACACAACCCGCCCCGCATAAATATGTTGTTATTTTTATATCTTTAGTTTTACATATATATTAAAATTTTAAAATTATAAATATAAAAGTATAAAAAATGACATTAAATAAAGTGTTATAAAAAATAGAGTAGAAAAATAGATTATTCAAAAGAATTTTATAATTTTTTTTAATCAAAACCACTGTACTAATTGAGACTTGTTATCATTTTACGTAAATAACTCCATTTTACTATTGATCAAATTGATTTAAGAAATTTGTTAGTTGTTCCTAGTTGTACAATAAAATAGTTTCAAATAATATAATTAAGGACGATACGGTAATTGTTATTATATGTGGCTTGCGATAACAAAAAATAATTATAATAATCAATACGATCCCATAACACCAGGAAGTATTATTTTTTCACATATAGTTCTCATACACAATGGTTTCAATTACAATTTATTTTAAATGTTTAAGATTCAATTACTATAAATTTATTTTTACTATTTAACTGTAAGTATAAAACTCGATATGTGATTAATATTTAACATTTGTTTAAAACATGTATTTATATTTATAGTTACTATAATTTTAATTTATATTTTGAAGTTACATGATTCAAATTAAATTTAATATTGTAAGATTTAAGGAATAATAAAAAAATCCACAGGTAATCCCTATTTCCCATGGGGATTCGGGGATGGGGCAGGGGCAGGTGTGAAACCCCCGATTTTGTCTTTGCTTAGAATTGCGTGTTTTGACCTGTTTATGTGTTGTATGAGTTGTGTGCATTCATGAAATTTTTATTGAAAACGGAATCAGAAATTTTATCGTCGATTTTTATTAATAGTATTTTTGAAATATGTCCGCTATAATTTTGAAACTGGTCTTTTTAGCCCTTGAAAACGTAGTCCTCGGATATTAATAGACATGTGTTTGATTAAAACGGATTTCAAATCGGCTTATAAATTTAAAACAGTTTTTACATCTTTTTTTGCAAAAATCGAGTCTTAAACCGAGTTGGGTGAAAATGTTTGCATGTGAAACTCCTTGTCAACTAAAAATATGCTACTTAAAATAGTCTAAGTGTCAATTGCTTGTTTGTGAGCAAAATAGTCCAGAAATAGAATTAAAAGACTAAAATACTAAATTTTGTTTCAACTTTGGCTTTATATTATTTTGTTGACTTGCCATATATATGCCTAATATATCAAAATTACTCATAAAAACAAAGCTCAAACACCTAAAATACACACACACATGGCCGAAACCTTGTAGGCCATTTTTGCTTGGTTTTTTGATCAATTGTTTCTTAGAAATTGCAATTTAAGGCCAATACTCTTGAACCAAAGTTTGATTGCACTTGTTGGGCATCCATTCTACATCTTTCTTGCATTATATAACATCGAAGGTAAGAGAAAATTCTTGGATCTCCAAATGCTATTTTTATATCAATTCATGTAATTGAATTTTTAGTAGTTGAAATGTTGAATTGATGTTAGAATATTGCTCAGTAGATACTAAGGATCATTTATATGAGTTTATAGATGTTTGGAACCGTGGTAGCATGTATTTCTATTTTTTAGGTATTAAAGTTGAGTATTTGGCTTAATGTTGAATAATTGTTGTTGTGGTAGTTGGAATTGATTGCTTATAGTTTCTAAAAATTTGTTAAACACGTGGTAGTAATGTTGTAATGCTGGAATTTTGATTGTGATGTCGTGGTGAACGTCTAGAAAATTCAGCCTTAGTGTATTGCGGAATTAGGGTTGTCGGGCTTGTTTTAGATGAATTGTGGTTGGTTTCCGAGGGGGCTAATGTAGTTGCTTGAGTGGGTGAGTGGTAGAAATTGGTTTGAAGGTTATTGGATTAGCAGAATGTAAGTTATGACTTTTAGAAGTTTGAGTAATCTTTCTTTAAATGTTGAAATAATGTCTTTGGTTGTTTGTGTAGTGTTTGAGTGGTTGAATCTTGGGTTGTTGATGGTTAGGTTCGGGATTGGTTGTTTGGTTTAATGCATGTTAAGTTGGGTGGCCTACTTTGTCATTTAACTTAGTTGTTGGGTTGTTAATTGATTAATTGATGTTATGTTGTTGAAATGATGCTAACTGATTGATTATTGATGAAGACGGGAGATAGGCAACCTACTTTTGTTGTCCTCCTGGGAAATGAATGTCTATTATTATTGTCATGAGTCTTGATAGTGTGTGCTACCTCTTGGGCAGCGTTGGGCTATCGGGTTGATAACGACATGACTATCATAGACTACCCCCAACTCGCATGGGTGGAGGTGCCATGGAGGGAAGGGCTAGATGAGGTACCTCGAGTGTGTGAATAATGGAGAGTTATAAGAAGATGGTTGAGATTGTGATGGCGTTTGAAGCTACACCAATTAGAGTATTCTCATTGATTGGTTATGATTATCGTTGTATTTATATTGATATTGATATTTATTGTGTGTTTAAAAATCTATAGAATTCATCACTGTGCTTGTTTTATATAAACTCACTCTCATTCGTTATCTGCAAGCAAGTGTTACTGAACCAGAATACAGGTACGTGCCTCAGGAAGCTGAGAATGTGTTTCACGTAGATGAGTCTTATGTGCCGGAGTCGTTGCCATAAGTTTGTCTTAGTTGTTGTAATATGTTGTATTGAATAACCTACCTAAACATAATGACGTGTGTATGCTAGTTTGGTAGTCTTTCTTTCAATCATGATTAGATTACTAGATTGGTTTATAATCTATTTTGCAGTGTATGATGTAGTCTATGTATGATGTTGCAACGGAGGCGTATAACTATGAATGAATTGTTGAAAGAATGCTTAATGTATAACATGGTTGCGTTGTATGTTGTTAACTTGATTGTGGAGTTGATCGATGATTTGCAGAGTTTGTTGTGTGAAGTTCTAAAGGGTTGGTTTAGAGCCCTGATGTCCATGTTACTGTCGTTATACTGCCAAAATTTCGTTGCGTCCTGTTTGATCGTAGATGGGGTCGAGTTGGGGCATTACATTAAGTGGTATCAGAGCGCATGTTTAGTTGTCAGCCGGGGTATTCTCAGAATGTGGGTAATGGTCTTAAAAAAAATGGAATATGTGTTAATATGATTAAGTGATTATGTGATTTAGTAACTATGTGATTATGTGATCAATTTGTTTATGTGACTAATATTTAAGTGACTTACGGGCTTTACGTAAGTTTGTTTCTTATGTACTAATAATTGTCTATAGCCTGTCTACGTGCTATAACCTGTGCTAACTCTTTGTTAGTAGAATAGTTGGTCAACCGAGAACAAGAGGTAGGCATGAGGCAGTTAACGAGGCACCGAGTAATGCGGCATCGGGCTGAGATCAGGGTGATGACCGTATTGCTGTAGCTATGGATAGAATGACGGAAATCATGGTAGGTCAGACACAGATATTAGCAGGGCAGGCTGCTCAGGCACAGGCTGTGCAGGCTCAGATGTTGAACGCACAGGGTGGTTATCACGGGCGTAGTACATTAAAGGAATTTTTGGGTTACTATCTGTTGAGATTCCAGGGCGAACCGGATGATAGAAAGTCAGAGGCTCGGATTAATAAGATTGAGAAGATTTTTGATCCTTTGGATTACACTGACGAGAGGAAAGTCACTTTTGTAGTTTATTTGTTTGATGGCGAGGCCGAAGAGTGGTGGGGTATAGTGAAATCTGGTTAGGAGGCAAGAGGTACTCCTTATGTTTGGGATACCTTTCTTAGAGCGTTTCGGGCTAAGTACGTCCCAAGGATTGTATAGGAACGGAGAGAGGCGGAGTTCCTATCTTTGGTTCAAGGTGATGCTACAGTGGCCCAGTATGAGGCCACTTTTACCAGACTGTCTCGATATGCACCGGAATTTGTAGCAGATAAGGAGTGTAAGACTCGGAGGTTTGTCTTGGGATTAAGGCCAGAGATTCAGGATGCAATGGCCCTGAATCAGTATGATATATTTTCTGAGGCCTTTGATGCGGCTTCTAGGTTGAAGAAGAGGAAATGGGAGCAGATTGGTCCTAGTCAGCCTAGTAAGAAGCCATTTCAGCCGCAGGGTCAGCAGGGTGTATATAGGCCTCTAGTACAGCAGGTTATGTACAGGCCACCAGTACAACAGAGTTCTTTTAGACCTCAGGGTTAACAGGGTTTCTATCGGCCCTAGTTTCAACAGGGGATCTACCAAGCTCAGTCACAGTACAGGCCGGCCCAGTCTCAGGGTCATTATAGGCCTAGTGTTGCGAGACCTCAGTAGCTGGCTGGTACAACTACTTTTTCGGCTTCTAGGTCTTCTAGGGGCAGTGTTAGTGCTTCGTTACCGTAGTGTGCTTATTGTAAACGTCAAGGCCATTTAGAGGCCGACTGTAGGGTGAAAACAGGAACATGTTTGGGTTGCGGCAGCAACCAACATAGGGCGAGGGATTGTTCTAGATTTCAGAGGTCTGAGGGTCGGGCAGCAACCCAGGGTTATCAAGGTCGACCTACTAGTAGTGCACCTCAGCAGCAGCGGGTTTAGGCTTGGGCCTACGTAGTAGATTTGAAGGAGGCACCTGAGGAAACAGCAGTTGTGGAAGGTAACTTCCTTATACTTGATCAACTTGTTAAAGTATTGATTGATTCTTGTGCTACGCATTCTTTCATTACACTTACTTGTGTGCAACGTGTTAACATGCAACCTGAAAGATTGCCTTATGTGGTTGAGATTCGTACTTCTTTGACTGATAAATATGTGACTGACTTAGTATGTAAAGACTGTAAAATACATGTTAAGGGTCAGGATTTTTCTTCGGACCTTATTTTATTTCCTATATGGGGGTATGATGTTATCTTAGGTATGGATTGGCTTTCTAAGTATGATGCTCAATTAAACTGTAGAACAAAGGTAGTACAATTTCGGTTGCCAGATCAGCTAGTAGTTGAGGTAGCGGGGAATCGAGATGCTAAGACGAGTTTTATTATCTCATCAACTAAAGCTATTAAGCTGATGAGTAAGGGGTGTTTGGGTTATCTAGCTTATTTGATCAACAAGCCATCTGATAAGCTAAAGCTGGAAGAAGTTCCTATAATTCGGGAATATCTCAATGTATTTCCCGAGGAGTTGCCAAGATTGCTGCAAGAGAGAGATGTTGAGTTTGTGATTAATCTTATTTCCGGTACTCAACCTATTTATAAATCAACGTATCAGATAGCACTAGTTAAGCTGAAGGAGTTGAAAACTCAGTTGCAGGAGTTATTGAAGAAGGGTTTCATTCAGCAGAGTTCTTTATCGTGGGGAACATTTGTTTTATTTGTGAAGAAGAAGGATAGTACCTTGAGATTGTGTATCGACTATCGTGGTTTGAATCAGGTGACCATTAAGAACAAGTATCCTTTATCATTGATTGACGAGTTGTTTGATCAACTTCAGGGAGCCAAAGTCTATTCTAAATTTGACTTGAGGCAGGGGTATTATCATCTTCGGATTCATATAGTGGATGTTCCGAAGTCTGCCTTCAGGACTCGGTACGGGCATTATGAATTTGTTGTTATGCCTTTTGGATTAACTAATATACCGGCAGCATTCATGAATCTTATGTATCGGGTCTTTCAGCCGTACTTGGACCAGTTCGTGGTAATCTTTATTGATGATATCTTGGTTTATTCTAAGACGGAATCGGAGCACGAGCAACATCTATGGCTTGTCTTACAAAAGCTTTAGGAGCATAAGTTGTTTGCGAAGTTCAACAAATGTGAATTCTGGCTGCAACGAATATCTTTTCTTGGCCATGTGATTACACAGAGCGGTATTTTAGTAGATCTCACTAAGATTGAAGTGGTGATGTCTTGGAAACGGCCGGAGAATGTTCCGAAAGCTCATAGTTTTCTTGGCTTGGCGAGTTATTATCGTAGGTTTATGAAAGACTTTTCTAAGATTGCAGGGCCACTTTTTAAATTAACTCAGAAACGGACCAGCTTTACTTGGGATGAGAAGTGTGAAAGTGGGTTTCAGGAGTTGAAAAAGAGATTGACTACCGCTCCAGTACTTGCTCTACCAGAGGGAACCGACAATATGGTTATCTATAGCGAGGCATCCAAGGAGGGCTTGGGTTGTGTACTTATGCAGAATAGCCGGGTTATTGCCTATGCTTCTAGAAATTTGAAACCGTATGAGGTGAATTATCTGACTCATGATCTTGAGTTGGCAGCAGTGGTCTTCGCACTGAAAAATTGGCGTCATTATCTGTGGGGCAATAAGTTCGAGATTTTCACCGATCATAAAAGTCTGAAGTACTTGTTCTCACAGAAGGAGTTGAATATACGTCAGCGGAGGTGGATGAAACTTCTTGGAGATTATAATTGTTCTATCAATTATCTGCCTGTGAAGGCAAATGTTATAGCAGATGCTCTTAGCCATAAGGCGAGTATTGTTTGTTTGGCTGTTAAAAAGTGGGTGGTTCTTGAAGAAGTCAGTTATTGGAGACCGATATTGACTCAGGTTAAGGTGATGTGTTCACATCTCCGTATTCAACCTTTATGTCTGAAATCAGAGAAGCTCAGCAACTTGATGTAAAACTTCAGAAGATCAAGGATCAAATTACGAATGATCAGTCTGACTTCAAACTACATGAGGATGATATTCTTTCGTTTCTGAATAGAGTATGTGTTCCCGATGAACCGAGTTTGAGGAGATGTATTCTGGAAGAGGCTCATAATTCTAAGTACACTATTCATTCCGGTGGAAACAAGATGTACCAGGATTTGAAGCAATATTATTGGTGGAATAACATGACGAGGGAGGTTGCTCAGTTTATATCCAGATGTTTGACTTGTCAACGAGTGAAGGCCGAACATCAGCGACCCGCAGGGTTACTTCAACCATTGGCAATACCAAAGTGGAAATGAGAGCATATTACGATAGACTTCGTTACTAGTTTGCCTAAAACACCGAGAGGTAACGATGCAGTTTGGGTTGTCGTGGACCGTTTGACGAAGATAGCTCATTTTATTCCGATAAGGACGGGAGATATAGTTGCAAAGTTGGCGGATCTTTACGTAGATCATATTATTAAACTTCACGAGATTCCATCTAGTATTGTCTCAAATCGAGATCCTCGATTTACTTCTCGATTGTGGGAAAAACTTCAGGAGACCTTGGGTACTCAGTTGAACTTTAGTACAGCTTATCATCCGCAGACTAACGGTCAGTCTAAGAGGACTATTCAGATTTTGGAGCATATGGTCAAGGCTTGTGTTCTGGACTTCGAGAAGAACTGGAAGAAACATCTACCACTTGCTGAGTTTGCCTATAACAATAGTTATCAAGCGACTATTGGGATGGCGCCTTTGCAGCTCTTTACGGCCGTAAGTACCGATCACCTTTGTATTGGGATGAAGTAGGGGATATGAAGGTTATTGATCCTACTATCATGCCAGAACTTCTAGAGAAGATTGAGAATGTTCAATTGATCAGGTAGAGAATGCTGACAACTCAGAGCAGATACAAGAGTTACGCTGATAAGCGTCGTCGGGATTTGGAGTTTGCAGTTGGGGACCGAGTTTTCTTGAGATTATTTCCTCGAAAGGGGTTTTCCCGTTATGGTAAAGGTAGTAAGCTGAGTCCGAGGTTTGCAGGGCCGTTCGAGATTATCGACAGAGTTGGCAAGTTAGCATATCGGTTGGCTTTACCGGAAAACTTCTCTAATGTCCATGATGTATTTCACTTGTCTAATTTACGGAAGTATAATCCAAATCCTTCTAATATTTTAGAGCCAGAGCCATTGCAACTTGGTGAGAATCTGACTTATGATGAGTGGCTGATTTGCATTCTTGATAAGATGGAACGGGAGTTGAGGTCGAAGAAGATTCCGACGGTCAAAGTGTTATAGAAGCATCACAAGATTGAGGAAGCTACTTGGGAGAGGAGAGATCAGATGCAGCAGCAGTATCCGGATCTGTTCCATACTACAAGTAAGAATTTCGAGGACGAAATTTCTTTAAGGGAGGGAGAATGTGAAATCCCAGATTTCACCTTTGCATAGAATTGCGTCTTTTGACCTATTTATGTGTTATATGAGTTTGAATGCATTAATTTTGTAATTTATATTTCTAATACATGATATGTGTGCATTCATGAAATTTTCATCGAAAACGGAATCAGAAATTTTATTGTCAATTTTTATGAATAGTATTTTTAAAACACGTCCGCTATAACTTTGAAACTGGTCTTTTTAGCCCGTGAAAACCTAGTCCTCGGATATTAATAGACCTATGTTTGATTAAAATGGATTTCAAGTCAGCTTAGGAATTTAAAAGGGTTTTTACACCTTCTTTTGCGAAAATCGAGTTTTAAACTGAGTCGGGTAAAAATGTTTGCTTGTGAAACTCCTTGTCAACTAAAAATATGCTACCTAAATTAGTTTGAGTGTCAATTGCATGTTGTGAGCAAAATAGTCAAGAAATAGAATTAAAAGACTAAAATACTAAATTTTGTTTCAACTTTGACTTTCTATTATTTTTGTTGACTTGTCTTATATATGCATAATATATCAAAATAACTCATAAAACAAAGCTCAAACACCTAAAACACACACACACATGGCCGAAACCTTATAGGCTATTTTGCTTGGTTTTTTGATCAATTTTTCTCTTAGAATTTGCAATACAAAGCCAATATTCTTGAACCAAAGTTTGATTGCACTTGTTGGGCATCCATTCTACATCTTTCTTGCACCATATAACATTAAAGGTGAGAGAAAATTTTTAGATCTTAAAATGCTATTTTTATGTCAATTCATATAATTGAATTTTTAGCCATTGAAATTGAATTGATGTTAGAATATTGCTCAATAGATGCTAAGGATCCCTTATATGAGTTTATAGCTATTTTGAACCGTGGTAGCATGTATTTCTATTGATTGTTGTTAGCTTTTAAAAGTTTGTTAAATAAGAGGTAGTGATGTTGTGATGCCAAAATTTTGATTGTGATGTCGTGGTGAATGTTCGAAAAATTCAGCCTTAGTGTATTGCGGAATTAGGGTTGCCGGGCTTATTTTAGATGAATTGTGATTGGTTTCCGAGAGGGCTAATGTAGTTGCTTGAGTGGGTGAGTGATAGAAACTAGTTTGGAGGTTATTGGAATAGTAGAATGTAAGTTATGACATTTAGAAGTTTGAGTAGTCTTTCTTTAAATGTTGAAATAATGTCTTTGGTTATTTGGGTAGTGTTTGAGTGGTTGAATCTTGGGTTGTTGATGGTTAGGTTCGGGATTGGTTGTGTGGTTTAACGCATGTTAAGTTGGGTGGCCTACTTTGTCATTTAACTTAGTTATTGGGTTGTTAATTGATTAATTGATGTTATGTTGTTTAAATGATGTTAACTGATTGATTATTGATGAAGTCGGGAGATAGGCATCCTACTTTTGTTGTCCTCCTGTGAAATGAATGTTTATTATTATTATCATGAGTCTTGATAGTGTGTACCACCTCTCGAGTAGCGTTGGGCTGTCGGGTTGATAACGACATAACTATTATAAACTACCCCCAACTCGCATGGGCGGATGTGCCATGGAGGGATGGGCTAGATGAGGTACCTCGGGTGTGTGAGTAATTGGGAGTTATAAGAAGATGGTTGAGATCGTGATGGCGTTTGAAGCTACACCAATTAGAGAATCCTTATTGATTGGTTATGATTACCGTTGTGTGTATATTGATATTGATGTTTATTATGTGTTTAAAGATCTATAGAATTCATCACTGTGCTTGTTTTATATAAACTCATTCTCATTCATTATCTGCAAGCAGGTGTTACTGGACCGGAATACGGGTACGTGCCTCAGGAAGCTGAGAATGTACTTTACGTGGACGAGTCTTGTGTGCCGGAGTCGTTGCCATAAGTTTGTCCTAGTTGTTGTAAATTATTGTATTATATAACTTACCTAAACATAAAGACTTATGATATGCTAGTTTAGTAGTATTTCTTTCAATCATGATTAGATTACTAGATTGATTTATAATCTATTTTGCAATGTATGATGTTGCAACGGAGGCGTATAACTATGAATTGTTGAAAGAATGCTTAATGTATAACATGGTTGTGTTATATATTGTTAACTTGATTGTGGAGTTGATTGATGATTTGTGGAGTTGGTTGTATGATGTTCCAAAGGGTTGGATTAGAGCCCTGATATCCGTGTTACTGTCCTTATACTATCGAAATTCCGTTGCGTCTTGACTAATCGTAGGTGTGGTCGAGTTGGAGGCGTTACAGTGGGGGATGGGGGATGGGGGCATACAATGCGAGGGCGGGGCAGGTGTTGAAGGAACTTTTTAAATGGCGGGGCAGGGCGGGGCGGGGCATAGGGATAGGCCCCCCCGCCACAAACCCGCCTAATTGTCATTTCTATCAAAGATAGTAGTTACAAGCACTAACAAAGCATGTACAAAGTTATAGCTATTTAGCAGCGGGCACACAATTCACAATTTACAATACAATATCGATAACGAATGGCGGCTTATTAGTTTCCAATTGTCTAGGCTTCGATACACAATTCTTATAGTTTGTAGGGCTTGAATCGGTGACTCATAATTTAATTTTAGAAGAATCGATACGATAAATTAAACGGTTTCATGAACAAAGAATGGAGTAACAATAATTTTAGTGATTTTTGGAGATAAACAAATGGGATAAACAAAAGAAATAGTAAATTATACTTACTCGAATACCCAATATACAACAATACGATTAAACTTCTTTACAATTGAAAACTTCCAACATGTTTTTTAAATCGATGATCGATTGATACTTCATCATCACCCAAAGAAGAGTTTATTAAAAATCACCGTGAATAAGTTTGCTAAAAGCTTTGTAGTAGTATTTGGTATAAACACTCACAACAACTTCATTCTTTTCTTTTTCTGTTTTTCTCTGCTTTACATCACTGTAAACTTCCACCCCTCCCCTTCTCCCTCTCCCTCTCCCTCTCCCCCAATGCTACCTGCATGTTTTTTTCTTTTATTATATATAAGGAAATAATAACAACCTACTAAATTAATTGGCCAAATTTTTAGGCATCAAAGAATTTCATGTTCAACAATTAGCTAGAATTAGTCATTATCTTCAAATTACCTATCATTATCCTAAAGAGAAATACTATATACTACTTTAATTTTCACACTCAAATACCACTTTTTATGTGTATGTTTAGTTGGCATATTAAAAGAAGAAAGATAAATAATTTTTTTTGTTATTTTATCATGCCAACTAAGCATCAATGTAGGAAGTGATATTTGAGTGTGAAAATTAAAGTGAAGTATAACAATTCTTTATCTTAAATTGTCATAGTCAAAGGGTCAAATTTTAAAATTAAAAAACAAAAAAAAATCAATATCTAAAATTTCGGGATGTTGCAATATGTGTGTATGCTATAAGATCGGATTTGAACAGGGTTTCAAGAATTGGGCTAGAACTCCTCTTCCATGCCTAACAGTTGAGAATCCTAGCTTGATTACCTGCAAAACGAATGGCCAAAGGTGGTGTCTAGGGTCATCCTCCAATGCTTAAATTAGTTATGAGGACAAGAGAGCCTGGATAGAGCTTAAAGAGACAATATAGTATGACTAATTGCTTAGTGAGAATTTGATACTCCCTTTTGGACGTTGCTAACATCTTTTCATAGACAAGGCTATGCTTATAATTTCATTGTGGGGGAGTGTGATTGACCCACGATGGATGTGGGAATTGTTCCTTGCGGTTTTTGAGCTCTTAGGAGCATGTTTGCTTGAGTTAGTTGTGATTGCCTTTGAACTTGTCAACATTATCTCAAGTTGTTGACTTAGTCTTCTCATTGGGTCACGGTTTAGTCATATTTAGGACCATTGTTCAGCCATCCCTCCAATGTAGCTGTTTGGGCCTTCTTTAGTTCGTCCAGGCGAACAATTCACCCAGAAAATGACCAATAACAGTGGACACACCACGTTGACGAGTCCTATTATCAGTAATATTATGTTTTTTAAATTCAAGTGAGGCTTAAGCCATATGATATATTTTAAATGATGTCATTTACGAGAATTATCTAGCAACCTCTCATAATTACAACGATGCATATACCACTAAACCAAATGCCTGGACGCTCGATGTAGCAATATTATATTTAATGAAGACGAAAATGTGTGAGTTTAACATAATGCCCCCACATAAAATATGCAAATTATATGTAACTTATTTATAATAGCAAGCTACTCATTATACCATGCTGATGATTTCTTGATATATGTAATCTTTGAGAATTCCTCTAAGGAAGTCAATGGCCTGTTTATAAGTGTTTTAGTTTTTTTTTGTTTTGTAAAATAGTTTTTAAGAACAAAAAAACATAAAACATGTTTGAGTAAAATCGTTTTCTGAACAAGTTTTTAGAATTAAAATACCCTTAAAATTATATGAGCAAATTTTTTATCAAACTCCAAATTCTTTTATTAAATTGACTAATAATTTTTTAAATTTATTGTTAATAATTTCAAATATTTTCTAACTAATTAATTTCATTAATTGAAATTTTAAAATTTTAATTTATTACTTAAATTTTTAATCAATGTATTATAATTATTTATAAAAAAATAAATAATTATTAATTAATTTGGAATTAAAATTATTTAATTTTTATTATTAAATCAAATAAATTAATTATAAATTAAATTAAATTAGAATTAGTTAAATTTTAATTATTAAATTAATTATTTTTAACTGTGAATTAATATTTTTAAATTAATTATCAAATATTCAAAAATTAAAATTAGTTAATTTTCAATTATTAAATTAATAATTAAATTAAATTGAAATTAAAATTAATAATTATTTATTTTAATTTTTTATTAATATTTTTTAATTATAAATTATTTATTTTTTTTTTTTAATTGATATTTTTAATAATTAAATTATATTTTTAAATTAATTATCAATTAAATTGAAAATTAAAATTATATAATTTTGCATTATTGAATTATTTATTTTTAATTATTAAATTATTATTGATAACTAATTTAAAATACGTTAAGAAGTCGGAGAAAATGAGTTATCGGAAACTGGATAGATGAAGGAAGAGAACAAAAATACATGAAAACATACAAAATATGTTTTCGTTTTCTTGTTGTTGAAAACACATTTCGCAAAACAGTTTTTTAAAGCAATTACTAAAGACAACTGTACCAAATAAGTTTTTTTTTTTTGGTTTTTATGTTTTCAAGAACCAAAAATTAGTTTTGAAAACTGTGTCCAAACAGGTCCCAAATTACTACTACTCACCCTGAAGCTCTTTCCACTGCAATAGCAAATTTTTATCAAGATTTCTCTTATTATAATTTTCTGTGTTAAGTCCTAAAAGAGATGATCCAACCCTGCCATCTGTCTATTAGGCACAGAAAACTGTGGGGAAAGTTGAGCATGAAGGGAGTGGACCAAGTTCTACTTCTTTCCAATCTCTCTTCACCACTGTCCTTATGAGCCTAAACGATAGCAAATTTTTTCTGGAGTGGCAAGTTTAACATTTTGTCAACTCCAATTGATAAGTACATAAATGGATATAATTTAGCAACTAATATGCAACAAATGCTTGGAACAATGCCTTAGAGAGAAGCTAACAAAAGTACACGTCTTATGCAAACAATTTTTTAAATTGTACAGCCACACCAAATTAATTTTGTCCATTCTGCAAGTAATATCATACCTATTTTAGGCACTCACACACTATATCTCAGCTTTTTCCTGTAAACAAAAATTCAACCCTCTCGATTCAATAGCCTTAAGGGCAAACTTCCTAGCCCCCACACACCAATCCATCTTATCAACCTAGCCTTTTGTTTGGTAGCAAATAGCAAAAAGAGTCAATCTTCCCCAGAAACTCTGCCTACCAATCAACATTCCTCATTTTCTTGATTGTTTTAAGTCCAAAATTACCTTTGTAATTCTTTATACTCGAATTTATGCACACACACTTTGCTTATGGCTTCACTATGTGCTGTAGGTTAAGTAATAGTCATAATTAAGTTTTAAATAAGGGTAAACGGCATGAAACCCCCCTGTGTTTTTACGTATGTGCAGATTCCCCCTATACTTTATAAAGTGTAAATTACCTCTTTGTACTTTAACTTATGTGCACGTTTTTCCCCTGTACTTTATAAAGTGCAAATAACCCCCCTTATAGTTTGTAAATGTGTGCACACGTCCCCCTCCGTGTATAATTTATTGTATTATTTTAAAAATTGAAACATTCCACACAGAGGGGGACATATGCACGCATTTACAAACTATAAGGAGGTTATTTGCACTTTATAAAGTACAAGGGAAAAACATTCACATAAGCAAAAGTACAGGGGGGTCTCGTGCCATTAACCCTTTAAAAAATTGTGAGCATTACATGAGCAGCGAGGACAACATAACTTAAGTTTGGGACCTCAATACATACCTTATTATTTGATAGGGATGGGAGCACGTAAGGTCTCGTGTTCATACCAAAAAACATTGTGGGGAACTATCCAAATATGTATTCGGGTTTTTTGGCATTCTATGTTATTTGTTGAGTTAGTAGGGGTTGTACTTTCTATAGGAATAACTACCCAATATATATAAGTCTCACTAAAAGAAACATGTGGGAGGGTGACAGAAGGTAGAGCTAGGTACTCGGGAGTATGTTACAGCGACAAGTCTATAACAAGTCAACGATGACAAATCCAAATCCACTTTTTCATTTTAAAAGTAAATTTGACAAAAGAAAAACTAATATTATACAATTTATTATATCTATTCAATAATCATCATTTAGAGGTGAAGTCCCCTCTATTTTTTTATTTGGCATCAAAGTGGCTAGAAATAATTATTCAAATCATTGTAAGTTGGAATAATTTATTGATGTTTTAGCTATTTTTTGCTAATAAAATACTTCAAAATATTATGAATACTATATAAGTGGACTAATACAATAATACAAATACTTATCTCAACCCTAACAAAACAATTCAAAACATTAAAGTAACTAAGACAGACTTGCTTTGAGAAGATATAAATCATTAACAAATGTTTATCTTATAAAAATTACCTCGAATGTCGAATTCGATTCAAAGCAGTGTGTGTGTCGTGCATCCCTTTGGACTAACGTCCCTTAGCCACTGGACAAAAAGAATCCGCGATGCTCTACCGCCAAAAGAAGGTGGACGACTTGTCGATGAAAATAGGAAGGTTGTCGAAAATAGGTGTCATTCAAATCTCCATCTATCACCGAGTCGTCGTGCGACAGAGTAGTAGTCGTCGCCACATGGTGACAGATTACGCCGTCAAACAAAATGACAAATTTTTAAAATTAAACTGTCATTAAAAAAACGAGGCCAAAGCAACCGCTAAACGTCCATCGCGAATACCATTCTTGAGCTTCCGTTAGATTACCTGTCACCAAGCAAAAGTTGCTAAAGTTGTTGCCAAATTCACTTGTCACGACGTCTCAGTTTTATTTATTGTATTTGTTTAATAATAAAAAAAGTATCAAAGTAATAATTTGTAACCAAATTATAAAAAAATAGATTAACATTAATAAAAAAAACATCTATTTATACAATTTACAATAATATTTAGAAAATAACTAAAATATGCGTATCTACAAATTGTGAAATATTTACAAAAATATTGAAAGTTCAATATACATAATTGTGATTGATCAATAGGATGCTCTGGATCTCCACGACTCCTATCACCACCCTGTTACTGAGACCGAGCTTGAATTATTCGTACCTTCATATTCTTATAAATAAACTAATTATGCAAATACGATAAAAGGGCGTTGGATTTTGATGTTGATAATGTACTAACCAACAAAATAAACATTATATCTACTGATTTTGGTCCAAAATCAACATAATAAAGTAGTTATAACTTAGAAGTAAATGCAAGAATAAATTTGGTTCAAGATAAACATGATAAACAAAATTATAATAATTTAGAAGTAAAAAGAGATCTAAGTGAATAAATAAAAATAAAGAGAGAATTCAAAGTTTATTCAATTGGATTTCATCAATGTCTAAGAAGCCAAAATGTTCACAATAATAATAAAGTCAAATTTCAATAGTAATTCTCATTATTTGATTTAGTCCTTGACATCATGAAAATCATATAATCAATTACCAATATTTTTCTTATGTCTCAAATTGGTCATTTGTATTATATTTTACGTCAAAATATGGTAAAAAGTTATTAAATAAGGAACTAGCTGTCAAATAATATACTTCAGGCCATATTTGATTAAAATAAAAAATAAAAATAATAGGAAGGACTAACTTAAAAGCTTTACAGAAATAATGAGACTTTATAATGTGACATTTGAAATTACAAGGAGTAACTTGATAGTCTCCCTTTTTTAGGTCTGAAACTTGATAGTCCAATCAAAGTATTCCCCACCGACCTTTTTTTGTTTGTGTTTTTGGTCAGACCTACTTACCTCAAAAGGCTCGCACAATAGATTTGTAGTTCTCAAGGTATCTTTAATGAAGGCTTTAAAAAGTAATTATTGTGATTTTTAGAGATTATATGGATAAAAAACAACACAAATAGGGGTTTGTAAATGTCAAATCCATATTTTTCTCTCAAATTTGACATCATTCACGATTTTTTAAGCAAAAATAGAGACCAAGCTCTATTTCTTCTTAAAAAACCATGTATGATGGCAAAATTGGTAGACCCTATGTATATTTGAGTTTTACAAATCTTCATTAGTGTTACTTTTTTTTCATAGGATTTCTAAAAACCTCAATCATTACCTTTTAGAGACCCAAATTTGAGAGTTAGAGAGACCCAAATTACCTTTTAGAGTCTCCATTGAGGATGGCCTCATGGATATTTAGCAGTTGCTAATTGGTCTGTTACTTCTTAAAGGTGATCAAAGTATTCACATCATGCTCCCCTAGGCTATAAATCTCTGAGGGGCTATAAATTATTTCCTTACAGGCAAACATATTGAACTAGAAGAACTTTTCCCCTTTTTATTGGCGTTCCCCTGTACTTGAGTTGTTGTTTGTCAGGGCCAAAGGGAAAGGAGCCTCATCCTCCAAAAAAATAAAAATATTTAATGGATTTTTTTTTTGAAAAAAAAAACAGATTTGGCCCTCTAATAAATACGAAAATGTTATAAAATAAAAAAGGAAAGGCTAGGGAAGTACCTAAGTCTTCAAAATCATAGAGTTAGCTATGGACTGTGGTGGTTAGTCTTGTTTTTTGCCATTTTTTTTGCTTGTATGTTGATAAGGGTGGATCTCAAGCCCTGGAAAAATCCAGCCTACGGAGCTGGGGTAGTCCCGCCAACATCCTGACCTGGGCTCATAAGGAGCTCTGGGCAATAGATGAAAAGATCCAGCCTACGGAGCTAGGGTAGCCCCGCCAACGTCCTGACCTGGGCTCACAAGGAGCGCTGGGCAGCGGACAGAAAGATTTAGCCTACGGATCTGGGGTATTCCCGTCAACGTTCGAACCTGGGCACACAAGATGAAAAACAATGGAGTTTTTAGATAAGGATAAACACAGAAAGATTTAGCTGGATCCTTGAAGATAAGAGATTTAGATATTATCTCCTTGAGCCTAAAGATAAGGGATGTATCTTATCTCTTTTGATATCATCTCTTTAAGCCTAAAATTGTGGGATTCACCTTTATCCTATCTTACAACTCCATATTTCAGCAACTATAAATACAGGTAGACATTAAGAGTACAGAAGCTCTCTCTTAATTGTTCCTAAGCAACAACTTTGCTCTCATGCAATACTTTAAATGCTTTTAAGCAATATCTTGCTCCCATAACTAACTTGAGCGTCCGAGGGGGCAAGTTTTAAACTGTTCTTTTGCTTGAGGACAAACAAAGAGTGGGTTTAGGGATGTTTATGTGTTCATAATTTTATGTATAAATCCCCCTTTTCCATGGATTATGCATTTGAATTTGTATGAATTTGATTATTCTTGGAATACTTTGGTGCAATGTAGGTTTTGAGCAATAAAGAAATCATTTGAATGCAAAAAGAAGGGCAAATAAGCGGAATTGAGTAAACGAAGGACACTAGGTGATACATAGTCAATATCTCAAAATTCATACATTCTCAATTAATGAAAAATGTTTCACCATGATAATCATCTCTTCAATAAGAATCCAACGCCACTAATAGTGAGAGAATCCGACTTCAAACGCTCCAGATATGACTTTCCGAAGTTTATTGCGCAAGAAGACAGCTTAATCCGCTCAAGCATGTTTCAAACTTGCTTGAGCAACTGAAGTCCAAAAATGAATCAACCCTTAACCTGCTCACGCAGGTTGTAAACTTGCTTGAGCAGGTTAGACATTGTTTCCAGCAAACGAACGTTTTCTTTAGTGGGTCAAACCCTAACTTTGACCAAGACTTATTGTCAGAAAGGACTTTTAGCCTCTATTCTCAACCCTAAACACGAAGAAAAGCTAGGGGATTCCAAAGGAAGAGGCAAAAATATTATTTTGAAGCATGATCAAACTAGAACAAAAGTCAAGAAGCAATAACATCGTCACAATTCGCAATCAACTCATGAGTTCTTCTTATTTTTTCTTTAGTTTAGAATCTTTGCTTGGTTTTAATATGTATTCATCACACTAAACCCCATGATTTGGGGTGATAAATAGCTAAATTACTTGAATTTATGTTTTGATTTGGGATTTTATTTCATAAATTCGTATTTGAATATCTTGCCATGGATTTTTTGGTTGATCATCCATATTCTTGTTAGTTGTGATTTTGTTATTCAAGGATCATATCTTTTCTTATTTGAATCTTGTAGATTCTTGAGGGTACAAATTGGATTGATTTAGAACTTAATTAATAATTATTTTACAATTAAAATAGGTTATGCCCTAGAGATAATCCATGCCTTTTGAACTCAATTAGATATTAAGAACTAATTGAGATAATTAGTTAGGATAAGTGGATGATAATTTATGCCTTAGTGATAGGTTATGCTCTAATACCCTTAATTAATTAATCCCCTACAATTAGAGCTTGTAGCCTAATCAATCTGTGCTTAGTTAGACAATCCCAAATATGTTAGCATAAAGTAGAGTAATGAAAGCTAGCTATCATCCCAAATCGCCTTCTTCCTCTAAAATCCAAAAAATCCTAGTTTGAGTTTAGTTATAAGTAAGAGTCATTAGTCAATTTTTAGTTTCTTTTTAGTAATTAATTTAGACAATTCCAACTCCAATTCAATTTCTTTAATTTATTTGTTTTCTTTTGAATTCTCATACGATAATCCCAATTCCCTGAGAACGACCCTTGAGTAGCCATACGCGTAGTCAAAGAGAAATTTAATCTATATTGTCGTTGCTTTATTTTTACCCTTTATTATTGATCGTACAACGCGCGATCAAGTTCTAACTTAAGTAATAATTTAATGGTTGATGATAACATTATTCTTTAATGTTTATTTATATAATTGTTTTTTTAATGTTTATTTTATGTAAGTTAACTCTTCATATAATTTACTTAACAAAATTGCATCTTGTAGCAAATAAAAATATATGAAAATACAAAAATACCACTACACTTAACGTTTTTTTTTGTAAATGTTAAAACTTTACACAACAAAAGTAAAACTTCAAGATGAATGTTACACTATACATAAGGTATAACATTTTTCCACTAATTCTTTTTTATGCTATTATTACTTTACCTCCTTAATCAATGTACAATGTAGCATTTTCTCCCCTCACAATTATTTAGAATCATTTAACCTTTTTCTATTATAAGGTAAAAGAAATAGCATTGTTGTACATATCTATATTTTATAACAACTATAATGGACATTTTTGTTAATTGATGTACAGAAGCATTAAAAAATACAAAATAACATTGAGGCGCCAAATCTTACACTATTTGTACATTTAGGGGTTAAAGTAATACTAACCTAAAAGAATACTAATAACACTTTACCCTTTTAATATACAAAGTAAAACATTTTTTACTATAAGTATATTATAGAACGAGAATAGGCTAGTAATAAAATACCATCACTGATTTGCATTTTTTAGTAAGTTTATTGGGTATTTTAGTCTTTATGTTTTGTAGAGCAAGATTGATTGATATGTCATATCAACCATTGCATATTTGTTATTATGAGTTAATATTATAGTGATCTTATGGGTATATTACATGCTCTAATATGTAGAAGTGTAAGGTCTTCTTAATTTCATTAATAAGTATTTTTTTTGTTTACATTCATTAATAAGTATTTGTAGATTTGTGATATTATTTGTATTAAAGTTTTCATAGTTTATAAATGATGGATCATAACAAGTATTTTCAATCCTCTTTATTGTAGTAATACAAAGTTGAATAACATATGGTTCCTCGCGATGTTTGCAAATAACTCATCAAATTTATTTTATTTGAGAAAAGAATATATACATGACAACATTCTAGTTATGCAATTGGGACTGGGTTTAGTATTAGGACCGTGGATAAAGATAAATTTACTAATAAAGTAAGGAGCCAATTATTTGTTTGTTCTTGTGAGGACTTTCAAAAAGAAGTATTATTAGAAATGCAAAATAGTGAGGTATTGACAAAATCATAATAGGTAAGGATTGGTGGTACCATTGTATGTTTGGATTGTACAAGGAAAAAGAAAATAATTATTATAAATAATATTAGTAAACAACAACAACAACATGAAGAAGAAAAAGAAGAATCTTATTAATTAATAAACATATTACAATAATCAAAATATCCTTCAAACCATAACATATTTCAAACCTAATTCTTTATATACAAGTTGTTGTTTTAAGAATAGAAATAGTTATAATTATAATAATAATAATATTCCTAAATATTAATAATTATTAGAACTAATATCAATAATAGTAAAAGTGATAATCTTAATAAATCATCACCACCGGCTATACCACTCACCACCCTTTTGATCGCCTTTGACCACCACTCACTTCTCTGTTGCTCACTAAACCTGTCCACCAAACACCCATCAGATTTCCCAGTTTTCTTTCAAGCCTAAACCTTTGTTCTCCCCTTTTTTATTTGGTTTTTGTTTTGCTTTCATGGCACACGCTATAGTTGAAGAGGTTGACGACACATCACCTTCCGCCATTGGAAATGATGATGTATCCTCCACCTCTAGTCAAGATGTTGAAGATGTTATTGCTGATGATAAGCTTGAAAATGGTATTCTTGGTCAGGATTTTGAAGATGGGCAATGGGTCTTAAATTACCAAGATGCGGAGATTAGTTATAGTCATGTCTCTCATTCCTCTTCCTCCTTTAATTCCCCCATAGCGTGTGGTAGCATTCCCCTTCACCTTCCCCTTCATTCGGCTTTGCCTTCTTCCCTTGGTAGCTTAGTTAGTTCATCCATTGGTCTTTACCCAGTGGATAACACTAATCTTTCAAATCCTTTGTCCAACTTACCTCATTTGGCTAACAACTCCTATGACAGTCTCTATTCCATGATACACTTCCTCTTTTCAGAAAACTCCTCAAAACTCCCCTCACCTACCATCCCCACCGCCACTTCATCAGCCACACCCCACCTTGCCTTGTCATCTCATGCCATGTCATTGTATCCTTCCACATCCATATCTGCCACGTTAGCCTCCGCCATGTCAGCGCCTATGTCAGCTGCTTGGCCCTCCTCATTTTCCTATTCAATACCCCCACTTATACGCTTCCCACATGCATGCTTTGACCCCAGCAATGTCCCTCATGGCCCTTGTATCCCCCATGAACCACTCATAACCATGTCCCTCTCTCCTCTTACTCGTGTCCCCTCAAACAGTGACCTTCTTAGCTAACAACCCCATGGGAGCCATGACCCTTCCCCCTTCTTCCTCCTTACCTATTTTTTTCCCCGTGTCCCATGACCTTAATTTCCTTACCCTTGGTGTGCCTCCTTCAGCCGAGACTCTTGCCCATGCTCCAATTGATACCGTGTAAGGTTTTAATGTTGTTTTTGGCTCAAATAATATTGGTATTAATGTTGGTAGAAATGTGAGAAACATCTCCTATAAAAATGTTATTGGTACAAATGTCATCTCTAATTGGAAAAGTATTTTTATGGGTAATCTCAAACAAAATTTGAAGCTTGACTTTGTTGATACGGAAGTTTGTGAAGAAATTGGTATGAAAGTTGCATCTCATCTTCTTGATGTCTATGAGAAGAATGACCATTTTTGGAGTTGTTGTCTCATAAGGCAATTCAATGATAAACCTCATCTATTTTTCCTTATTGAAAAGTTTATGGATACTTTATAGAAGCCATTCAGAAAGGTCAACATCAAACGTACAGATAATGGGTTTTTTTTTTTTCAGTTTGATAATGAAGATGTGATTGATAAAATACTCCAAGAATTATGGCATGTCAATCATAGATCCCTCCTTTTGAGACATTGGACTCCTGACACTCAATTTGTCAACCTCACTTATGAAAGAGTTCTGTTTGGCTCAAATTCAAGAATGTTTCGCTTAATCTTTGGTCTCATAGAGGTTTGAGTTATGTAGGTAGTACCGTTGGTGTCCCTTTGCAAATGGAAGCTAAAATTGAAGCTAGAAACCACCTTGGTTATGCCAAACTATGTGTTAAGATGGATATTAACAATGATCTCCCGGATCACACTTGGGCTAAAAATAGATTTGGGAAGCTTTTGAAGATTGACATATAGTATGAATGAAAGCCTTCAAGATGCACTTTCTGGAATATTGTTGGCCACAACAACAATAGTTGCCCTATACAAATCAAGAAACCCGAAGTGGCATCTTTTCCAAGAAAGCAAAATCAAAAACTTTCTCATGATGATTGGAACCATATCCCCGTCATGAGCAAGCCTTAACCTTTCAACTTTGAACCTCAACTTAAACCCGTTGGCTCTTTGACCTCCTCCCAACCCGGCCCTTTGGCCTCATCCGAGCCAGGCCTTTCGGCCTCCCCCAAACCCGGTCCTTTGGCCTCTTCCAAACCTGGCCCTTCGGCTTCCCCCAAACTCGGCCCTATTTCTAAACCACCTAGTGTTATTGTTAGTACCCCTCTCCCCATATTTATCACTAAATCAACCCCCTCTAATCCAAAACCTATTTCATCCTCCCTTAAATCCAATACCAACAGGTTTAGTGCGCCTCAAGGGTTAGGTAGTAATCATGTCAATGAGGAAGTCCAAGGTCCTCCTCAACTTGGTGATCTTTCATTTGTGGTCAAATCATTGATGGGAGGTAAAGCCCTTATCTTCTCTTTGGGATTTTCATCTCCCAGTTATTTTGTTTTCTCCCTTCCCATCCCAATGATTTTATACACTTGGAACATTCGGGGTTTTAACAAACCCCATAAGCATAAATAAGTCTTTTGTTTTGTCAATAAATTTTCTATTGATGTCTTTGGTATTCATGAAACTAAGGTCAAACTCAATAAAATGAACTTCATTATTTCCAAACGTTTCAAGGATTTTGGTTTTATTCACAATTGTGTTAATTGTCCCTCTGGTCGCATTTGGGTCTTTTGGAAACAAGATAGAGTCCATGTCACTAAAGTTGATTGCATTGACCAAGTCATACATTGTCAGGTTACATCTTTAATTGATAACTCTTCCCTTTGGACTACTTTTGTCTATGGTCGTAACACCCTCTCCAAAAGAAGAAGCCTTTGGAGTCATTTATCCTGCTGGAGCTCCTCCTGTCACACTATCGCTTGGTATGTCTTAGATGATTTTAATGCAACTCTTGAATTTGATGATAAATCCATAAACTGCAGCCTGTCCTCTAGTTCAAGCGATTTCATAGATTGTCATACCAGTGCCTCCATCTGCAATCACCCTAGCATTGGTCCCTTTTACACTTGGTCCAACAAAGGCTCAAGGGATTCTTTCAAAGCCTCTAAACTTGATAGAGCCCTTGTTAATCAGGCATGGTTAACCAATTTTGACCACTCATCTCTCTTCATTGAAATCCTCGGCCCTTCAGATTACTCGCCTATTATCATCCACACTCATGTCCCTATCACATCCAAACCTAAACCTTTCAAGTTCTTTAATGCTTGGACCCATCATGAAAAGTTCATTCACACTGTCAGGGAGATTTAGGTTTACAACATTATTGGTTCCCCTATGTACTGTTTAGTCCAGAAACAAAATAGGCTTAATCCTATACTTAAATCTTTTAATGTTAAATATTTTTCTAAGCTCTTTGTTAAGATTTCCACTATTCGGGAAAGAACCTTTTTGATTCAATAGGACATGCTCAATGGGATTACAAGCCAAGAAGACATTGCCAAGGAGAAAGAACTCCTTGAGGAGATTGAATCCCTTTCAAAAGCTTAGGATGATATTCTTTGCCAAAAGTTTGTAATTCTCTAGGCCAAGGAAGGGGAACTTGAACACCGAGTTTTTTCACAAAGCCATCAATCCAGAAACACCATCAATCGGCTCACGGATGCAAATGGAAGAGTCCTTAGTAAGGAAGACGAGGTAACAAATGAAATTATTATTTTTTACAAAAACGTCCTTGGTTCTTCTAATGTCAGCAGGGAGCCCTTTAACATTGAGGACATCCAATCCATTGTCAAGAAATCTATCCCCCAAGAGTTTCTTAGTCATCTCATTGTCCCAGTCTCAATCAACGAGATTAGATCTACCATGTTTAATCTTAATAGGAACAAAAGCCTGGGCCTGGATGGTTTTACATCTCAATTTTACAAAGCTGCTTGAAGCGTTGTTGAAGAAGATGTGGTTACTATTGTTCAATCTTTTTTTCACTCTTCATCATTTCTTAAGGAAGATAACTCTACTTTTATTGTTTTGGTTCGCAAAATTTCTAACCCTTGTATGGTGAAAGATGTCATGCCCATCTCTTGTTGCAACACCATCTACAAGTGTATTTCCAGGATTCAGGCTAACCATATCAAGAGTTATCTCCCTCACATTATCTCTCAGAATCAATCAGCTTTTGTGGAAGGCAAACTCATTGTGGAAAATATTCTCATGGCTCAAGACATCGTTCGCAGCTACTCTAGGTAGAATTCCATTCCCAGATGTACATTAAAAGTTGACCTGGTTAAAGCTTTTGATTCGTTGAGAAGGGATTTTGTGCTTGCCACCTTACATGCTTTTGAATTTCCTCAAGAGGTTATTGGTTGGATTTTGGCTTGTATCACCTCTCCCCATTTCTCAGTTGCTATCAACGGAGCCTTGGAAGGTTATTTTGTTGGAGGCAAAAATATCAGGTAAGATGACCCCATGTTCCCTTACCTGTTTGTTATTGCTATGAAAATCCTCACTTACATGTTCAATATTATTACCTCCTGTAAGGACTTTGCTTTCCATCCCAAGTGTGTTAAGCTTAAGATCAACCACATTTGCTTTATTGATGCTCTCATCATCTTCTGCAAGTCTGGTCTCCCTTCTATCATAGGCATCATGGGTATCTTGAACATTTTTCATAGACTCTCTGGGTAAAGTTTTAATGTGGACAAGAGTGAGATTTTCTTTGGTGGTGGTAGTCCCGATCTTTATAAGGCTTTTTGCGAGCAAAATGGGTTTAATGAAGGGAAGCTTCCATTGCGATATTTGGGTATCCCTATGATCTCGGGGCGTTTGAGAAAGCAAGATTGTCAAAGTTTATTGGACAAAATCTCCAAGACGATCGGCCACTGGACCCATAATTGGTTCTCTTTTGTTGGTAGACTTCAATTGATCAAATCTGTCCTGAACCATTTGCACGTTTATTAGGATAGCGCTTTATTGATCCCTAAATGCATTATTGCATAAATGGAAATGAAATTTGTTGCTTTTCTTTGGCATGATACGGGTCTAAAAGTATTTTGGATGAACTTTAACAAACCTTATAATGAAGGGGTATTAGCATTAGATCTATTGGGGTTGTGAGGCCCATCACGATATTCTATATGCATTTACATCACTAATCGTTCATTCATCCTATTTGACATGCATCTATATCAATTAATGTGCATTTAAATCAATTTATGTGCCTTTACATCATTTTACGTGCAAAAATGTGTCCACTTACGTGCATTTAAGTGTTTCGAGTATCGTAAACAATAATTAAACTCTAGCAATTAACATTGGCTAACTAATATAGTTAGGAATGAACAAAATGGCAAACTAGAAAGAATACAATTAGTTAGAGGGCACTCTAGTTATTTGGCATCCTAAGATATTATCTTACCTAACAAAATACATACATACGCTACACATATACACACAAAAATGCTATACACACACACACACCTGCATGATTTAAAGAGGGATAAAAGAGAAGGAAGAAAGAAAAGAGAAGAAAAAAGGGAAGAAAGAAGAAGATCAAGGGGTTTTCAAAGCCATTCCAACCATCTTCAAGCTATTCTTGAGTTTTTCTTGCATACATCAACACTAATCTTGCATTTCAAACTCTTGCAAAGGTGAGGGAAGTTTTCTAAAGCTTTACAAAGTCATATAAGCATGTATATGTGTTCTATGTATATATATTGAGTTGGTTTAAGGTAGCTATGAGATTGCTTGTGTAGTTGAGAATGTATTGAACATCTAGGGTTTCAAGATTGTGTTGTAGTGCTCTATGTGACTTGCTCTTGAATACTAGTATAAGGTTTAAATGGGAGTTTTGCATATGTGTGGGTATAAGGATATGATATTGTGCTACCCTAGGTGTCAAGCTTGGCTAATGATCTTGTAGTAGTTGTTGTTATTGAGTCTATTTGTGGTGAATGATTCTAAGAAGGAATTGAAGTTAGATGTTGTTTGAACATGCTAGAGTGATACCTGAATGTTGTGCTTAAGAAAAGAATAATGGATTGAGCTAAGTGGCATAGCAAAAATAAAAGAGAAACGGAAATGCATGCATTTGGCTAAAGGATCTGGTCGACCAAATCCTAATCCAGTCGATCGGATCAGTAGCCCGAATATCACTGGTCATGATCCGATCGACTCAGTCGATCGGATGGTCCTTTTTTGCGCATTTGGTGCTATTTTCAGTTGTGATCAAGTGAATACTTGTAAGACCCGGACCAAAACCACATGTGCATTAGGTCATATCATACATAATTAAATCATTTTATATGCATTTGACTTGTGTTATATGCTGCTAAATAGGTTTATTTATGTTTACCTCGATTTATGTACATATCATCGTTTAACGTGCAGTCGAATATTTTAGGTATCGTAGGAAATTAATTAACACTACGGAGCAAAGATTAGTAACTAGATAGTTAGGAATTGACCAAAATGGCAAACTAATAATACACAAGCTAGTTGAAGGGCACTCTTGTCCTAAAGTAATTTAACAAAATATCCTACACTATTCTTGCTTAACCAAAACACACAAACACACACCATTACACACTCACCCACACGACATACACTCCACCCACACACTCTCTGATTTTCGACCAAGAGAGAAGGAAGGAAGATAGGAAGAAGAAGAAAAGAGAAAGGATAAGCAAGAAGGGAAGAAATTTCAGCCATTTCAAGCTAAACCTTACAATTTCTTGTTTTTTCTTGCTTCATATTCAAGATCTAACATGAAGGATTCTTCAAAACTTTTTAAAAAACTCATTCAAGGTTATTTGATGCTAACTTGTTATTAGTTTTGCTTTTGGTATGCTTATATAAGCTTGAGGATGAACTTGAGTATAATGTGTGTTGTAGATCTAGGAATGGCAAATTCATGTTGGGTATTCTTGAGAAGTTGAGAGATGAGTTTGTGTTGCTCTTGTATGTGTATGGATTATATGTATAACTTGTATGCAAGAATTGGAGTATGGGGTTAACATTTTTGCATTTAGAATATTGATCTTGGTGTTATGAACTATGTTGGATTCTAGGTGGGTATGATGTTAATTATTGATATAGGGTATGTTGGTTGATGTTTGAACCTCTATATGATGCCTATAAACCACATTGAATATGTTTGATTATTCGTAGGAGGTTGTATGGATGCATGAGTAATTGTTAGATGAAGGTTGTGTTTTCCCATATACAGCATGACCGGATGACCCTTGCCCCACCGGTCGACTAGTGGAAAGAGGGGTCGTCCGCTGATGAGGTCTTAGGCGGAAAACCCCATATGAACTGGTCTACCGATTTCACTAGGGTGTACTGGTCTGACCAAAATGTAAAGAACTTGTTTTAGTGATTCCACAGGCTAACGATGTCTAATTGAGGCACGGTCAGATGCATTGAAACCGTATCAAACCCTAATTTATCATAGTGGAATTTAATTGAGGATTTGTGTCATAGTTTGGGGGCTAGGTAGTTGTTAACTTCTATATGTTGTTTAGGAGGCTATGGAACGTAGGCGAAATTGATATCTTTTATTAAGCTTGATTCATAAATATTACATGGCATTATTTGGAGCTCTATAGGTGGATATAAACCTATAGGCTATGTACTTGCTTGTATACATTATTAAGTATTTATACTTGTACAAATGAAGCTTACGTGCTTACATGCTACATTGTTGATATTACTGTTGTGATGGAGGCGACCTACTTTGTTGTCCTCCAAATATGTTCTTACTTGGTTAGTGCCCACTCTCACTTGGTGTGATTTCCTTGGAAAGTTAGGACGTATTTGTGCAATTGCTAAATAATTCAAGTAGTCTTGTAAACCCCATGGTAGAAGTTCTTATTCTGCTGGGTGGCATCGGGTCGTCGGGTATAAGTTTCGGCTACCATGGTTTTGGGTTGCCTCTAGAGTGCCCACTCTTGATTGGTGTGATGAAGATGATTTGACAAGAAAGCTCGAGACTGGCCATCTCTAACAAAGTTCGTGATATTGTATCATTTTACTACATGGTTCCTACTCTCACTAGGTCCCTTGAGGTCCTCGGAGAGTAGAGTTGCTTGACTAAGATTGTGTTCATCCTGTAGTTGTTACTCTTGTTTTTCTTGTTATATGAGGTTTACACATAGCATGGTTTTATAAAGATGATTTTGAAATGATAAAATATTTGTGAAAACCTTTCCTTTTTTCATTCTCACTGAGTTATACTCAAGATTAGCTCACCCATCTTTCTAATACTTACAAGTGAGATCGAGGTCGAGCCAACTATACAAGTTGAGGGCAATGAGGCTTTATGTGATGAGGCTGACTTCTGTTTCTGTTGATTCTCATGCTTGTGTTAAAGATATATAGCTTGTTAATAGGAACTAATGATGTACTTTGAACAAGCCTTAAGTTATGTAATATGCTTTTGGATCATTAACTATATACTAAGTTTGATTACCATTCTTTTGAGGCTTAGTCGTTTGTATTTGGCCACGTATGAAGTACAAACAGGGATGTTAGGTCTTGTAATTATGAAACAAGTTGTTGTGGACTTTTAATGTCAAGTGCCATAAGCATTCTTTTGAAGTTAATTGTGGAAGTTAATGAATGTTTAGGTTGTTAAATAATGATCTTACAGGTATTAAGCTGATTGACACATCGCGCTCCAACCTTAACCTCTGTGAGTCTTGGTCCCGGGGCATGACAATACTCTTGTGGGATCAAAGTGCATGTTAGAATTGAAATTATCAAGGTTTCAAAATGCATGATAGGTCTACGTTATCTTAAATACTTCTTGAATTCCTCATGAACTTATTGCTCACTGTTGCTTGATATTGAGTACATGACGGAGGCAACCTACTTTGTTGCCCTCCCTCTTGTTGTTTACTTATATTTTATGTAAATCTAATTGGATTATGTGCGCGCGGTAAGGTTGCAACCATTCTTAATGGGCATAGTAGCGTTCGTTTCCCCTAGGCGGCATCGGGCTTGCCAGTAGGTCTTGACCACTATGGTCCCTAATCCCACTCTTGCTCTGATCTTAACCTTTGGAGAAGTGGGTCGTAGGAATTTGGGTTTATCTAGATTACCCTATGGTATGAAGTAAGGGGTTGATATTGTTGACAAATTCACGGTCGGCCGTTTCCAGCATCTGCAAGAACAATTGTATCCTTTTAATCTTATGATATTATTCTTGTTTGGGCCTTAGCCTTTGGAGAGTTGGGTTACATGTTATTGTTATCTTGTTAATTGATCATGTGTGCATGTCATGGTTTCTAAATATTTTTGAAAGGATAAAACTCTTGTGAAAATTCCCTTCCCGGTATCCCTCACAGACCTAGGTGGTATAGCTTACCCTTCTTCCTATCAATTTGAAGTGAGGTTGAGCTCAAGCCGACTGTACAGTTCGAGGGTGAAACTGTGTTATGTGATGAGACAAATTTCTGTCTAATATGATCCATGCTTACTGTTAAGGATGTTTTTCGTTTGTTGTAACCACCTTGTGACTTGTACTTTTTAAACACTTTGTAACTATTCTTTTAGACAATTGGGTTGTAACTAACTTGATGCTTTATTCTTTTGAGACCTAGAGGTCGTTGGTGGGATTGTATCATGTAAAGCTTGAAGGAACTAAGTCTTGTATATATTGAACAGGTTAATGAAATCATGAAGTGCCTCGGGAATTGGGCTATCTTTTGAAGTTCCTGGTGGTATATAATTGTATGTTAGGTTATTAATTGATGATCTTACAGGTGTTAAGTTAATTGACACGTCACGTTCCGTCCTTAACCTTCGTGAGTTCGGGATTGGGGCATGACACCTTTAGGTGGTATCAAAGCTAGCCTTGGTTAGTGTAGAGTTAGCTAGTGTTAGCGTAGTCCGGGTTTTGAACTAGGGTTCGTGGGTAGATGCCCTAGTATAGAGATACTCTAATTGTTTGTGTATGACATGAGACTTATGTGCCTTTTGTGTGATCTATATGTGCTAAGTGTTGTAATCATTTTGCTTATGTGGAACTTATGTGTTAGATTTTATCATATGACATGCATGTTAGGAATATGAGTGGTGAACATGTTCCTGTCACATATAATGCATACCATATAACCGTGAGTGATATCTATTCTCTACCTATAGATGGCAGGATCCAACACCTGCAATAACACTAGATCTCAAGCAACCAGAAGTGCAAAACAAATCAATTCGGGGCAACTGCCATTGATCGCATGAGTCAAGTGATGGAACAACAAGCCACGGGTAAAATAAGGAACAATAATCATAATGGTGTGGGTAGCACCACCTATGGCAATAGGGGGAATAGGGATGGAACCTTGAGAGACTTCTTGAGTTATGGTTCTCCTAGATTCCAAGGAGAGCCCGACGACAAAAAAAATGAGTCTTGGCTTGCAAATGTAGAGAAGATATATGTTTCCCTTGACTATTCGGAAGAAAAGAAGGTAGTGTTTGCAGTGTTCCTATTAGAAGGAAACGCGGAACAATGGTAGCACACAACAAAGCTTTGATGGGAGCAACAACATACACCTATTACATGGGCTAACTTTGTAAGATCCTTCAAGAGGAATTACATATCGAAAATGGCCCGAGAAAGGAAAGAAGAAGAATTCCTTACATTGAGATAGGGTGGCATATCAGTAATGCAATATGAAGCCCGTTTCAACAGGCTCTCCCATTATATCCTGAGTTGGTCTAGACAGAAGGTAAAAGGATCAAGCAATTTGTGCGGGGACTAAGGCCCAAATTCAAGACTTCATAGCTGCACATCGCTTCACCAAATATGCCGATATGATTGATGCAGCGACATGGATTGAGAAGAGGAAGTTGGATACTCGTGGTGGACCGAGTCAGATTAAGAAGAGGCCATTATTTTCATAAGCCCTACAGAGATCTTATCCTACTTAGAGCCAAGCCTAGAGCCAAATGAGACCCGCTACCACTAGACCATAACCTAGTGTTTCAGTTGCCTAGTCAGCCACTGGTTCATAAGGTAATGCAGCTGCATCTCCAGGTGTAGTTTGTAATTATTGTAACAAGAGGGGACACACCAAGGCCTAATGTTGGAAGACATCGAGCAAGTACTTGGGTTGTAGAAGTGATTAATATTTGGCTAGAGAGTACCTGAAGCGTAATAAGGGTGCACAAAATTAGCACGCAAGCAATGTCCCAACGCAGAGGGTTCAAGCCAGAGTTTATGTTGTTGATCAAGATGAGTTCCCAGGGGCAGCTGCTGTTGTTAAAGGTACCTTCCTGATTCTAAATAAATTGGTTAAGGTGCTTATAGATTCTGGAGCCACGTATTCATTTATTTCTCCTCATTGTGTGCATTGCATTAAATTACAAGTTGTACCCCTGCTATGTCATGTAGAAGTTAGCACTCCTATGGGTACTAAGTATGTTTCCAAATTTGATTGTAAGGCTTGTAAGATTCAAATAAAAGACCGAGAATTTGTGGCTGATCTTATGGTGTTCCCATTCCAAGATTATGATGTCATCTTAGGAATGAATTGGTTGGATAGAAATTATGCACAGCTAGATAGCCGTACGAAAGTTGTGAAGTTCCGGATACCGGGAAAACTAGTGATTAGGGTAAAGGAAATATATGACTTGCCGAAAAATGTCATGGTATCCTCAATCAAGGCAGTGAAGATAATGAGGAAATATTGTAGTGGCTATTTGGTTTACTTAATCAACAAGCCAATAGATCAAACCAAGCTAGCCGAGGTGCTAATAGTTAAAGAGTATATTGATGTATTTCTAGAGGAGTTAACGGGATTGCCACTCGAAAATGAGATTGAGTTTGTGATTGAAGTGTTACTCAGTACGCAGCTAGTCTCAAAAGCTTCGTACCGTATGGCTCCAACTGAATTACAAGAGTTAAAGATTCAGCTGCAAGGTCTATTAGAGAAGGGGTTCATACAACCTAGTTCATCTTCATAGGGTGCACTAGTTTTATTTGTAAAGAAGAAGGATAGAACATTGAGAATGTGCATCGACTACAAGGGTTGAATCAGGTAACTATCAAAAACAAATACCCTTTGCCACTGATCGATGAATTGTTTGACCAACTTCAAGAAAGCAAAATCTACTCTAAATTTGACTTGAGGTAAGGACATTACCAGCTCTGTATCAGATAGGAGGATGTGTCTAAGTCAGTATTCAGAACGAGGTACAAACATTATGAATTCGTTGTGATGTCATTTGGACTAACAAATGCTCATGCCGCTTTTATGGACTTGATACACAGGGTATTCCAGTCCTATTTGGACCAGTTTGTGGTGATATTTATAGACGATATCTTGGTGTATTCAAAGACCGAGGAGAAACATGAAAGACATTTACGTTTGGTGTTGTAGAAATTGAAGAAGCATCAACTATATGTTAAGTTTAGTAAGTATGAAATCTGGCTCAAACAGGTGGCATTCTTGGGGCATGTGATTTCTCAAGAGGGGATTGCAGTGGATCCCTCGAAGATTGATGTAGTGCAATCGTGGAAGAAGTCGGAAAATGTCACAGAGGTACGTAATTTTCTCGGCTTGGCGGGATATTATCGGAGATTTATGAAAGACTTCTCAAGGGTTACAAGGCCACTCACAAAGCTCACGCAAAAGAAGACCAGTTTCATGTGGGATGACAAATGTGAGAGCAATTTCCAAGAGCTAAAGAAAAAATTGGCAACTGCTCCTATACTAGCATTGCCAGAGGGAAGCCAATGATTTGTTATCTACAGTGATGCCTCGAAAGAATAACTGAGATATGTATTGATGCAAGATAACCAAGTAATTGCCTATGCATCATGAAAATTGAAGCCTTACGAGGTGAACTACCCTATACATGATTTGGAGCTTGCAGCCATTGTCTTTGCATTGAAGAAGTGGAGGCATTACTTGTGGGGAAGTCAATTTAAAATATACACTAATCATAAGAGCTTGAGATATTTGTTTTTTCAAAAGGAGTTGAATATGTGACAAAGGAGATGGATGAAGCTCCAAGATGACTACAATTATACAATCAATTATGTGCCAGGAAAGACAAATGTAGTGGTAGATGCTTTGAGCCGAAAGGCAAGTTTGGCGAGGCTAAAGGTTAAAGAATGGGAAATGCACAAGGAAACAAGTCAATGGAGGCCTAAGTTGACAAATAATAGAGTGTCTTTTACTGTTCATTTATTGGTACAACCTATATTGCTATCTCAAATTCGAGAAGTTCAACAACAAGATTCCTAGTTCTAAAAGATTAATGATAGCAAACTGGATTTCAAATTATATGAAAATGGATTGTGGAGATTTAGAAACCGGGTTTGTGTGCCAAATGATATAGAGTTGAAAAGGAAAGTACTTGAAAAAGCCCATAATTCTAGGTACACAATTCACTCAGGAGGTACCAAGATGTATCGAGATCTTAAACAATATTATTGGTGGAACAATATAAAATGAGAAATCACAAAGTTTGTATCTCGATGCTTAACATTTCAACGGGTGAAAGCTGAACATCAAAGACTTGCAGGGGTTCTATAACCTTTGGAGATTCCGCAATGGAAATGGGAACATATAACCATGGATTTTGTTATGGAATTGCCGAGGTCTCCTTGAGGTTCTGATGTAGTATTGGTTGTTGTAGATCGGTTAACGAAGACAACTCACTTCATGGCGATGAATAAGAAAGATGATTTGGGAAAGTTGGCCAAATTGTATATGGCTAACATTGTAAAACTACATGGTGTACCAGTTAGCATTGTATCGGACAGGGATTCTCGCTTTACATCTTGGTTCTGGAAGAAGTTGCAAGGAGCCTTGGGGACGAAATTGAGTTTCAGCATGGCGTACTATCCCCAAATAAACGGGCAATCCGAAAGGACCATCCAAATATTGGAAGACATGTTGACGGCATGTATGCTGGACTTCAGAAGTAGTTGGGAAAAATATTTACCTTTGGCGGAATTTGCCCACAATAACAGCTATCAGGCAACAATTGACATGGCACCATATGAGGCATTGTATGGATGAAAATGTAGGTCTCCTTTGTATTGGGATGAGGTCGGTGAGATGAAAGTCATAGATCCTACATTGATGCTGGAGTTGGTGGAGAAGATTGAGAATGTGCAATTAATTCGGAGGAGAATGCTTAAGGCCCAAAACAGATAGAACGGCTATGCGGACAAGCGGAGGCAGGACTTAGAGTTTGTAGTTGGTAATAAAGTATTCTTGAAGTTGTCGCCCCGTAAGGGATTGATTCGTCATGGCAAAGGTGGGAAATTGAGTCTAAGGTATGTGGGTCCATTTGAAATAGTGGGTAGAGTTGGCAAATTGGCCTACTGGTTGGATCTACCTCTGAACCTATCCAACGTTCACCATGTGTTTTATGTCTCAATGCTAAGGAAGTATCATCGTGACCCATCTCACATCCTGGAACCGAAACCGTTGCAACTTCGAGAGAACTTGTCTTATAAAGAGAAACTGGTAAGGATCTTGGATGAACAAGAGCAAGAGTTGCAAAACAAGAGCATACCCATAGTGAAGGTACTTTGGAATAATCATGGGGTCGAAGAGGCAACTTGGGAAAGACGGGACCAAATGGAGCAACAATACTCGGAATTGTTTACAAAGTGATAAGAAAATTGTGAAGATGCAATTCTTTTAAAAGGGTAGGATGTGAGGCCGGACACGAGATTCTATATGCATTTATATCATTAATTGTGTATTCATCCTATTTGACATGCATTTATATCAATTAATGTGCATTTAAATCAATTTATGTACCTTTACATCGTTTTACGTGCAAAAATGTGTCCATTTACGTGCATTTAAGTGTTTCGAGTATCGTAAACAATAATTAAACTCTAGCAATTAACATTGGCTAACTAATATAGTTAGGATTGAACAAAATGGCAAACTAGAAAGAATGCAATTAGTTGGAGGGCACTCTAGTCATTTGGCATCCTAAGATATTATCTTACCTAACAAAATACATACATACACTACACACACACACATAAAAATGCTGCACATACACACACACCCGCACAATTTGAAAAGGGAGAGAAGAGAAGGAAGAAATAAAAGAAAAGAAAAAAGGGAAGAAGGAAGAAGATCAATGGGATTTCAAAGCCATTCCAAGCATCTTCAAGCTATTCTTGAGTTTTTCTTACATCCATCAACACTAATCTTGCATTTCAAACTCTTGTAAAGTTGAAGGAAGTTTTCTAAAACTTTACAAAGTCATATAAGCATGTATATGTGTTCTATGTACATGTATTGAGTTGGTTTAAGATAGCTATAAGCTTGCTTATGTAGTTGAACATGGATTGAACATATAAGGTTTCAAGATTGTGTTGTAGTGCTCTATGTGACTTGTTCTTGAATACTAGTATAAGGTTTAAATGGGAGTTTTACATGTGTGTAGGTGTAAGGATATGATATTGTGCTACCCTAGGTGTCAAGCTTGGCTAATGATCTTGTAATAGTTGTTGTTATTGAGTTTATTTGTGGTGAATGATTCTAAGAAGGAATTGACATTAGATGTTGTTTGAACATACTAGAGTGGTACATGAATGTTGTGGTTAAGAATGGAATAATAGATAGAGCTAAGTGGCATAACAAAAAGAAACAATAAATGGAAATTTATGCATTTGGTTGAAGGATCCGGTCGACCAGATTCTAGTCCAGTCGACCGGATCAGTAGCCCAGATATCACTGGCCATGATCCGGTCAAGTGGATTCGGTCGACTCAGTCGACTGGATGACTAGACCGGATGGTCCCTATTTTGCCTATTTGGTGCTATTTTCAGTTGTGATCAAATGCATACTCTTGTGGGATCAAAGTGCATGTTAGAAATGAAGTTATCAAGGTTTCAAAATGCATGATAGGTCTACGTGATCTTAAATAATTCTTGAATTCCTCAATAATTTATTGTACATTGTTACTTGATATTGAGTGCATGATGGAGACAACCTACTTTGTTGCCCTCCCTCTTGTTGACTACTTATATTATATGCAAACTTGATTGGATTATGTGCGCGCGGTAAGGTTGCAACCATTCTTAATAGGCATGGTAGCATTTGTTTCCGTTAGGCGGCATCGGACTTGCCAGTAGGTCTTGACTACCATGGACCACAATCCCACTCTTGCTTGGATCTTAATCCTTGGAGAGGTGGGTCGTAGGAATTGGGTTTATCCGGATTACCCTATGGTATGAAGTAAGGGGTTGATATTGTTGACAAATTCAAGGTCAGTCGTCTCCAACATCTGCAAGAACAACTGTATCTTTTTAATCTTATGATACTACTTTTGCTTAGGCCTTAGCCCTTGGAAAGTTGGGTTACATGTTATTGTTATCTTGTTAATTGATCATGTGTGCATGGCATGGTTTCTAAATGTTTTCAAAAGGATAAAACTCTTGCGAAAATTCCCTTCCTGGTATCCTTCACTAAGCTAGATGGTATAGCCCACCCTTCTTCCTATCAATTTCAGGTGAGGTTGAGTCTGGGCTGACTGAACAGGTCGAAGGTAAAGTTGTATTATGTGATGAGACAAAAATCTGTCTAACGTGATCCGTGCTTGTTGTTAAGGATGCTTTCGTTTGTTGTAACCACCTTGTGAACTTGTACTTTTTAAACACTTTGTAACTATTCTTTTAGACAATTGGGTTGTAAGTAACTTGATACTTTATTCTTTTGAGACCTAGAGGTCGTTGGTGGGATTGTATCATGTAAAGCTTGAAGGAACTAGGTCTTGTATATATTGAACAGGTTAATGAAATCATGAAGTGCCTCGAGAGTTAGGCCATCTTTTGAAGTTCCTGGTGGTATATAATTGTATGTTAGGTTATTAATTGATGATCTTATATGTGTTAAGTTAATCGACATGCCACATTATGTCCTTAACCTCTGTGGGTTCGGGATCGCGGCGTGACAGGGGACATCAACAAAGCTGCATTCATGAAGCTTTTTTTGGTGGATGTACTCCTTACGTGATTCTATCTAGAGCACTTGGATATGGTCTAATCACATTAAAGAAAAATGCATTTGGACCATGCAAGCCCGGCTGACACTAGTTGGACTTGGAAGAAGCTCCTCAAGCTCCGACCTTTGGTTCGTGATCTCATCCATCATCGTATTGGCGACGATTGTATCACCTTCTTTTGGCATGACAATTGGCATCCTAGGGGACAGTTATCTCACCTCTACAACCACCGTACACACTTTTGGCATTGTAGAGTTTCAAATGTCATCGCTAATTATTCTTGGAATTGGCCAGCTCACCCTCAAGAATTTGTTCATCTCGACCCCTCCAAGCACTTCATGCTCCCTCATTTGCCAGCTCACGACTCCTTTGTTTGGTCTCTTGCCTCTAATGTCAACTTCTCATTCAATAAAGCTTGGGAATACGTCCGTGAAAAAAGGCCTCCATGCCAATTGGCACTCAATTGTCTGGTTCTACTATAGCATCCCCAGATACAGTTTCATCACCTAGTTTGCATGCCTTGATCATCTTGCTACTAGATATCGTCTCCTCTGTTGGGGTTGCATCAACCATGCCCACTGCATCTTTTGCCACCAAGCATTAGATATATATGTTGTAGATGGATAAACAAAAAAAAATATCTTGTCAAGTTATTAAACATTTATAATATTTGACTTTAACCTCCTCTTAAACTACAATATATATATACATATTTATATATATACATATATATATATATACATATATATATGTATATATATATATATATATATATGTGTGTGTGTGTGTGTGTGGGTTTGTATGTTTCCGTCGGTTTCAATTTCAATGGATCACATTCACTTGTTTTTTCTTTATTCCAACCGACAATTACAACTGACAATTTTGATATATGTTATACACTAATAAATTTTTGTATGAATTAATTTTTTTAATTATACTTAAGACTTTAATATGTTATTAATTGCAATTCAATACACTAATTTTTATTAATTATAGTTAGTTAGATTTTTTATTTTTCAGTTGCAATTTAGCATTAAAAAGTATTAAAACAATATGATTAACTAAAATAAGGATAGATATTGGTGTAAAACCAATATATGGAGTTTTTAAAATAGAGAAATTATTAATGAAACTGAAAGAAGTTAAATTGGAAGGCTATGAACGACACAAGAAGCTCATTGCTACCCCTGATCATCCCTAGAGAAAGAGAGGAATTTCATTCTTCATGTTTTTCAGTATATTTTCAATTCAACAAGGTTCACTAGATTCTCAATCTATTTGTGCTTCTTTTTATCATGCATAAAGTGATACAATGTCCACGAAAGAGGGACTTGTAGGGCTGTTAATACAGTGCAATTCTAATAGATGCAATTAATTCTGGAATAGAGCAAAAAGAATAAGTGTTATGTAAAAATATAGAGTAGTACATTTATAATACAGTGCAAGAATTCAAAATTAAGAGCATTCGGGGATTATGAAGATACTCATTACAACACTAAGGTTTAAGTTTACAACACATCTTCCAAAAAAGAAAAAGTTTACGACACAGAAAATCAAGAACAATGTCAAAGAAATAAATTATAGCATAAGCTTACATCTCAACGTAAGAGAGAGTTTTTCAAGGGAACCAGGCTGTTGACATGAGCATGGGAGAAAAGTTCATAATCGGCATTACTACTATCCACTTCAAATGTCGAATGAATTTTTCCAGTTTTGACATTATAAACTATAACTGTTGCTTGAAGATTTACACGAAGCACCACCAGGTCGCCGCTTTTCAACCAGCCAAAAGGTAAAAGCCTAGATCCAGGACGACAATACAAGTCTTCAATAATATGCCTTTGACCTTGTAAATTAACGTCACACAACTTTGCCCACTCTCCAGTTTTTGGATCCGTCAACAACCAAACCTCACATAAATATTTTTCTCTCAACAACATAAAGCAAAGAGCACTCCCCATTGCTAAAAGTGTCAATGACAACCCATTCTCACAACCTCGTGGAAGAGGAATCTGCTGAAATGTTTCAGTTTCCACATCAAAACTAAGGACGAATGGGACCTCATAATTAGCCCAATACACGAAACCTTCAAGAGATAATGGGGGGAATATAAAGATCTTATTATAACGTAAAGAAGCTAATTGACTCATGTCAATGGGTCTCCATGCCTTATCAACACCTACGGTTAATATAAAGGCATACCTAGAGCCTCCGCAATCTACCACTTTGTATACTCTAGAAGTGGCAGCATATGCAAAACTACAGTGACCTAAAATAAGTGAACAAGAAGATGGAGGGAGGGCCAAGTGCTGGTTTAAAACAGGATTTGCAACATAAGAGTAGCTCCATCTGTTATGATCAGCTATCCAAATTAGTCCATTGCAACTGGCCACAGCAGGACCAGCAAACTGAAATTTTAACTCCTTCACCTCAACGTCACACTTTCTCATCTTCACAAAATACCCCGACTTTGGAACAGCATACCTCTGAAGGAGGAGGCCAACAGTTGACTTTTGGAGGTGGGAAGAAATAAAAGCCGGGCTACGGATTATGTTATGCCACTCTCGACAAACATATCTCATTACATTGTAAATAACATCCGCAGGAAGGCAAAGAAGGATGTTAAATACGATATCTTCGGGAATAGAAGCTATGCACCTTTTTGTCCTCCTCCTACAATTACAAGACACGATGCTACTTCTCTTCATTTTACAGTCAACTCCAGCCGTCTGCAATGAGAAAATAAAAGAATTATATGTTAAATAAAACGCTTATGAGATTACATTATTAAAATGATTAGTATTAGGTGGAGGGCCGATTATCTTTTACAATGAGCTTGAAACTCACAATTTGTCGATATGAGACAATTATATTCATTAACAGAAACTGAGTGCAATAAAGAGCAGTGTCAGAATTAAGCGGATGAGCAAAATGAAGAAATGCTCAATATTACAGATTTAATCCAGCAACTGAAGAAGAATTTCAAAATTAACTTAACTTGAGGGAATAATTAAGAGTAAAGTAAACAAATTGCAGTTAAGACATCAAGTTGAAGACTAATAAGGTGGGACACAATTCAAATCTTACAAGTGTCACACTTGAAAAAAAGCAAATCATATTTCTAAAAGCAAAGATTCATATCTGCTCAAAGTATCACATAATTTTAAAAAGCAATGGTGAATCATAACATAATTCTAGAAATGGAAAAAAAACAATAAGAATGAACAAATTTTCTGAGAATTTTTTATAATAATAATTTGCAAAATGGGAAAAAAGGGGGGGGGGGGGGGGGGGGGGGGGTGGTGGGGGGGAAGAAATGAGACCTCGATTTTGTCCACTGTTCTCTTCTTGCCGACCATATCTCTCAGTTTTGGGTCAATACCCGTTTCCGATTTTCGATTTTGCTTCTCCGACGGCCTACGTGGCAGCGTTAGCGTTGACGGCGGCATAGCTGAGGGTGTCAAGGGTTGGGGTAAGTGGGTGGGTTGGGTGCGTGCGAAAGAGAGACTGTGTGAGCTCTAGCGGACCTTTTATTCAAGTTTTTTTTTTTTTTTTTGTTCAGAGACCTCTTATTCATCTTCCCGCTCTGAAAAGGGGCTCGCCTCACCAGACCAACAAATTTGAAATCCAATTTCGAGGCCAGTTGTAATTAACATTAATAATAGATGCATACGAGACATGATTGTTGCTATATATTACTTTTGTTCTATTACCTTTTCTTCATTGTCATGATAAAAATATTTTTTCCTCCTAAAATCTTTTGTTATTTACTAACGTCATTTTATTATATTATCTCGAATTAAAAGTAGGATTAATTTACTAGGGGTGGTCGAACTCCATCAATCTCTAGTGTTTGGACTCCACTATCTAAGTTCTCACATCATAAATAAATAAATAAAAAGTAGGATTAATTTAACCTATGTTATTGTTATAAATTACAAAATCGTCAATCAAGAACTCCTAAAGAGGAAAAGGACGAAATATTTGTCTAAAAAAATGCATTGACCCCCTTGCATCTCGTGTGATACACTCCTCTGCCAATTAATTTTCATTTTTCATAAACATAATATATATATATATATGTGTGTGTGTGTGTGTCATGCCTTCAATTTTTTTTATATAGAAAATCCGATAACGAGACCGTCGCGAACCTATAAAATATTAGATTTTCTACGTATGCAAGGCTCTAAATCACAATAAAACACTCTATAAACTCCAAAAAATAAATAAAAAAATTAAGCTCTAATTACATACTGCAATCTTCAAAATAAATAAATACTAAAATACAACAAATATTCTTAAACATTTTAATCTCTTCATCTTTTCACGAAACTTCTAGGCCACAAAATCCCGAAGTGAATCTGTCATTTACAAAATAAAAAAATAAAAAAAGGTTGAACGAAACAATACACAGTAAATAGAATATATCCTCAATGAACACTAAGGCTCAAAAACAATAAACAATAAAAGAAAAAGATCGATAAAGCCAAAAATAACAATATATGGTCAAGGATTAGGGATGGCAATGGAAACGAGTTTTGTGGATACTCGCCTCGCACTTGCTCCAAACGAGGCGAGGATTGGAGTGGGAAATGGGGAATGGGGCAGTGGGTAAGGTGTGGGGATAAGCATTTCTTGTCCTACACAACCCGTCCCGCTAAATATGTGGTTATTTTTATATCTTTAGTTTTACATATACATTAAAATTTTAAATATAAAAGTATAAAAAATGATATTAGATAAAGTATTATAAAAAATAGAATAGAAAATATAGATTATTCAAAAGAATTTTATAATTTTTTTTAATCAAAAGCACTGCACTAATTGAGACTTGTTATAATTTTACATAAATAACTCCATTTTACTATTGATCAAATTGATTTAAGAAATTTGTTAGTTGTTCCTAGTTGTACATTAAAATAGTTTCAAATAATATAATTAAAGATGATACGGTAATTATTATTATATGTGGCATGCGATAACCAAAAATAATTATAATAATCAATACGATCCCATAACACAAAGAAGTATTATTTTTTCAAATATAGTTTTCATGCACAATGGTTTCAGTTAGAATTTATTTTAAATGCTTAAGATTCAATTACTGTAAATTTATTTTTACTATTTAACTGCAAGTATAAGACTCGATATATGATTAATATTTAACCTTTTTTAAAACATGTATTTATATTTATAGTTGCTATAATTTTAATTTATATTTTGAAGTTACGAGGTTCAAATTAAATTTAATATCATAAGATTTAAAGAATAATAAAAAAAATATGCGGATAATCCTCATTTCCCGCGGGCATTCGGGGACGGAGCAGGGGCGATGTGACGCCCGAGAATTCTATCATAAATTCATTTTAACTGTTGCATACCTACTTGCGCATTCTTACGTGCATCACATTTCTTGTTTAATTGCTTTAATTTGAGGTCACTATTCATAAGATTTTCGACCGTCTCGAATGTTGGATTTTATATTTTTCCTAGGTCATATGACATTTAGAAGGAATCGAGACCTAGATATTTTGGACTTTCGAGTTTGGGAGCATGCGTTTGGAAAATAGTTTGTGTGTCATTTGAATAGTGTTACGTACGTAACAACTTTAATTTTGAAATTGTTAGCATTTGATTAGAATTTAAGCTTATTTGACCAATCTTTTATGAGGTTTGACTTTACAAAACTTAACATATAATATCAATATACTTAACATAACACAACACAACCATTATATCATCAAAAACAATTGCAAAAATTCCCTTTGTATCCTTTCTCTTGGCCGACCACTTCAAGGAGGGAAAGGAGGAAAATTTATTCATCAACCTTGCATCTTGAGCTCTTAGCTTGACTTTGGGAAGGTTTTTGAGCACCTAGGAGCTTCACCACCTTGCCTACATTTTCATACAAGTGAAGGAGTTGCATTTTATAACTTTCAAAGTTTATGCTTTTATGTTGAAATTATTGATTTGTTGATTATAGTTATAATACTTGTTATAAATGCATAATATGTGTTTATTAGAGCCTATAGAGTAAACTTTTAAAGCTTGATAGCATAATCCATAGTTAGAAGCTTGAGTGTTAGGAAAGAGATGATGAATAGTACTTGTTGTTAGGGTTTTGAATAAATTTGTTAATTAGCTTGAATTGATACTTCAATTAGATGCTCTAGGCCCTAGTGAAGCTAGTAGGGAAACCACGTGAGGTTGAATCATTCAAATACGAGCTAAATTACAAAATTAGTCGATTTTAAAAAGAGGACTTTTCTCGTTGTACAATCCGGGTACGTTTGGGCTATGGTTTGGGTATCCTTGAGGTAAGGAATCACTTTTGTTTCTTTCATTACGTGAATTTGGGGCTCGGTTAGTATAGTTGTAGTTAAAACCCGCTTGGGGCCTTCCTGAACTTTTGCTTCTAAAATGAGGTTTTATGATCTTAATAGGTATCTTTTGGCTTGGTTAAGAATGTAGTATGGCTAGGTTGCAGGTTGGTAACCTTGAAATACACTTAGGAGAAGAAAAGATTGGTTAAAAAAGGGGAAAATGTAGTATTTGACTTATTTTGATGCATCTAGAGCTTGTTGTAGTGTTGTTATGCTTTATATTGTTTGTCTAAACTTCAATTGAGCTATTTAAATAGATGGTGGAGAAAAGTTGTTTTGAATGCCTATTTTGGAGACTATAATGCTATATTGCGTATTTGTTGGCTTATATTGCAATTATTCACGAGGGCGGCCGACCTTGTCGACCCTCCTGCTTGCTATTTGTTGTTGTTGGAACTTGTGTTTTGAATTCGGGGTTGCGCAACCTTTTCGGACATGGTAGCTTCGAGAAACACGGGCGGTGTCGGGCTTGCCGTGCTCCCTCGACTACCATGGTGCCTATTCCCTTCTTGCTGAGCATACTCCACTACCCCAGAGGCGTGGTTCACCTACTGGGGCATATGGACCTACCTCAGGAGAAAGGGTCGTAGGATCAGGATACATCCGGAGTATCCCAACTTGTTGGAGTAAGGGTTTGCCGGCACTTGCGTTATGATCGTGGTTCGTGGTTCGAGTTTGAAGACTTGTAGTGGAACCGTATCCTTTTTAATGTGATTAATTATTTGTTATCTAATCTTGTTGCTTGTTGAATATTTATAAGACTTCTTGCATTTGCATATCATATTGTACACCCGGTATGTTGCATCACCTCCCTCGCTGGGCAACATTGTTGCTCACTCCTCATTTAACATGTTTCAAGAGAAGCTGAGGTAGACCCCCAGCTAATAGAGGTAGTTGAAGAAGAAGAAGTGCAAGTTGAGCAGTTTTCGTGACTTTGTGTGATAAGGTGGCTCATATGTGCAGTTTGCTTGTAGTTTATGTCAAATGTTGTGTTTTGAGACCTTGGGGTCTTGTATATATGTTGGTAGTTGAAATCTTGTATGAAAAGAAAATTGATGGATTGTAATAATGGTTTTTAGTTTACTTCTTCTTTTTGCATGCTTGGGTGTTTAGTATCTTACAAGTAGGACTTGATTATAGTTGAAACTAATTATTTTAGTTAAAGTCAACTTGCCTCGCATGCTTGTGTGCTTAAGTAGAATTTGTTGCTCCAAGGCTTGGATGGCCTTGTGAATTTGACTTGGTTTTGGAAATCTTGAAAGATAGGTTCTATGAGTTGTTGCTAGTAGTTCAAATATTATATGTAACTATTTACAGGTAACAGTTTAGTCAACGGTACAAACGAGACTCTGTCCGAGTGATGAGTCTGGGCTTGACCTATAGCGTGTGGTTGGGTTCGGGGACTTACAGGCGGGGGATGGGGGCATACAATGCGGGGGCGGGGCAGGTGTTGGGGGGACTATTTAAGTGGCGGGGCGAGGCATGGGGATAGGTCCCCCCGCCGCAAACCCACCCCATTGTTATTCTTATCAAGGATAGTAGTTACAAGCACTAACAAAGCATGTACAAAGTTGTAGCTACTTAGCAGCGGACACACAATTCACAATTCATAATACAATATCGATAACGAATGGCGGCTTATTAGTTTCCAATTATCTAGGCTTCGATACACAACTCTTATAGTTTATAGGGCTTGAATCGGTGACTCATAATTTAATTTTAGAAGAATCGATACGATAAATTAAAAGGTTTCATGAACAAAGAATGGAGTAACGATAATTTTAGTGATTTTTGCAGATAAACAAATGGGATAAACAAAAGAAATGGTAAATTATACTTACTCGAATACCTAATATACAACAATACGATTAAACTTATTTACAATTGAAAACTTCCAACAGGTTTTTTAAATCGATAATCGATTGATACTTCATCAACACCCAAAGAAGAGTTTATTAAAAATCACCGTGAATGAGTTTGCTAAAAGCTTTGTAGTAGTATTTGGTATAAACACTCGCAACAGCTTCATTCTTTTCTTTGTCTATTTTTCTCTGCTTTACATCACTGTAAACTTCCACCCCCTCTCCCCCAATGCAACTTGCATGCTTTTTTCTTTTATTATATATAAGGAAATTAAAACAACCTACTAAATTAGTTGGCCTAATTCTTAGGCTTCAAAGCATTCCATGTTCAGCAATTAGCTAGAATTAGTCATTATCTTCAAATTACCTATCATTATTCTAAAGAGAAATGTCATATACTACTTTAATTTTCATACTCAAATACCACTTCCTATGTGTATATTTAGTTGCATACTAAAAGAAGAAAGAGAAATAAAAAAAATTGTTATTTTAGCATGCCAACTGAGCATCAATATAGAAAATGATATTTGAGTGTGAAAATTAAAGTGGGATATAGCAATGCTATATGTGTGTGTGTGCTATAAGGTCGGATTTGAACAGGGTCTCAAGAATTGGGCTATAACTCCTCTTCTATGCCTAACAGTTGAGAATTCTAGCTTGATTACCTACAAAACGAATGGCCAAAGGTGGTGTCTAGGGTCACCCTCCAATGCTTAAATCAGTTATGAGGACAAGAGAGCTCGGATAGAGCTTAAAGAGATAATATAGTATGACTAATTGCTTAGTGAGAATTTGATACTCCGTTTTGGACTTTGCTAACATCTTTTTATAGACAAGGCTGTGCTTATAATTCCATTGTGGGGGAGTGTGATTGACCCACGATGGATGTGGGAATTGTTCCTTGCGGTTTTTGAGCTCTTAGGAGCATGTTTGCTTGAATTAGTTGTGATTGCCTTTGAACTTGTCAACATTATCTCAAGTTATTGACTTAGTCTTCTCACTGGGTCACGGTTTCGTCATATTTAGGACCATTGTTCAGCCATCCCTCCAATGTAGTTGTGTAGGCCTTCTTTAGTTCGTTTGGGCGAACAATTCACCCAGAAAAGGACCAATAGCAGTGGACACACCACGTTGGCGAGTCCTACTATCAGTAATATTATGTTTTTTTAATTCAAGTGAGACTTAAGCCATATGATATATTTTAAATGATTTCATTTACGAGAATTATCTAACAACCTCTCATAATTACAGCGAAGAATATACCACTAGACTAGAGACCTGGACGCCTGATGTAGTAATATTATATTTAATGAAGACAAAAATGTGTGAGTTTAACATAATGCCCCCACATAAAATATGCAAATTATATGTAACTTATTTATAATAGCAGGCTATTGATTATACCATGCTGATGATTTCTTCATATATGTAATCTTAGAGAATTCCTCTAAGGAAGTCAGTGGCCTGTTTGGAAGTGTTTTAGTTTTTTTTGTTTTGCAAAATAGTTTTTTTATAATAGTTTTTAAAAATAGTTTTTAAGAACAAAACAACAGAAAACTTGTTTGAGTAAAATTATTTTCTGAACAAGTTTTTAGAATTAAGATACCCTTAAAATTATATGAGCAAATTTTTTATCGAACTCCAAATTCTTTTATTAAATTGATTAATAATTTTTTAAATTTATTGTTAATAATTTGAAATATTTTCTAACTAATTAATTTCATTAATTGAAATTTTAAAATTTTAATTTATTATTTAAATGTAGTTTCTTTTAATTTATTATTTAAATTTTTAATCAATGTATTGTAATTATTTATAAAAATTAATTAATTATAAATTAAATTAAATTAAATTAGAATTAGTTAACTTTTAATTATTAAATTAATTATTTTTTAACTACGAATTAATATTTTTAAATTAATTATCAAATATTCAAAAATTAAAATTAGTTAATTTTTAATTATTAAATAAATAATTAAATTAAATTAATAATTTTTTATTAATATTTTTAATTATAAATTATTTATTTTTAGTTTTAAATTGATATTTTTAATAATTAAATGATATTTTTAAATTAATTATCAATTAAATTGAAAATTAAAATTATATAATTTTGCATTATTGAATTATTTATTTTTAATTATTAAATTATTATTGATAGTTAATTTAAAATGTGTTCAAAAGTCGGAGAAAATGAGTTATCGGAAACTGGATAGATAGAGGAAGAGAACAAAAGTTCATGAAAACATAAACAATATGTTTTGGTCTTTTTGTTGTTGAAAACACATTTTGCAAAACAGTTTTTTTTAAAATAAGTGTGCCAAATAAGTTTTTTTTTTTGTTTTCAAAAACCAAAAATTAGTTTTGAAAACTGTTTCCAAACAGGTCCCAAGTTACTACTACTAACCCTGAAGCTCTTCCCACTGCAACAGCAAAATTTTATGAAGATTTCTCTTATTATAATTATATGTGTTAAGTCCTAAAAGAGATGATCCATCCCTGACATCTGTCTATTAGGCACAAAAAACTGTGGGGAAAGTTGAGCATGAAGGGAGTGGATCAAGTCCTACTTCTTTCCAATCTCTCTTCACCACTGTCCTCATGAGCCTAAACCATAGCAAATTTTTTCTGGAGTGGCAGGTTTAGCATTTTGTCAACTCCAATTGATAAGTACATAAGTGGATATAATTTAGCAACTAATATGCAACAAATGCTTGGAACAATGCGTTAGAGAAAAGCTAACAAAAGGACACGTCTTATGCAAACAATTTTTTAAATTGTACAGCCACACCAAATTAATTTTGTCCATTCTGCAAGTAATATTATACCTATTTTAGGCACTCACACACCATATCTCAACTTTTTCCTGTAAACAAAAATTCAACCCTCTCCATTCAATAGACTTAAGGGCAAACTTCCCAGCCCCCACACACCAGTCCATCTTATCAACCTAGCCTTTTGTTTGGTGGCAAATAGCAAAAAAAGTCAATCTCCCCCAGAAACTCTGTCTACCAATCAACATTCCTCATTTTCTTGATTGTTTTAACTCCAAAATTACCATTGTAATTCTTTATACTCGAATTTATGCACACACACTTTCCTTACGGCTTCACTATGTGTTATAGTTTATGTAATAGTCATAATTAAGTTTTAAATAAGGGTAAATGGCATGAAACCCTCTTGTATTTTTATTTATGTGCAGATTTATTCCCTATACTTTATAAAATACAAATTACCCCTTTATACTTTTACTTATGTGCACATTTTCCCCATGTACTTTATAAAGTGCAAATAACCCCCTTATAGTTTGTAAATGCGTACACACGTCTCCCTCCGTGTATAATTTAATGTATTATTTTAAAAATTGAAACATTCCACACGGAGGGGGACATGTGCACGCATTTACAAATTATCAGGGGTTATTTGTACTTTATAAAGTATAGGTAAAAAACGTGAACTTAAGTAAAAGTACAGAGAGTTATTTGTACTTTATAAAGTATAAGGGAAAACGTGTACATAAGTAAAAGTACAGGGGGGTCTTGTGCCATTAACCTTTTAAATAATTGTGAGTACTACATGAGCAGCGAGGACAACATGACTTGAGTTTGGGACCTCAATACATACCTCATTATTTGATCGTGATGGGAGCACGTAAGGTCTTGTGTTCATACCAAAAAAAGTTGTGGGGACCTATCCAAATATGTATTCGGGTTTTTTGGCATTCTATGTTATTTGTTGAGTTAGTAGGGGTTGTACTTTCTATAGGAATAACTACCCAATATATAAGTCTCACTAAAAGAAACATGCGGGAGGGTGACAAAAGGCAGAGCCAGGTACTTCGGATCAAGGAATGCATTACAACGACAAGTCAATAACTGCGACAAGTCTGTAACAAGTCAACGATGACAAATCCAAATCCTCTTTTTCATTTTAAAAATAAATTTGACAAAAGAAAAACTAATATTATACAATTTGTTATATCTATTCAATAATCATCATTTAGAGGTGAGGTCCCCTCTATTTTTTTATTTGGCATCAAAGTGGCTAAAAATAATTATTCAAATCATTGTAAGTTGAAATAATTTATTGGTGTTTTAACTATTTTTTTCTAATAAAACACTTCAAAATATTATGAATACTATATGAGTGGACTAATACAATAATACAAATACTTATCTCAACCCTAACAAAACAATTCAAAACATTAAAGTAACTAAGTAAGACTTGCTTTGAGAAAATATAAACCATTAACAAATGTTTATCTTAAAAAAATTACCTCAAATGTCGAATTTGATTCAAAGCAGTGCGTGTGTCGTGCATCCCTTTGGACTAATGTCTCTCGGCCACTGGACAGAAAGAATCTGCGAAGCTCCGTCGCCAAAAGAAGGTGGACGACTCGACGATGAAAATAGGAAGGTTGTCGAAAATAGGTGTCGTTAAAATCTCCATCTATCACCGAGTCGTCGTGCGATATAGTAGTAGTCGTCGCCACATGGTGATGACATGGTGATGAATTACGCCGTCAAACAAAATGACAAATTTTTAAAATTAAACTGTCGCTAAAAAAACGAGGCCAAAGCAACCACTAAATGTCCATCACAAATACCATTGTTAAGCTTTCGTCAGATTACCCGTCACCGAGATAAAGTTGCTAAAGTCGTTGCCAAATTCGCTTGTCAAAACGTCTCAAAATTTGTCACTGCTTTCGTTGCTTATCCAACGCAAAACCCGTCGCATTTTTTAATTTTTTTAAAACTGTTTTATTTATTGTATTTGTTTAATAATAAAAAAAAGTATCAAAATAATAATTTGCAACCAAATTATAAAAAAAATAGATTAAAATGAATAAAAAAAACATGTATTTATACAATTTACAATAATATTTAGAAAATAAATAAAATATACATATCTACAAATTGTGAAATATTTACAAAAATATTGAAAGTTCAATATACATAATTACAATTGATCAATAGGATGCTCTGGATCTCCATTGCTCCTATTACCACCATGTTGCTGAGATTGAGACTGAATTATTCGTACCTTCATATTCTTATAAATAAACTAATTATGCAAATACGATAAAAGGGCGTTGGATTTTGATGTTGATAATGTACTAACCAAGAAAATAAACATTATATCTACTAATTTTGGTCCAAAATCAACATAATAAAGTAGTTATAACTTAGAAGTAAATGCAAGAATAAATTTGGTTCAAGATAAACATGATAAAGAAAATTATAATAATTTAGAAGTAAAATGAGATCTAAGTAAAGAAATATAAATAAAGAGAGAATTCAAAGTTTATTCAATTGGATTTCATCAATGTCTAAGAAGCCAAAATGTTCACAATAATAATAAAGTCAAATTTCAATAGTAATTCTCATTATTTGATTTAGTCCTTGACGTCATGAAAATCATATAATCAATTATCAATATTTTTCTTATGTCCTAAATTGGTCATTTGTATTATATTTTACGTCAAAATATGGTAAAAAGTTATTAAATAAGGAACTGGCTGTCAAATAATATACTTCAGGCCATATTTGATTAAAATAAAATAAAAATAATAGGAAGGACTAAATAAAAAGCTTTACAGAAATACTGAGACTTTATAATGTGACATTCGAAATTACAAGGAATAACTTGATAGTCCCCCTTTTTTAGGTCTGAAACTTGATAGTCCAATCAAAGTATTCACCACCGACCTTTTTTTTTTTGGTCGGACCTACTTACCTCAAAAGTCTCGCACAATAGATATCTTCAATGGAGGCTTTAAAAAGTAATTATTGTGATTTTTAGAGATTCTATGAATAAAAAAACACCAATGAGGTTTGTAAATGTCAAATTCACATTTTTCTCTCAAATTTGACATCATTTACGGTTTTTAAGCAAAAATAGAGATCGAGCTCTATTTTTGCTTTAAAAACCGTGTATGATAGCAAAATTGGTGGACCCTATGTATATTTGGGTTTTACAAATCTCTATTGGTGTTACTTTTTTTTCCATAGGATCTCTAAAAACCTCAATCATTACCTTTTAAAGACCCAAATTTGAGAGTTAGAGAGACTCAAATTACATCAATTAATGTGCATTTAAATCAATTTATGTGCCTTTACATCATTTTACATGCAAAAATGTGTCCACTTACGTGCATTTAAGTGTTTTGAGTATCGTAAACAATAATTAAACTCTAGCAATTAACATTGGCTAACTAATATAGTTAGGATTGAACAAAATGGCAAACTAGAAAGAATGCAATTAGTTGGAAGGCACTCTAGTCATTTGGCATCCTAAGATATTATCTTACCTAACAAAATACATACATACACTACATACACATACACAAAAATGCTGCACACACACACAACAACATGATTTGAAGAGGGAGAGAAGAGAAGGAAGAAAGAAAAGAGAAGAAAAAAGGGAAGAAAGAAGAAGATCAAGGAGATTTCAAAGCCATTCCAAGCATCTTCAAGCGATTCTTGAGATTTTCTTGCATCCATCAACACTAATCTTGTATTTCAAACTCTTGCAAAGGTGAGGGAAGTTTTCTAAAGCTTTACAAAGTCATATAAGCATGTATATGTGTTCTATGTACATGTATTGAGTTGGTTTAAGGTAGCTGTGGTGACCCCATCCTACATTGAAAGGCTTGGAGCTGGACCAACTGAATATATGGAGATGTCTCGTATATTCGTGCAGGCGCCTTTTCTAGTGTGGGGTTCCACATAGAAAGGGACAAAACCGTGAGAGGTATGGGCCTCAAAGCGGACAATACTTGCATAATGCGCTTCCGGGCCCACTCGCCATGGCATCGGTGCTTGCTTGGGCCCTAAGTCCAGGGAGTATCCTGCAGGCGTGGGAGTGTTGGTTTCGGGGCGTTACAAAATTAGTATCAGAGCCGGCCTTCCTTTGCACCAGTGGCCGACGAGGGCGCTGGGCCTCCTTAAGGGGGGGCTGATGTGGTGACCCCATCCCACATCGGAAGGCTTGAAGTTGGGCCAACTGAATATATAGAGATGTCTCGTATATTCGTGCATGTGCCTCAAAGCGGACAATACTTGCATAGTGCGCTTTCGGGCCCACTCGTCATGGCCTCGCTGCTCGCTTGGGCCCAAGTCCCAGGGGGTATCCTGCAGGCGTGGGAGTGTTGGTTTTCGGGTGTTATAGTAGCTATGAGCTTGCTTGTATAATTGAGCATGTATTGAACATCTAGGGTTTCAAGATTGTGTTGTAGTATTCTATGTGACTTGCTATTGAATACTAATAAGTCTTAAATGGGAGTTTTGCATGTGTGTAGATGTAAGGATATGATATTGTGCTACCCTAGGTGTCAAGCTTGGCTAATGATCTTGTAGTAGTTGTTGTTATTGAGTCTATTTGTGGTGAATGATTCTAAGAGGGAATTCAAGTTAGATGTTGTTTGAACATACTAGAGTGGTACATGAATGTTGTGCTTAAGAAGGGAATAATGGATAAAGCTAAGTGGCATAGCAAAAAGAAACAAGAAATGAAAATTTGTGCATTTGGCTTAAGGATCCGATCGACCGAATCCTAGTCCAGTCGATCGGATCAATAGCCCGGATATCACCGGGCATGATCCGATCGACTCAGTCGACCGGATGGTCCTATTTTGCCCATTTGGTGCTATTTTCAGTTGTGATCAAGTGAATACTTGTAAGACCCGGCTCGAGACCACATGTGCATTAGGTCATATCATACATAATTAAATCATTTTATATGCATTTGACTTGTTTATATGCTGCTAAATATGTTTATGTTGTTCCTTAATAACCTAAAAGGGGGGGTGAATTAGGTTGTTAGGCAAGGTTAAGCAATTTAAAAATTCTTAATGCGGAAATAATATCTAGTGAAAGATAATAATACTCAATAAGTTCTTGTAGGTAATTTATCAAACACTTAGTGGGCACACAAGTATATAACACTAGATAATCAATTAGAACTTTAAAATAAAATTCCAAATAGATAACTCAACAATTATCAAGCAATTAATGTGAGCAATATCCACACGAAAGTAAATGACTTGAAAATAAAGAGAATAGAGTAAGAGAAATCAAACACGATGATTTTCAAGTGGTTCGCACTCCCGGAGGCCTAGTCCACCACCTAAGGTCTTCCCTTCCCTTAGGATTTAATAACTCTTCACTAAAATGCTTATTCAAATGTTGGTGAAGCAAAAACCAACTACAATTACTCTTGAGTCCACAAGAGTTACACAAGCTCCTTCAAGTGTAGGTGAAGCTTAACCTACTATCCTTTCTTCCTTTAAGTCCACAAAGGATTACATTACTTATTCTCACAATAATTCTCTCAATCTATGTGAAAGAGTATATTACAAAGATTGTGTGATAAATATGAATGACAATTGCAACTCCTATTTGAGTTTGATATTATAATTGAGGAAAACTTTGAATGCTCAAAGATATGAAAATGATAGCTCAAGATTTCTCAATAAGAATGATATGAAAAGCTTTTTGAATTAACTTGGAAATCTGAAGATTAAGGCTTGGAGAGGTGTTTGAGATGGTGAGAGAGCATGGCTTAAAAAGAGGAAAAAGATAAACACAAAATGAATATAATGCAAAAATTCCAGATTTTTCCTGTTAAGTCATCCGGTCGACCGGATGGGGCAGGTAACGCCCGGATCAGAGCTCTCTGCCGGGCATTGAGGCCTTCATCCGGTCAACCGGATCAAGCTAGTAACGCCTGAATGCTTAAAATACTGAAAAATAATCTTTTTGGGCCCTAAAACAATTTGTTAAATAATAAAGCATTTGGGCACTTTTGAGGACACTTATAAAAAGTCTTTTCAAGCATTTTTAACATCCCAAAATATTTTCAAAAACTCTTTAAAAAGATATAGAGTAATTTTTTATATCACATGAGTTTGAAATCCAAAAAGTCTTATTTTTCAAAAATGAGTTTGTAATGACCTTTTGAAAATATTTTTCAAATAAAAATTTATGAAAAACCTTTTGGAGAGATCATGAGCTACACAATTCATACTTAGGCAAACAATATTTTAATAGCCGGTACCCCTTATGTCGCTATGTCTCCTTCCTTATAACTCTCATTTTTATCGACGAGTCAACGACTTCATTTCTTCGGGTCTTCATAACTTGATTCTTAATGAAATATATCCAATTGAATGACTTCATGTTGGAGTGGGCTTACTTGACAATTTTGTGTTGATGGATTGAATACCTTACCCAATATTCAAATTCTAAAACACAATTAAAATGTTTTGTTATTATCAAAATAAAGATTTTAAGTTTTTAGACCAACAATCTCCCCCTTTTTGATGATGACAAAACATTAAAATTTAGAGGGCATGAAATAGTAGACTATTGGAAAATTAAGCTAGATTAGAGGTCTCCCCCTCAATATATGAATTTGTGTTTGATTGAATCAATTGTTTGCACATGAAAAGTAAGCTCCCCCGAATAGGTGCATAGCATTATAAAGTAAAAGATATTGGAAGTGTATTCAATCATACACAAGAAGTATAGTCACAAGTATTTTCATGCTTGATTTTAGATTTCATTTATCTTTTTCTCCCCCTATTTGACATCAACAAAATATAGACAATAGACCATAGAAGAGCAAATAGTCATAAGAGAATTTATAAACAAAAGCAAGTTAACAAAAAAAAAATCAAAAATATCCAATCAAAGTTAGAAATAAGATGCAGAATGTAAAAGAGTACTTAAGGCAAATAAAACTAGAAAATGAAAATGAATTGTTTGAAGAACAAATTGCAAGGCAAACACAAACTAAGAACCAAGATGATGATCATGTAGTGCTTTCAACATCTGCTCCAAACGATCCAAACAAACATCTTGAGCATTCAGGCGAGCAATGATTTCATCATGTGTGGAGGAATGAGAAGAAGATGATCCAACTCCTCGAGAACTACTAGCTCCACCTCGACCAGTGCCTTGACCTTCTATTGGATCTTTGAAGGAATCGGGATCAATATCAAGAGATTCAAACACAATTGTATCACCGCTTGTATCCTTATGAGCATCAAGGACTAGGTTGTTATGAAGTTTCAACTTTTGATGAAAGAGGCTAATGTGATTCAGAAGATAAGATCTAGCACTTATAGATTCAAACTCTTGATCTCGGGGAATATCCAAAGAGTCAAGGAGATGTATTAAGGGCACCCCACAAGCAAGTTGGTTCTTTGCCTGCTTAGTGTGGACGATATGTGTAACGCCCCTAACCCAACCCCACGCTAAAGTCAGGCTCGGACCTGTCACTCGGATAGAGTCTCCTCTGTACCAAGGACAAAATTGTTACCTGCAATTAGTCACTCAAGACATTTGAACTATAACAACAACTTATCTTCTAATATCTCCAAAGCCAAAACAAAATCACAAGGCCATCCGAGCCTTGGAGCAACTACAATCTTCTTAAGCACACAAGCATGCGAGATAAGTTGGTTTTAACCATAAATAGTTAGATACAATAAAATTTTAAGTTCCATAGTAGGACAATAAACACTCCAAGCATGCAAGAGAAAATAAAGTCCAGCATCCATTATTACAAACCAACATCTTTCTCTAACATTCGAGACTACAACTACTAAACATATAAACAAGACCCCAAGGTCTTAAAACACAATATTTAACAAGAACTACATGCAAGTTGCACATAAGATCCACCTTAGCACACAAATTCACGGATTCTGATCTACGTGAATTTCTTCTTCTTCTTCTACTTCTAATAGCTGGGGATTTACCTCAGCTTCTCTTGAAACATTTCAAATGAGAAGTGAGCAACAAAGTTGCCCAGCGAGGGAGGTGATGCAACATGCCAACGTGCAATATGATATGCAAACACAAGAAAACATATATAAGCCACATAAACCAACAAGACAATAAGCCAAACAATTAATCACTTTTAAAAAAGGATATGGTTCCACTTCCAAGTCTTTAATCATGAGTCACGAACCACGAGCATCACGAACATGCCGGCAAACCCCAAACACCAACAATTGGGATACTCCGGATGTATAACGATCCTACGACCCTTTCTCCCGGGGTAGGTCCATGCCCAGTAGTGAACCACGCCTCTGGGGTAGTGGAGTATGCCTCAGCGAGAAAGGGAATAGGCACCATGGTAGTCGAGGGAGCACGGCAAGCCCGACGCCGCCTGTGTTTCTCGACGCTACCATGTCCTAAAAGGTTGCACAACCCCGAGACAAGTCACAAGCAATCAATGTAACACATAACACATAAGAGGGACGACAAAGTAGGCCGCCCTCACATATATGCACGATATAAGTTCACATAAGCACAAGATTAGCTTAAAGATACCAAAAGAAGCAATCAACACAATTAATTCCCACAATCTACTCAAATAGCTTAATTATATCCTAAATATTCAATATAATACAGGATAACTTAAATACAAGTGCCAATTGCATCAAATATAGCCAAAACTACTTTTTCCCCTTTCTTTAACCGAGTTTTCTTTCTCCTATGCATGGTTCAAGATTTCCAAATCATATCCTAGTCTTTCTATATTCTTAATTAAGCCCAAAGGCACCTTTTAGGATCATAAAAACACATTTTAGAAACAAAAGTTCAAGAAGGCCCCGAACGGGTTTGAACTACAACTATACTAACCGGACCCCATTCCCGAGAAACGAAAGCACCAGAGGTACTTCCTTAGCACAAGGATACCCGAATCAATGCCCAAACTTGCCCGGATTGCTCAATGGAAAAAGTCCCATTTTTAAAGTCGGCTATTTATACAATTAAGCTCGATTTCGAGTGATTCAACCTCACGTGGCTTTTCAACTAACTTCACTAGGATCTAGAGCACCTAATTGAAGCCTCAATTTAAGCTAATTAGCAATTTTTCTCAAAACCCTAATTCTAGGTACTATTCATCATCTCTTTTGATCAATATATGCATTCAACCATAAAATCTTCTAACAAGCTATAAAAGTTAACTCTATAGGCACCAATAAACTCATAGTAAGCATTTATAACAAGTAGAGTAGCTATAATTAACAAAGCAATATTTTCAACATATAAGAAAAAACTTCAAATGCATAAATAATGTAACTCCCTCACTTGTATGAAGACAAGGGGGTGAAGGAGAAGCTCCTAGGTGCTCAAAACCCTCCCAAGATCAAGCTAGGAGCTCAAGATGCAAGGTTGAAGAAGAAATTTTTCTCCCTTTTCCCTCTTGAAGTGGTCGGCCAAGGAGAGGACAAAGTTGGCAATTTTGAAATTGTTTTGATGAGCTAAAATGTTATGTGGTGTTAAGCTTGTATTATGTATGTGTATGTGTTATTAAATGGGGTCAAATTCCATTAAAAACTTAGTCAAACTAGGCCAAAATGCAATTTCAAATATTTTTAGTTGCAACTAGTACTATTCTTATGTAACACTATTCAAAAGACATGAAATCTATTTTCTAAATGCACTCTCCTAAGCCTGAAAGTTCAAAACGACAATTTCTCGGTTCCTTTTAAATGTCCTATATCCTAGGAAAAATTTAAAATCAAACTTTTAAAACAGTCAAAAATATTATGAATAGTAACCTCTAATAAAAACAATTAAGCAAGAAAAAGATGCACGTAGGAATGCGCACATAGATATGCAACAGTTATAAATAAATTTATTGTAGAATTTCTCGGGTGTCACACCCTCTCCCCCTTAAACAAATTGCGTCCTCGCAATTCTTACATGATTCGGCAAAAAGCTCCGGATACTTCTCTCTGATCTGATCTTCTAGCTCCCAAGTGGCATCCTCAACCCCATGATGATCCCAAAGAACTTTTACCATAGGAATACTTTTAGTTCGAAGTTCCTGAATCTTTCGGTCAACCACTCGAAGAGGTTTCTCAACATATGCTAAAGACTCATCAATCTCCAACGGTTCTGGCTCAATGATATGCGATGGATCAAGGTTATATTTCTTCAATAGTGACACATAAAAACATCATGAATCCGGCCCAAACTCGGAGGTAATGCCAATCTGTAAGCTAAATCCCCAACCTTCTTAGTGATTTCAAATGGTCCCACATATCTAGGGCTAAGTTTACCTCCTTTTCCGTGTCAAATCAGACCTTTGCGCGGAGAGACTTTCAAGAATACATGATCACCCTTAGAAAATACTAAGTCCTGTCGACGTCTCTCAGCATAATTCTTCTGTCGACTCTGAGCTATAAGCATCCTTTTCTTTATAAGTTTCACATTATCCACCATTTTGATCATCTCAGGAAGAATAGTGGGATCAACTGTTTTCATCTCACCTACCTCATCCCAATATAATGGAGACTTACATTTCAGCCCGTAAAGTGCCTCGTAGGCTGCCATGCCAATAGTGACCTGATAACTGTTATTATAAGCAAACTCCGCTAAAGGTAGGTATTTCTCCCAATTCTTGCCAAAATCCAGAACACAAGCTCTCAACATGTCTTCCAGTATCCTGATAGTCCTCTCTGACTGGCCATCCGTCTGCGGGTGATAAGCAGTACTAAAACTCAAATTAGTCCCCAAAGCCTTTTGTAGTTTCTGCCAGAATTGTGATGTAAACCTGGGATCCCTGTCTGACACTATCTGAGATGGAACTCCATGCAGTCTCACAATATTTTCAACATAAAGCTTGGCCAATTTATCAAGAGAATCTATTTTCTTTGTAGCAATAAAATGTGAACTCTTCGTCAACCTGTCTACTACAACCCACACAGAATCATTACCTCGTGGTGATCTCGGCAAATCCGACACAAGGTCCATAGTAACATGATCCCATTTTCATACCGGAATCTCCAATGGCTGCAACAATCCTGCCGGCCTCTGATGTTCTGTCTTAACTTTCTGACAAGTCAAACACTTAGCTACATAATCAGCTATCTCTCTCTTCATGTTGCTCCACCAGAAATTCTGTTTTAGATCTCTGTACATTTTAGTGCTTCCATGATGAATTGTGTATTTAGAAGCATGAGCCTCCGCAAGAATCTCATTTTTCACAGCCGAATCACTAGGAATGCAAATTCTATTCCTGTACCTGAGAAATCCATCATCATGCAACTTAAAGTCGGACTCACCCCCTTTTGACTTCTCTAAAAGCTTCAATAATTGAGAATCTGATTGTTGTGCTTCTCTGATTCTAGATAGCAATAGAGATTGGATTTGTAGACTAGCAAATTGAATACCTGATCTAGAAGCCTCTGGTCTCCACAAACAAAGCTCTTCCACAATCTCCCAGTCCTTGATTATCAAACTAGCCACAGAAGCTTTTCGGCTCAGTGCATCTGCAACAGTATTAGTTTTTCCCGGCAAATAGCTAATGGTACAATTATAATCATTTAACAGTTCTAGCCAACGCCTTTGCCTCATATTCAGATCTTTTTGAGAAAACAGGTATTTTAAACTTTTATGGTCAGTAAATATTTCAAATTTATTACCCTACAAATAATGACGCCATTTCTTCAAAGCAAATACAACAGCAGCAAGGTCAAGATCATGTGTAGGATAATTGAGTTCATATGGTTTCAATTTCCTAGAGGCATATGCTATCACCTTACCCTTTTGCATAAGAACACAACCTAAGCCTTCTTTCGAAGCATCACTGTAAATCACCAAGTTTTCAGTCCCCTCAAGCAAAGCAAGGATAGGTGCAGTGGTAAGTCTCTTTTTCAGCTCTCAAAAACTAGCTTCACATTTATCATCTCAATTAAACACAGTTTTCTTCTGAATTAATGTAGTCAAAGGTCCTGCAATCTTTGAAAAATATTTAATAAATCGCCTATAATAGCCCGCTAATCCCATGAAACTACGGACTTCTGTGACAGTTTCAGGTCTTTTCCACGACATAATCACCTCAATTTTAGTAGAATCAACAGATATTCCTTCCTGTGAAATGATATGACCTAAAAGGCAACCTATTTCAACCAGAATTCGCATTTGCTAAATTTGGCAAACAATTTGTGTTCTTGCAGGGTTTGAAGCACAATTCTCAAATGTTCTTCATGCTCTGACTTAGATTTAGAGTATACTAATATATCATCAATAAAAATCACAACAAACTGATCAAGATAGGGTCGAAATACTCTCTGCATCAAATCCATAAAAGCGGCTGGAGCATTTGTCAAACCAAATGGTAGAACAACAAACTCATAATGGCCGTACCTAGTTCTAAATGCAGTCTTAGGAATATCCTCTTTCCGGATCCTCAACTGATAATAACCCTGCCTCAAATCAAATTTCGAAAACACAACAGCACCCTGTAGCTGATCAAACAACTCCTCAATTAAGGGCAAAGGATATTTATTTTTCACCGTTACCTGATTAAGACCTCGATAATCAATGCACAAATGCAGAGTACCGTCTTTCTTTTTCACAAACAACACGGGAGCACCCCACGGTGACGAACTAGGCTAAATAAAACCTTTCTCAAGTAAACCCTGTAGCTGAATTTTTAATTCCTGTAACTCAGGGGAAGACATTCTATACGGGGTTCTCGAGATAGGATTAGTTCCCGGCAACAAGTCAATCACAAACTCAATCTCCCTATCAAGTGGTAACCCAGACAACTCCTCAGGGAAACCCCTGGAAACTCTTTTATAACAGGTACTTCATTCAATTTCAATTTATCTCCAGACTGATTAATTAAATAAGTTAAGTATGCTTCATAACATTTACTCAACATTTTAGTAGCTTTAATGGAAGATATGATATGAGTCCCAGTAGACTTTCGACTCCCAGTTACTTTAATAACAGGTTGGTTAGGTACTTCTAAAGTTAAAACTTTCCTCCTACAGTCCAAACATGAATAATATCGCCCCAACCAATCCATCCCCAAGATAACTTCAAAGTCCCAAAATGGCATGATTATCAAGTCAATAGGATACATGCAACCCTCAATGCAAATATTACAATCTTTACACACAGACTCCGTAACAAATTTAGTACCCATAGGATTACCTACTTCAATCACATACGGCAGTTTATCAACTTTTAATGTAGCAGACTGTGCACATGTAGGAGTAATGAATGAATGTGTAGCCCCGGTGTCAATCAAAACTACTACTGGCTGACTATTAATAAGAAAAGTACTTTTCACCATCACTGTCGTCTCTGGAAGCTCCTCCTGGTCGAGTGCAAATACCCGTGCCTGACCTCTCGGTACAGTAGCTGCTCCTGAAGCTCTAGTCTGGGCACCCTGGCCTGAAGTCTGACCCTGACCATATTTAAACTTGGGACAATCTCTAACTCTGTGCTGATCACTGCCACAACCTGTGCAACGGCCCAATTTCCTCCAACACTCAGCCTCTGTGTGGCCCTTACGGTTGCAATGAGTACACTGTAGATTCTTCTTAGTAGCAGCTTCTCCTGTAGGGGCCCTATAAGTAGATGTAGCAGAACTACCCTGCTGAGATCTAGCAATCACTGGTTGGGTCTGTGACTGTCCCTGTGGCTGGCTCTGAGCTAGTCTCGGCTGTGACTGTACCTGAACTGGTCCGGGATAGCTCTGGGTCTGAACAGGCTGCTGATACTGCCTCTGATAACCTTGACTCTGAGACTGATACTGACGTTCGCTTGACTGACTAGACTGAGCTAACACATCTGCCTTACGTTTCTCATATCTCGATGCAGCCCTAACTACTGCAGCATAATTCGGGTAATCTTGCGAAGACAAGTTAAGCATGATGTCACTCCTCAACCCTGTAATAAATCTCTGAATCTTCACATCCTCCGGCTGAACCAAAGCTGGCACATATCGAGATAGTCTCGTAAAGGTAGCCTCATACTAGTCTACAGTCATGTTCCCCTGTTTCAAAGCTATGAATTCATCCTGATGTCTCTCACGGGGTACAACTGATACATATTTATCTCGAAACTCACGAACAAAGTCAGCCCAGACATGCTGGACCCTCTCGACATCCCATTTCTATCTAATAGTGCGCCACCACTCCTCGGCGTCACCCTCCATTAAAAAGGCAGCATAGGTAATCTTTCTTTTATCGTTGCACTCAAGTATCGCAGCAACTTTCTCGAACTTACTCAACCACATCTCTGCTTTCATATCATCAGGCTTGCCATAAAAACTATATGCTCTGTGATGCAGGAACTTATCAAACAAGTTACCCCCTGCAGTACAACTGCCCTCTGCTCTGGCAGCCTGATTACCCCTGCCAACACCTGCTGTACCCTGCTGAACCACAAACTGAGCTATAGTATTCATTGTGGTGGCCATTGTGGCCAAAATCTGGGCATTACTCGGTTCTTGACCCTGCGGTACATCCCCGGCTACCCCAGCACCTTGCCCTGGTACATCCTATCTGGGAGCTTCCTCCGGCTCTCTCCGTGGTCTACCCCGTCTCCTCATATCAATGCTAGAAGAACATAATATTATAATAGACAAATAAACTATGCAAAGATAATGTACACATTGTTTTCAAACATTTTACTCACATAAGAGCACATAAAACACTTAACAACATTTAACACTAAACTTTTCATATTCTTGTCATATCATGCTTTATCATTCCTTTTCATGCTAGCATGTCTTTTATCTAAGTACTTAAACAATTAAACAATCATATATTCACATAATTCACTTTCACATATAGACCACTACCCACATGTCAAGGAATTTAACCCGGCTTCAAGCATTCAAGTAGCTCTGATACCACTTAAAGTGTAACGCCCCGAACCCAACCCCACACTAAAGTTAGGCTCGGACCCGTCACTCGGACAGAGTCACCTCTGTACCAAGGACAAAACTGTTACCTGCAAGTAGTCACTCAAGATATTTGAACTATAAACAACAACTTATCTTCTAATATCTCCAAAGCCAAAACAAAATCACAAGGCCATCCGAGCCTTGGAACAACAACAATCTTCTTAAGCACACACAAGCATGCGAGATAAGTTGATTTTAGCCATAAGTAGTTAGATACGATATAATTTTAAGTTCCATAGGTAGGAAAATAAACACTCCAAGCATGCAAGAGAAAATAAAGTCTAGTATCCATTATTACAAACCAATATCTTTCTCTAACATTCGAGACTACAACTACTAAACATATATACAAGACCCTAAGGTCTCAAAACACAATATTTAACATGATCTCCACGCGAGTTGCACATAAGATCCACCTTAGCACACAAAGTCACGGATTCTTATCTACGTGAACTTCTCCTTCTTCTTCTACTTCTAACAGCTAGGGATTCACCTCAACTTCTCCTGAAACATTTCAAATGAGCAGTGAGCAACAAAGTTACTCAGCGAGGGAGGTGATGCAACATACCAACGTGCAATATGATATGCAAGCACAAGAAAACATATATAAGCCACGTAAATCTACAAGATAATAAGCCAAGCAATTAATCACTTTTAAAAAGGATATGGTTCCACTTCCAAGTCTTCAATCACGAGCCACGAACCACGAGCATCACGAACATGCCGGCAAACCCCAAACACCAACAATTGGGATACTCCGGATATATCCCGATCCTACGACCCTTTCTCCTGAGGTAGGTCCATTCCCAGCAGGTGAACCACGCCTCTGGGGTAGTGGAGTATACCTCAGCGAGAAAGGGAATAGGCACCATGGTAGTCGAGGGAGCACGGCAAGCCCGACGCCGCCCGTGTTTCTCAACGCTACCATGTCCGAAAAGGTTGCGCAACCCCGAGACAAGTCACAAGCAATCAAGATATCACATAACACATAAGAGGGACGACAAAGTAGGCCGCCCTCACATATAAGCACGATATAAGTTCACATAAGCACGAGATTAGCTTAAAGATACCAAAAGAAGCAATCAACACAATTAATTCCCACAATCTACTCAAATAGCTTAATTATATCCTAAATATTCAATACAATACAAGATAACTTAAATACAAGTGCCAATTGCATCAAATATAGCCAAAACTACTTTTTTCCCTTTCTTTAACCGAGTTTTCTTTCTCCTATGCATGGTTCAAGATTTCCAAATCATATCCTAGTCTTTCTATATTCTTAATTAAGCCCAAAGGCACCTTTTAGGATCATAAAAACTCATTTTAGAAACAAAAGTTCAAGAAAGCCCCGAACGGGTTTGAACTACAACTATACTAACCGAACCCCATTTCCGCGAAACAAAAACACCAAAAGTGCTTCCTTAGCTCAAGGATACCCGAATCAATGCCCAAACTTGCCCGGATTGCTCAACGGAAAAAGTCCCCTTTTTAAAGTCGGCTATTTATACAATTAAGCTCGATTTCGAGTGATTCAACCTCACGTGGCTTTTCAACTAACTTCACTAGGATCTAGAGCACCTAATTGAAGCCTCAATTTAAGCTAATTAGCAATTTTTCTCAAAACTCTAATTCTAGGCACTATTCATCATCTCTTTTGATCAATATATGCATTCAACCATAAAATCTTCTAACAAACTATAAAAGTTAACTCTATAGGCACCAATAAACTCATAGTAAGCATTTATAACAAGTAGAGTAGCTATAATTCACAAAGCAAGATTTTTAACATATAAGCAAAAACTTCAAATGCATAAATAATGTAACTCCCTCACTTGTATGAGGACAAAGATGTGAAGGAGAAGCTCCTTGGTGCTCAAAACCCTCCCAAGATCAAGCTAGGAGCTCAAGATGCAAGGTTGAAGAAGAAATTTTTCTCCTTTTTCCCTCTTGAAGTGGTCGGCCAAGGAGAGGACAAAGTTGGCAATTTTGAAATTGTTTTGATGAGGTAAAATGTTATGTGGTATTAAGCTTGTATTATGTATGTGTATGTGTTATTAAATGGGGTCAAATTCCATTAAAAACTTAGTCAAACTAGGCCAAAATGCAATTTTAAATATTTTTAGTTGCAACTAGTACTATTCTTATGTAATACTATTCAAAAGACATGAAATCTATTTTCTAAACGCACTCTCCTAAGCCCGAAAGTTCAAAACGACAATTTCTCGGTTCATTTAAATGTCATATGACCTAGGAAAACTTTAAAATCAAACTTTTAAAACAGTCAAAAATATTATGAATAGTAACCTCTAATAAAAACAATTAAGCAAGAAAAATGATGCACATAGAAATGCGTACATAGATATGCAACAGTTATAAATAAATTTATGGTAGAATTCTCGGGTGTCACAATATGGTTGATAATGATATGTGGGAGATTGATTCGTTTTGCCTCATACATCAAATACATCAACAAGGCAGTGAATTTTGGAATGGAACCGTCCTTAACTTTCCTAGGAATAAACACTTCATGAATGATGTAAAATAGAAGCTTCTTTTCAGGTGTTATTTCATTTTTCTTAAGATATTGAGTGCTAGACTCCCTTGTTCCTTCCCAAGGAAAAGCGATAACCCTACCCTCTAAATCATCATGAATGCCTTCCGGCATACCCTTGTAAGAATACAACTTAGTTCCCTGATTTGGAATTCCGAAGGCTCTAGCAATATCACTAGCAGTAAGTTCTAACACCTTATCATTAACTTGACTTTGCAATTTCATGGTGTTAAAATCTAAATTAGCATAATAATAGAATTCTCTAATCCACGAAGTACATCCTTTGTTCACAAACCTTAACATAGAAAGTCAACCTTGAGCATCTAAAAGTCTTAGAATTCTAGTTCCATTAAGTAAAGTAGGAGGATCCAAAGTCTTACCCCATAGGATGTTTTGTTGTGGAAAGGCATCGGGACTAACAATGATTTGAATAGCGGAGGATGAAGATTCTCCTTGCTTGCGCTTCCTAGAGTCAGCTCTTAGTGGTGCCCATTGAGAGTGTATGAGAATTTGAAGTCCTTTTTGAGAGGGATTGCCTTTGAGAAATTTCGTCGAACACCTTGTAGGCAAGGTTTCTAAAAGGTTTTCTTTGAAGGTTTTTTAAGGATTTTAATGAATATAAGAAGAGGTTTTGATATTATAAGAGTGTTGTGATGCAAGATTTGAAGAAGAATCGTGAAGGTTTTGATGTAAAAAATAGAAGATTTTGAGAAAAATAGAGAGAATTTGAAGTTGAGTATGAAAGTTTTTGAAAAAAATAGGCCAATTCCCGTTTTTCAAACAGCGCGATCCGGTCGATAGGGCCCTGATCCGGTCAACCGGATAAGGGCAGTAACGCCCAGCAGTGAAGTGCGATCCGGTCATTGCATGCTTCATCCGGTCAACCGGATGAATGCAGTAACACCCGGATCCTCTGTTTCTTAAAAAAATGCAATTTTTCAAAAACTTAAGTGATCCAAAGCATTCTTAACTCTCTTCTAATGGCACAAAATTGATTCTCAACTAACGGTTTTGTAAAAATGTCGGCCAATTGATGCAAAGAATCAACAAATTCAAGTTCAATATCACATTTTTGCACATGATCTCTTAGAAAATGATGACGAATTTTAATATGCTTAGTTCTAGAATGTTGACTTGGATTCTTTGATAGACTTATGGCACTTGTATTATCACATTTGATCAGCACACGATTATATTCTAAACCAAAGTCAAGCAAACTTTGTTTCATCCAAAGAATTTGTGTAACGCAAATACCCATAGCTACATACTCGGCTTCAGCCGTTGAAAGAGCTACACTATGTTGTTTCTTGCTAGAACATGAAACTAAAGCATGTCCTAGAAATTGACAACTACCACTAGTATTTTTTCTATCAATTTTACAACCATGATCGGCATCAGAATATCCCAAAAGTTCGAAAGATGTGCCTTTAGAGTAAAGAAGTCCTAAATCAATAGTACCTTTAAGGTATCTAATAATCATTTTTACAACATTTAAGTATGATTCCCTAGGAGAAGATTGGAAACGAGCACATAAGCACACAGAAAATATAATATTAGGTCTTGAGCCAGTTAAATAGAGAAGACTTCCGATCATACCTCGATATTGTTTTTCATCAACCGATTTACCTTTTTCATCTTTGTCAAGCTTGATTGACGTTCCATAGGAGTGCTCATTTCTTTTGCGGTTTCAAGCTCGAACTTTTTGATGAGTTCCTTATCGTACTTGGCTTGATTTATGAAGATCTCTTCTTTTGTTTGTTTGATTTGAAGTCCAAGGAAGAAATTTAATTCTTCCATCATGCTCATTTCAAATTCTTTATGCATACATTCAGAAAAATACTTGCAAAGAGATTCGTTAGTAGCACCAAAGATAATATCATCAACATATATTTGAACGAGCAAGATATCTTTAGCTTTTCTTTTTACAAATAATGTAGAGTCTAGTTTACCTCTAGAAAAGCCGTTATCAAGTAGATAATTACTTAATCTATCATATCCTACCCTAGGTGCTTGTTTAAGTCCATAAAGAGCTTTTTGAAGTTTGAAAACATGACTTGATAAATTTGTATTTTCAAAACTGGGTGGTTGTTCAACATAAACTTCTTCTTGAAGATAACCATTAAAGAAAACACTTTTGACATCCATTTGATAAAGTTTGAAGTTTATAAAACATGCAAATGCTAGCAACATTCGAATGGATTCAAGTCTAGCTACCGGTGCAAAGGTTTCTTCATAGTCTATCCTTCTTTTTTATTATACCCTTGTGCAACCAATCTAGCCTTATTTCTAGTTACATTACCGGATTCATCTAGTTTGTTTCGGAAAACCCATTTTGTACCAATAATCGGGTAATTACTAGGTCTTTCAACTAAGGTCCAAACTTGATTTCTTTCAAATTGATTAAGCTCTTCTTGCATAGCAATAATCCAATTATCATGCAATAATGCTTCTTTTATATTCTTAGGTTCGATTTGAGATATAAAAGCAACATGTTCACAAAAAAGTATTTATATTGGAACGAGTTCTTATACCTTGTGATGGATCCCTAAGGAGTTGATCATTTGGATAATTTTTGACAAATTTTCAAAATTTTGGAAGATCTTGATTTGTTGATATGATTTGATCATTCGAAGTTGGTTGTTCTTCCTCTATTGGAGTATCAATTTAATTGCTTGTGGATGTATTGCCTTCTTCACTTGTCGGAATAGGTTGACCTTGTTCTTCAACTTGTTGAAAGCTTTCATCATCATCTTCATCTTTTCTTGACATAAATGGGTTAGTTTTATCAAAATTAATATGCATCGATTCCTCAATTACGGAGGTTCTTTTATTGTAAACTCGATATACTTTGCTTATAGAAGAATCACCAATAAAAATACCTTCGTCGGATTTTGAATCAAACTTACCAAGATGATCTTTATTATTTAAGATGAAGCATTTACATCCAAAAACTTTAAAATATGAGATATTGGAGTACGTCCTTTCCATAATTCATATGGAGTTTTCTTGAGAGAATGTCTAATTAAAACTCTATTTAGAACATAGCAAGCCGTATTAACAGCTTCTGCCCAAAAGTATGTAGGCAAATTATTTTCTTTCAACATTGTTCTTGCCATTTCTTGTAGAGTTCAGTTTTTTCTTTCAACAACCCCATTTTGTTAAGGAGTTCTAGGAGCCGAAAAGTTATGCTCAATGCTATTTTGTTCACATAATTCCACAAAAGATGCATTTATGAATTACGTGCCTTGATCACTATGAATGCATGAAATGTAGTATCCTTTCTCATTTTGTACTCTTTTACAGAATTTTGCAAATTCGTTGAAAGCATCACTTTTGAAAGCAAGAAACATTACCCATGTGTATCTAGTATAATCATCAACAATAACAATAACATAGCTAGATCCTCCTAGACTTATTACATCCATTGGTCCAAAAAGGTCCATATGAAGTTTTTGTAAAACTTTTGATGTAGTCACATGGCTAATGGTTTTGAAAGATGCTTCATGTTGTTTTCCAAATTGACATGCATCACATAAATGATCTTTTTCAAACTTGGTCTTAGGAAAGTCTTTTACAAGATCCTTTCGAGAAAGTTTACCAAGTAGATCCATGCTAATATGTCCTAATCTTCTATGCCATAACCAAAAACTTTCATTTGTTGTGATTAAACAATCAATATTTTGGTATGATATACTTTCAAAGTCAATGATATAGACATTTTCATGTCTATTTGCAATAAACAACACATTTTTCATTTTGTCAAAAACAGTGCAACATGATGATTTAAATTCAACTAGATAATCATTATCATATAGTTGACTTACACTAAGCAAATTATGTTGTAATCCTTTCACAAGTAACACATCATGAATATATATATTATTTTTATTTCCAATGCTACCTTTACCAATAATTTTTTCTTTCTCATTATTTCCAAAGCTCACCAAAACTTTGTAATTTTTGATAGGCTCATAGAAAAGAGATGGATCATCGGTCATATGTCTTGAATATCCACTATCAATGACCCAATTTCCTTCATACTTCATCCTTAGGGTAACCTATATACAAAAGCAAAATTTAGGTCCCCAAGTTCTATTGGGTCCTATATTGTTAGTATTGACTTTTAACATATTTAATAATCCATTTTGGTTTAAGCCAAGACGGAATTTTAGAGTCTCTACCTACCATATTTCAAAATTTACAATATGATGTTATATGACCTGGTTTTTCACAATAGGTGCATGTTTTTTGAAATCCTTTAGATGTTAATGCTTCATTTGTAGAAGATGATGCTTTTACAAAATAACTTTTTAGAGTTTTTGTTTTGAAGAATGTTCATATCCTAATCCACTTTTATCAAAAGCCATTTTTTGTGAGCCAAGCATTTTATCAAGATTTTCTTTTCCTTTTGTAAATCTTGCAAGGCTTCTAGTTAATCCTTGATTTTCTTTTTCAAGCTTTTCAATTTTTGTTTGAAGATTATTATTTTCGAAATGAATTTTAAGTGTCTTCTCAGGAGCAAAATTTCGATCTTTTTCAAGCAACTTATTTTCTTCTTTTAAAGTATTATTTTCCTTTTGAAGTTCATGTATTTTGATAATTGCAATTTCAAAACTATCATGCATTTTAGAAAATTCATCTTGTAATTCTTCAAAAGAGCATTCATTTTCAATTAATGAGCTAGAAGTGTAATATTCAGAATTAAAAGAAGAACATACTTCATCATCATCTTTTGTCATAAGACAAACGAAGTTTGCCACTTCTTCATTTTCGATTTCTTTACCGGTAGATTCATCCTTATGAATGTATGTTGCTTTCAAAGCTTTTCTTCCCTTGGTTTTGATTGGTTTTGGACAATTTGTTTTTATGTCACCCTTCTTGTCACAATTGAAACATCTTCCTTCTTTTTTTGGTTTGTTTCTTCCTTTGTTCATAAACTTATTGTAAAGAGCTTTGCTTACCTTTTTGAATTTAAAAATTTTTTAAAGTTCCTTGTAAGAAGAGTTATCTCATCATCATCCTCTTTGTTTTCTTCCTCTTCATCACTTGACTAAGCCTTTGATGCAAGAAGTACAAGTGACTTCTTGTTATTCATTTTTTCTTCTTCTCGATCCTTCTTCTTCAACTCATGGCTCATAAAAGATCCCATAAGTTCACTAAGAGTGAGAGTTTTGAGGTCTCTAGCTTCTTCAATAGCCGTTACTTTAGCTTCCCATGACTTAGTTAAGCTTCGAAGAACTTTTCCTACCAATTCTTCGTTAGAATACTCTTTTCCAAGAGATTTTAGAGTATTAACAATATCGATGAATCCAGAAAACATTTGTTCAATATTTTCATCAAAAGACATTTTGAACATTTCATATTTATGAACAAACATGTTTATTCTAGTTTCTTTAACTTGATTTGTTCCCTCATATGTGACTTCTAATTGATCCCAAATTTCTTTAGCACTTTTGCATCTGAAAATTTTGTTGAACTCATTTGAATCTAAAGCAAGATATAACATATTCATTGCTTTATAGTTTCTTTCACACATTTTGAAATCATCATCATTATAATATTTTTCCAATATAGGGACAGTGATACTTTGTTCTCCTTCCTTTTTAGTTAAAGTAGGATTGGTTGGTCCATTTTTTATCACATTCCAAGCTCTTATGTCATTTGCTAGAATATAGATTCTCATCCTAGTTTTTCAAAAAGAATAGTTTGTTCCATTAAACAATGGTGGTCTAGAGGAAGATTGTCTTTCAACTATATTGGACATTGATGAGCTTGCTATAGGGATCCTCTACTAGATGTTAAGCCATATGCAGAGTACTAGCTCTTGATACCACTTATTGGTCCTTAATAACCTAAAAAGGGGAGTGAATTAGGTTGTTAGGCAAGGTTAAGCAATTTAAAAATTCTTAATGCGGAAATAATGTCTAGTAAAAATTGATAATACTCAAGAAGTTATTGTAGACAATTTATCAAACACTTAGTGGGCTCATAAGTAAATAACACTAGATAAGCAATTAGAACTTCAAAATAAACTTCCAAATAGATAACTCAACAATTATCAAGCAATTAATGTGAGCAATATCCACACGAAAGTAAATGACTTGAAAATAAAGAGAATAGAGTAAGAGAAATCAAACACGATGTTTTTCAAGTGGTTCGCACTCCCGGAGGCCTAGTCCACCACCTAAGGTCTTCCCTTCCCTTAGGATTTAATAACTCTTCACTAAAATGCTTATTCAAATGTTGGTGAAGCAAAAACCAACTACAATTACTCTTGAGTCCACAAGAGTTACACAAGCTCCTTCAAGTGTAGGTAAAACTTTACCTACTATCCTCTCTTCTTTTAAGTCCACAAAGGATTACAATACTTCTTCTCACAATGATTCTCTCAATCTATGTGAAAGAATATATTACAAGAATTGTGTGATAAAATGAATGACAATTACAACTCCTATTTGAGTTTGATATTACAATTGAAGAAAACTTTGAATGCTCAAAGATATGAAAATGATAACTCAAGATTTCTCAATAAGAATGATATGAAAAGCTTTTTGAATTAGCTTGGAAATCTGAAGATTAAGGCTTGGAGAGGTGTTTGAGATGGTGAGAAAGCATCGTTTAAAAAGAGGGAAAAGTTAGACACAAAACGGATATAATACAAAAATTTTGGATTTTTCCCGTTAAGCCATCCAGTCGTTGAGCCCTTCATCCGGTCGACCGAATGAGGCAGGTAACGCCCGGATGCTTAAATTGCTGAAAAGTAATATTTTTGGGCCCCAAAACAATTTGTTAAATAATAAAGCATTTGGGCACTTTTGAGGACACTAATAAAAAATATTTTCAAGCTTTTTTAACATTCCAAAACATTTTAAAAAAACTCTTTAAAAAGATATAGAATAATTTTTATATCACAAGAGTTTTTCAAAAATGAGTTTGTAATAACCTTTTGAAAATATTTTTCAAATAAAAATTTATGAAAAACCTTTTGGAGAGATCATGAGCTACACAAGTCATACTTAGGTAAACAACATTTTAATAACTGGTACCCCTTATGTCGCCACATCTCCTTCCTTGTAACTTCTATTTTTATCGACGAGTCAACAACTTCATTTCTTCGGGTCTTCATAACTTGATTCCTCATGAAATATATCCAATTGAATGACTTCATGTTGGAGTGGGCTTGCTTGAAAATTTTGTATTGATGGATTGAATACCTTACCCAATATACAAATTCTAAAACACAATTAAGATGTTTGGTTATTATCAAAATAAAGATTATAAACTTTCAGACCAACACTTTACGTATGATTACCTCGAGTTAGGTGTATATCATCGTTTAACGTGCAGTCGAATATTTTAGTTGTCGTAGTAAATTAATTAACACTATGGAGCTAAGATCAGTAACTAGATAGTTAGGAATTGACCAAAATGGCAACCTAGTAATACGCAAGCTAGTTGAAGGGTACTCTTGTCCTAATGCAAAATAACAAAATATCCTACACTATTCTTGCTCAACCAAAACACACAAACATACACCAATACACACTTACCAACTCGACACACACTCTCTGATTTTATACCAAGAAAGAAGGAAGGAAGAGAAGAAGAAGAAGAAAAGATGAAGGAGAAGAAAAAGGGGAAGAAGTTTCAGCCATTTCAAGCTAAACCTTGCAATTTCTTGCTTTTTCTTGTTTCACATTCAAGATCTAAGGTGATGGATTCTTCAAACCTTTTTTAAAAACTCATTCAAGGTTATTTGATGCTCATTTGTTGTTAGTTTTGCTTTTGGTATGCTTACATAAACTTGAGGATGAAGTTGAGTATAATGTGTGTTGTAGATTTAGGAATGGCAAATTCATGTTGGGTGTTCTTGAGAAGTCGAGAGATGCGTTTGTGTTGCTCTTGTATGTGTATGAATTATATGCAAAACTTGTATGCAATAATTGGGAGTATGGGGTTAACATTTTTGCATTTAGAATGTAGATCTTGGTGTTATGAACTATGTTGGATTCTAGGTGGGTGTGATGTTAATTATTGATATGGGCTATGTTGGTTGATGTTTGAACCCCTAAATGATGCCTATAAACCACATTGAATATGCTTGATTATTGGTAGGAGATTGTATGGATGCATGAGTAAATGTTAGATGAAGGTTGTGTTTTCTCGTATACAGCACGACTGAAGGACCCCTGCTCCACCGGTCGACCGATAAAAAAGGGAATCATCGGCTGATTAGGTCTCAGGCGGAAGACCCCATGTGAACTGGTCGACCGGTTTCACTAGGGTCTATGGTCTTACCAAAATGCAAAGAACTTGTTTTAATAATTCCAAGGGTTACCGATGTTGGATTGAGGCACGGTTGGATGCGTTGGAACCGTATAGAACCTTAGTTTATCATAGTAGAATTTAATTGAGGATTTGTGCCATAGGAGGCTATGGAACGTAGGCAAAATTGATGTCTTTTATTAAGCATGATTCATAAATATTACATGGCATTATTTGGAGCTCTATAGGTGGGTATATACCTATAGGCTATGTACTTGCTTGTATACATTATTAAGTATTTATACTTGTACAAATGAAGCTTACGTGCTTACATGCTACATTGTTGATATTACTGTTGTGACGGAGGTAACCTACTTTGTTATCCTCCAAATATGTTCTTACTTGGTTAGTACCCACTCTCACTTGGTGTGTTTTCCTCGGAGAGTTGGGACATATTTGTGCAATTGCTAAATAATTCAAGCAGTCTTGTGAACCCCATGATAGAAGTTCTGATTCCCCTGGGCGGCATCGAGCCGTCGGGTATAAGTCTCGACTACCATGGTTTTGGGTTGCCTCTGGAGTGCCCATCTTGATTAGTGTGATGAAGATGATTTGACAAGAAAGTTCGAGACTGACCATCTCCAACAAAGTTCGTGATATTGTATCATTTTACTACATGGTTCCTACTCTCGTTGGGTCCCTCAAGGTCCTTAGAGAGTAGAGTTACTTGACCAAGATTGTGTTCATCCTGTAGTTGTTACTCTTATTTTTCTTGTTATATGAGGTTTACGCATAGCATGGTTTTATAAAGATGATTCCAAAATAATAAAATGTTTGTGAAAACCTTTCATTTTTCATCCTCACTATGCTATATGCAGGATTAGTTTACCCCTCTTTCTAATACTTATAAGTGAGACCGAAGCCGAGCCAACTGTACAAGTTGAAGGTGATGAGGCTTTATGTGATGAGAGTGACTTCTGTTTCTGTTGATCCTCATGCTTGTGTTGAAGATATAGCTTGTTAAGAGGAACTGATAATGTACTTTGAACAAGCCTTATGTTATGTAATATTCTTTAAGATTATTAACTAAGTAATAAGTTTGATTAACATTCTTTTGAGGCCTAATTGTCTGTATTTGGTCACGTATGAAGTACAAACAGGGATGTTAGGTCTTGTAATTATGAAACAGGTTGTTGTGACATTTTAATGCCAAATGTCCTAAGCATTCTTTTGAAGTTAATTGTAGAAGTTAATGAATGTTTAAGTTGTTAAATAATGATCTTACATGTATTAAGCTGATTGACACATCGCGCTCCAACCTTAACGTCCGCGAGTCTTGGTCCTGGGGTATAACACCTATTTAAGTGGTATTAGAGCTAGCTTTAGTTAGCATATAGCTAGCCTTAGTTAGCGTAGTCCGGGTTTTGAGTAGTGGTCCTTGGGGAAGAGTCTTAACCTAAATAAAGTCTTAGGTGATTTTTATATGTGCTTATGTGTGACCATACATGCTTAACGTGCTGTAATTGTTTCTTATTTATGTTTAACTTACATGTTAGATATGGCTATATTATATGCATGTTAGGTGTCACACCCCAACCCGGACACCTGCAGAGGCTAAGGCCAGTATGTGACATTCGTAACCCAAAATTTGTAAAATCGATAGCTTAATAACATGTACATTCACACATACTACATGAAGGTTCAAAAAGTCTTTCAATTACATCGGCCTTAGTAAAGGAAGCCACCAATGATTACATATATATCCAAGACCTTGAACCACTTGTCCATACATAAAATCTAGCCAACATTCAGGTATCTAGGTCTCAAAAAAATAGAATTGTTTAGTTACATAATGGTTGTCCAAAAGAATAAGTTATACATCAAGTATTTTCAAGTTACATCAACAAGGAATAATCACATAAGGCAGAAATCCTCGATGTCAAACCAAGGAGTTTCTCCAACATTTTGAGTGGCCTGTTCGGGCTCAACCACACCTAAAATATTGAATGAGAGTGAGCTAATCCTGCATATAGCTCAGTGAAGATGGAATAGGAAGGGTTTTCACAAAGGTTTTATCATTTCGCAACCGTTTTAGCAATCGTGCAATGCATAGAATATCATAGTGAGTACATTCATTAACCACATCTTCCCCCGAGGTATCATTGGTTCCTGGTGATTAGATTGTTTCGGGGTATTCAATGGTGCTCGGCAAGATAAAAAGTTAATACCGTGGTAGTCGTGGTATAACGGTGAGCCCAACGCTGCCCGGAGTTCCCATCACTACCTTATTTAAGTATGGTTGTAACCTAACCGCGCATTTACAATTCATATACATATGAATTTTACATAAGCATGCAAGTTCAATCAATCATGTAGCATATTAAAGTGTCTCATATTTCGCATCATGTAAATGTGTCAAACAATTGTCACATACTTGTAAGGACATGTAATGTAACGCCCCGATTCCTCACGGAACCGGGACTTCTATTAACCTTACTAATTACAACCCAATTCCAACCCGGACTCAAAATTTTAGGGGAAAACAGACGGAGTCTCCCCTGTTTATAGGACTAAACTGGTACCTGCAAAAGACACCTATGATGCTAGATCCACAAACAGCAACTCTTACAACCAATCCTCCAAGATTTTTATGGGCCACCCGCGATCACAAGGCCATCCGAGCCTTGGAACAACAATTACATATAACACACAAGCAAGCAAAGCATTTCTAATTTTAACTATAGGTAGTTAGATACAACAATAGCCAAGTTCTACTTCCAAGTTTGTTAATCACACAAGCATGCAAAAGAATAAGTTTACTATGGATTATTACATGTCATTCCACTTTATATCCAACATACAAGATTACAAATTATTACATTCACCAATTATACTCAAGACCCCAAGGTCACAAAAAGGCAATCAACAACAACTCCACGCAAGCTTCTCATTTTAGACAACCTTATCACACAAGAAGTCACAGAAATTGCTTAACTAGCACTTCCTCCTCTTCTACTACCGCTACTAGCTGAAGGTCTACCTCAAGTTCTCCTGAAACATATTAAATGAGGAGTGAGCAACGAAGTTGCCCAGTGAGGGAGGTGATGCAACATGCCAACGTGCAATATGATATGCAAACACAAGAAAACATATATAAACCATGTAAATCAACAAGATAATAACCCAAGCAATTAATCACTTTTAAAAAGGATACGGTTCCACTTCCAAGTCTTCATTCACGAGCCACAAACCACGAGCATCACGAACATGCCAGCAAACCCCAAACACCAACAATTGGGATACTCCGGATGTATCCCGATCCTACGACCCTTTCTCCCGAGGTAGGTCCATGCCCAGCAGGTGAACCATGCCTCTGGGGTAGTGGAGTATGCCTCAGCGAGAAAAGGGAATAGGCACCATGGTAGCAAAGGAAACACGGCAAGCCCGACGCCGCCCGTGTTTCTCGACGCTACCATGTCCGATAAAGGTTACGCAACCCACACAAGTCACAAGCAATCAATATAACACATAACACGTAAGAGGGACGACAAAGTAGGCCGCCCTCACATATATGCACGATATTCCCTAATAGATGCCAAAAGAAGCAATCAACACAATTAATTCCAATAATCTACTCAAATAACTTAAATACATCCTAAATATTCAATGCAAGGCATTATTAACACACAACAAGTTCCAAATGCAACTAAAAAGGCTAAAAACTACTTTTCCCCTTTCTTTAACCGAGCTTTCTTTCTCCTAAGCATGGTTCGAGATTCCCAATCATACCCTAGTTTTTCTATATTCCTAATTAAGCTCAAAGGTACCTTCTAAAGTCACTAAAACTCGTTTTTGAAGCAAAAGTTTGGGAAGGCCCCGAATGGGTTTGAACTATAGCCATACTAACCGAACCCCATTTTCGCGAAACGAAAGCACCAAAGGTGCTTCCTTAGCTCAAGGATACCCAAATCGATGCCCAAATTTGCCCGGATTTCTTAACGTATAAAACCCCCTTTTTAAAGTAAGCTAATTATGCAATTAAGTTCAAATTCGAGTGATTCAACCTAACGTAGCTTTTCAACTAACTTCCCTAGGGTCTAGAGCACCTAATTGAGGCATCAATTCAAGCCAATTAGCAAATTTTTCTCAAAACCCTAATTCTATGCACTATTCATCACCTCTTTGATCAATCTCAACAATCAACCATTAAATTTGTTATCACACCACAAAAGTTAGCTCTATAGACATTAAATAACTCATAGGAAGCATTCATAACAAGATATATAGCTATAATTGACAAATCAATAAAATTGAACATTGTACATAAACTTTAAACTCAAGAAAATAAGACTCCCTCACAATTTTTGAAGACAAGGAAGCTTGTTGAAGGCCCTAGGATGCTCAAAACCCTCCCAAGAACAAGCTAGGAGCTCAAGATGCAAGGTTGTTGAAGCAAAATCTCCTCTTTTCCTTCTCCTTTGGTATTTTCGGCCTGCTACAGTAATTCCTACACATTGTTCTTCTTTTTTTTTTTGTGTTTTAATGAGCTTATGTGATTTATATAAGATTAAGTTGAGGTGGGGTCAAGTTTGGGTATTTAAAAGGTCACTAGAATGCGCGTTATTAACTTAAAAACGAACCTAAGATGAAAAGTAATGTTAGTTATTTAAATCTCTAAGTTTGTTACGTAACACTATTCACTTAACTACTAAAAATATTTTCTAAACGAGTTCTCCTATCGCCTCTAGCTCAATTGCACATTTTTTCCACTCCTCTAACAATTAATGTGATTTAATAAAAATGCTAATTCACTAATAGAATATAGTTTGAAAATGGATGAATAGTAGCTAAAGAAGCCAATTAATAAGGCACAGAAGGAAATGCGCAAACAATAGATGCAACAGTAAATATATGTACGGCTAAAATCTCGGGCGTCACATGTAACACATACACTATCTAGCATGGAAGCTCCTTTAATACTAGCACATAATAACGAAAATCTACAAGTTGGCTATCACTCCAAAGTCAACGTAAGAATGACAAAATGCATTTAAGAGTCAAAGAAGTTGTCATCCTACATTGTCGACATTCATTAGCCTCCTAAACACCATATAAAAGTTAGTAACTGCCTAGCCCCAATCCAAGACACAAATTCCTCAATTAAAGTCCATCACAATAAACTAGGGTTTGATACGGTTCCAATGCATCCGACCATGCCTCAAACCGACACCGGTAGCTTCCAGAATCACCAAACAAATTCGATGCACGAAGTTGTGATTTGGATATCTGGGCAATACAGCCTCTATCCGGTCGACCGAATGGAAGCCACAACACCCGACAACGAGCATTGATCCAGGCGATACATGTTCCATCCGATCGACCGGATGAAGAAGGTAACGACCAGATGGCTTAATGGGAAAATTCAGAGTTTATGCTTATACACCAACTCAACACCAATTCTCTTCTTCTTCTTCTTCTTGCGACACATGAACTTACACACAAACTTTACTCTACCAACACTCTAACACCATAACTTAACATATTAAAACATCAACCAATCAAACAATTACCATCAATAATCGAATAGAACATAAAACTCAACAATTAGCATCTAAGTTCTAAAGTGATAGATTCATGCTTTCAAGTCTTTCATACAAGCTATATGCATTCTATCACACACAAGAAAATCCTCAAGTTCATCATACAACCCTCAAGTTCACCCAACACAAATTAAGCCAAGTTCTAGATCCAAATCACACAACAATACTCAATCTTCACATTGAGCTTCTATATGAACACTATAACAAGATTGGTACTAAATGAGCATCAAATAACCTTGTATGGATTTTAAGAAAGATTTTGAAGAATCCTTCACCTAGATGTGGAGTTGAATGCAAGAGATGATGTTCAAGATGCAAGTAGAAGCTTGAGAATGCAAGAAAATGGTGGAAGATGGCTGCAATTTACTTGCTCTTCCTTCTCCTCTTCTTCTCGTTCTCTTTCTTTCTTCTCCCTAAGTCAAATTTTTGAGTTGTGTATGTGTGTGTGGTTTGTGGCGTGTATGTGTAGTATGTGTGAGTGGTGTTTTGTGTGTTTTGATTGAGCAAGAATAATGTTAGGATATTTGTTATTTTACTTTAGGACAAGAATGCCCTTCAACTAACTTATATATTACTAGTTTGTCATTCTAGTGTTAATTCTAATTGCCTTAGTTCTAGTTTAGTTACTCTAACTACCTATTGAACTTAATTGGTTTTACTTACTAACTACGCGATATAAATTACTCAAATGCACGTTAAACAATGCAAATACACATAAATCGAGGCAAATATGCATAAACAATATAAAACATACAAAAATGATCAAACCATGTGTGATATGATTTGTATGCACTGTGGTCTCGGGCCGGGCCTTACATTAGGAGTGTTAGAAGCATACATGTTCATGACTCACATAATGCATGCATAACCTATAACCATGAGTGGTATCTGTTCTGTATCTAAAGATGGCAGGACGCAACAACCCTGAACCTCAAGGAACCAAAAATGCGAATCAAGGCAACCTGAGAGCAGCGATGTTTAATCTGATGGCAACTACCATCGATCGGATGAATAGGGCTATAGAACAGCAAGCAGAAACCGCAACAGCTACAGCAGCAACAGTAGTAGCTAATAATAATAACAACAACAACCATAGAACTGGTAGCAGTGGCTGGAACGGAGAGCATAGAAGAGGTGATAACCTCAAGGATTTCCTATTCTACAACCCTCCGAAGTTTAGGGGCCAACCGAATAGTGAAGAGGCAGAATATTAGTTTTCTCAGATGGAGAAGATTTATGCTGCAGAGGAGAAAAAGGTCGCCTATGCAGCCTTTCAACTAGAAGGTGATGCTGAGACATGGTGGGATACAGTGAGAGATCAATGGGAGGTTCAACACACTCCTTTTACATGGAGGAACTTTGTTAGAGTATTCAAGAGTAAGTATATATCTGAGGTTTCCCGGGATAGGAAGATGAAGGAGTTTATGTACTTGAAATAAGAAAGCATGACGGTGGCTGAGTATAAGGCAAAACTTGATAGACTCTCCTAGTATACACCACATATGGTCCAGACCCCGACCACCAAGATATAAAAATTTAACCAAGGGCTGAGACTCGAGATTCAAGATGGGCTGGCAGTAGTAGATTTTGACACTTATAATGATATCTTTGCGGCTGCATCGAGGGTTAAGGAGATGAAGTTAGCAATGAAGGTTGGTCTATCTCAACAAAACAAGAGGCCCTTTCAGACTCAGGGTCAATTGAGAGAATTCTAGGCCCATAAGCCCCAGGATCAGACCAGACCAGCAGTTACTAGGCCTCAACCTAATGTTCCGGCCGCTCAGGTAGTTCGTGAACCACCGGGAGATGCAGTTGTAGCCCGAAAGGTTGTGTGCAGATATTATAACAAGTAGGGGCATTCTGAAGCCCAATGTTGGAGGAAGAATGACAATTGTATGAGGTGTGGAAGTGATCAACACCTCATTAAAGATTGCCCAAAGTGGCAGGATAAGGATGCTCAAGCTCAACCTACAAGGAATGCTCCAACGCAAAGGGTTTAAGCCCGAGCTTATGCCATGGATCAGACAGAACTCCCATATGATGCAGCTATTGTTGAAAGTACCTTCCTGATTCACAATCAATTGGTTAAGGTGCTTATTGATATTGGAGTCACGCATTCATTCATAACCCCTAAATGTGCATATCGCACCAAGTTATCTACTGAGAACTTACCGTATCATGTAGAAGTTAGTACCCCGATGGGATTCAAATGTGCTACTAGATTGGCATGTAAAGAATGTAAGATACAGGTTGGGAATTGAGAATTTTTGGCCGATCTTATAGTGTTTATCTTCCGAGACTATGAAGTTATTTTGGGGATGGACTGGCTATCACGGTATCATGCACGATTAGATTGTCGGACAAAGGTTATTGAGTTCTAGGTACCAGGACAACATGTGCTTAAGGTGAGGAGAGAACATGACTTGTCGGGTAAGGCCATGATATCCTCAATCAAGGCTGTGAAATACATGAGGAAGAGTTGCAATGGATATTTGGCTTACTTAATCAACAAGCCAACAGATCAAGTTAAGTTAACGGAGGTGCCGGTGGTTAAGAAATATGTTGATGTATTTTTGGAAAAATTACCAGGATTACCGCCTGAAAAGGAGATTGAGTTTGCGATTAAGACATTACCAGGTACACAACCAATCTATAAGGCTCCTTACCGCATGGCTCCAGCCAAATTGCAAGAGTTGAAGGTTCAGTTACAAGGCTTGTTGGAAAAAGGCTTCATACAACCTAGTTCATCTCCATGGGGTGCCCCAGTGTTGTTCGTGAAGAAGAAGGATGGAACATTGAGGCTTTGTATTAACTACAAGGGGCTGAATCAAGTGATAATAAAAAACAAATACCCATTGCCATTGATCGATGAATTGTTTGATCAACTTCAAGGAGCCAAGGTCTATTCAAAATTTGACTTGAGGCAATGATATTATCAATTCCGTATCAAACGGGAGGATGTGCCTAAGTCAACTTTCAGAACGAGGTACGGGCATTATGAGTTTGTTGTAATATCATTTGGATTAACAAAATGTTCCTACCGCTTTTATGGACTTGATGCACAAGGTGTTTCAACCGTATTTGGAACAGTTATGGTGATTTTTATAGATGATATCTTGGTGTATTCAAAGACTGAGGGAAAACATGAGAGGCATTTGCATTTGGTATTGCAGAAGTTAAAAGAGCACCAATTGTTTGTCAAGTTCAGCAAATGTGAGTTTTGGCTCAAGCAAGTGGCATTCCTGGGTCATGTGATATCTCAAGAGGGGATTGTTGTGGATCCTTCGAAGATTGATGTTGTGCAATCATAGAAGAAACCGAAGAATGTCACCGAGGTACGTAGTTTTCTTGGTTTGGCAGGATACTACATGAGATTTGTAAAGGATTTTTCTAAGCTAGCGGATGTCACGCCCTAACACGACCTATGGAGGCTAAACTAGGGTATGACCTAATTCATTTATGCTATTTCACATACTTAGCCGTTTGTTATGAATTAACGCTTAACGTTGGCCTATAACTCCAAAAGATTTTTCGAAAAACCGGTAGTATAACGGCTATAATTAGGTTATTTAGTTTGATCTATTTTCTAAACGCTTCAAAACTTTCAATCATTGATTCAATTCCAACCAAGATTCTTATTTTGTCATCAATCTATATGCCCACTAATTTGTCTCAAAAGTCTCATTGGTTTAATAGGCCTAACATGATAACTATGTCCCATTTATTCATCAATTCCTATTACAAGCACCTGTTATCCTTTAGCCTATGAATGAGCACCTAGTTAAGATTAGATAGAGTCATCTTATTTGGTTCTTCACTTAGTGCTTCAAATGCCTATGATAGTTACTAAATCAAAATAGTGATAGTGAACAACCAAATAGAGTGTTTGTCCGGTTATAAATAGTACAAGCCAAAATTAGACCCAAATTACAACAGGGTCATTTACATCAATGAAATAAAGAGTCCACAAACAAACACAACATCCCTAATAGCATCCATGTTCACGAAAAGCACGCAATGCACATAGCCGTTCCAAAGGTTCATCAACTAGCACATTTTCTTCGGGTACCTGTTCGAAATTTGCTTCACCTGTGACAAAAAGAAGGTGACTCCTTATGAACTCAGCGAGGGGGGAACAAGTGACAAGGTTTTGAAATCCTTTTCCGGTTAATCTTATGAAAACTCCTTTGGAAACATGCCATATAAAATAAGTAAGTTCATAACATAACATAAATATAAATAAACACATTTACCCGTCTTTCTTCTCCGAGGTCGTCTAGGAACCAAGCGAGAGTACTTAAATACATAGTAAAAAGGATACATTTTGATATGTACAGGGCTCTAGAGGTGGCTCCTACGGGCTCAAGAGGTAGCTCCCACCACTTTTAGGTATAGCACTTTGCCTCGCATAGCACTTAGTTCCTACCGTTCAAGGGATACATTACGCTTTTACCTTCAAGTTCATTTCCAATAACCATTGTTGTAGCCGGCATCAATCATCCACTTATCACTCCCATTGGGTGTACTCCGGATGTACACAAAACCTACGACCCAACTCTCCGAAGGTGGAATGCCAAGCGAGAGAGGAAATTGGACCATGGTAGTCACGGGAGCACGGGCAAGCCCTATGCCGCCCGGCGTTCGTGAATCGCTACCATGCCACAATGAAAGGTTGCAACCTTGTATGCAATGGATATTTATGTCATTTAACATTTCAAATTAGGAGGTCAACAAAGTAGGTTGCCTCCAAGCAAGTATAAGATCACATTTTGACATATTGGCACATAAGGCATTGGAAGAACATATAATCATTTCATATATCAATTTGAAAATAATTAAACTTTCATGGGTAGCCAAGTAATCATGTTCAAAATAAGCCATAGAAAATCTTTTAACAATTCACATTAGTAGGTCAACAAAGTAGGTTGCCTCCGGATACACGTATGATCACATATCGACAAGTAAACATACAAGGCATCACTTTGTAAAACACTTAGAAGTATATGAAAATTTAATGGGCAGCCAAGTAACACCTTACAAACAAGTCATATAACTCATTTTAGTTCATATACCAAGTGTTAGGGACATACGAGTATGCTACGACACTTTACCCAAAATCGGGTGCAAGAATAGTCAACTTATCAACATGCAATCATCAAGAATCATGCTTAGAGCTATAAGGACAATTCCAGGCAGCCCATTAACATTCCTCAACCTCAATTACAAGTAACACAAGGGTGGTTTATGACTCGGGAGTCTATATAGCCATTAGGGTTTACAAGGACCAAGCTCGGGTATAGGTTTAGTAGGCTAAGAACCACAAAAATCACTTAAACCAATTCAAGCCTACTTAGAGATTATTGGACAGCCTATTAACAACTCAAATGAATTCATTTAACCATACGATAGTCACTTAGCAAGCATGCATAGGCAATAGGGTTTCAATATCGTGCTCACACATACAATCAAGCAAGAATTCGTCATGTAATGGACCTAAGCTATGCATCAACTAATTTAAGCAACCTCAACCAACAAAACAGCCTATGCAACTTCAAATTTCCACAAGTTCAAGCAATCAATACCTCAAAGCACAATTACAACATGGTTTAAGGCAAATTTTCAAGCAAAACCTCACTGGAATAGGCTATATTTCCTCATTCGATTAACCAAAAAATAACCTCCAAATTCCATTATTCAAACTTCAAATTGAAGCTTAAGAAGTTTTCTAAATCTAGGAACAAACCTCGCTGCATTTGGAGTTCAGACTTAGGAGTTATGGCCAAAACCGTAAGACCACGCAAATCTGTCCAGTTTCATACACATTTTGATATTTGCCATTTTGGGGTTTTAAACTCAAAATTATCCTAAGCCTATTTCTACAAGATATGTTCAGAACTGATAAATCTAGTGACTCGCCAAATTTCATGCATTTTTAACATCGTTTTCTAGGCCAAAAATATTTCGTTCTACAAGGTCAGAAAGCTGCCAAAACATAACTTCATATTTCCAAGTTGTCCAGATTTAAACACATTAAGATATTTGACAATTTTGGAGGTCTTAAAGTCAAAATTAGCCTTAGCCTATTTCTGCAAAATATGTTTAGAACTGACAAATATAGTGACCTACCAAATTTCATGCATTTTAAAGATCTTTTATTAGTCCAAAACTGTTTCATTCTACAAGGTCAGAAATCTGCCAGAAAACGTGTTTGCATATCTCAAAGTTTCTAGCTATTCTCAAGCCATGCATGAGTAGATAAGCTCATATAAACAATATACATGAACTTCAAGAGTAAATAAAGCCATATGAGAGCATGCATGTGAGTTTTGAAAGCATTTAAAAAGTTTTAACCCTCACCTTAGCAACTTGATGGATGAAAATGCAAGAATGCCCTTGAATCGCACGAAAAGCCTATTTTCCTTGCTTTGGCCAAGTGGGAGCTTGGTTTTCCTTAAATCCTAGCCTAGTTAGCGGGTTTATAGGGTGTGCATGTGTTCAAAACCAAAAGAAATGGAAGAAAACCCTTAAAACTTACCTATGGCATTAGTGAGCTTAGGAGCTTTGTGTGAGCTTCTTGCTTGGTCTCCTTGTTTGGCCGAGCTCTTGAGAGTCTTAGAGAGTCCTAGAGAGCAAAGTTAAGCCTTGGAAGCTCAAGAGGCAGTCATAGCCGAGAGAGAAAGAGAATAGGAGAGTTTGAGAGGAAAAATGAAGTTGAAGTGTTTGTATGAGTGTGGCATGTATGTGTGTCGGCCTTGGATAGCTCAAATCTGAATTTTGTGTCATCTAGTGCATAATTTGAGTTGCGTTTAGCATATGCATTGAGAGGGCCGAGAAAGTGAAGCTTGGGTAGGGTGTTTAGCAATTTTTTTATGCTTTGTGCTTTGTGTGTGTAAGAAGAATGTTTTTCTTTGTCTTGTGTGAGTTTGATTATATTTTTAAGTGCATGGGTGAGTAGGAATCCTTGTTGGCCGTGTAGGCCTTGTGTATGTGTGTTGTTTATTCCTTTTTTTTAAATTCTAGTGTTTAGTGATAGATTAAAGTATATTTGAAATATTGGGTGTAGTATTTTGAGTATCATAGTGTTTTGTGTAGGTTTATAATAGTTTATTGGTTAGTTGAGTCTGTTGGGAATAATAGAATATTTTAATAGTTAGTGGGTTTTGTAGAGAAATGTGCATATGTGTATGTATAGGTAATATATATATATATATATATATATATATTTTATTGAGAATGTTTAGAAGATTGTAAAGTTTCATCTTGTAGTGAATTTGAATTAGGAATATAATATTGGTTAGTGAATTGTGTAGGATAATTTTAGTGCCTACTGCTTCGTGCAGAAATCTTTCTTGATTAGCGTGCAGGCACGCATTCCTAGGTCTAGGGCACGCACTATGAGGTAAGGCACGCACTTCTAGGTAAATGCACATATTCCAATATAAATGCACGTAAACCTAGGTGAATGCACGTAAACTAATACAAGGCACATAATTCAATGCCATGCACGAAAATCAAAGTACGACTCTTATTTTTAGGTTAAGACACGCAGTTCAAGGTTAGTGCACACGAATCGAGGTATCACACGAAAATCGAAGTCAAGGCACGTATGACAAGGCATGCACGAAAACCAAGACAGGGCATATAATCTAAGGTCGATCATATAATTCTGGGTCTAAGGCACGCAAATCGAGGTAAGACACGTTATTCGGGGTCCGGCCTCATAGTGGGACCCCTCACAAAGCTCACACAAAATAATGTCAGCTTCGTGTGGGATAATAAATGTGAAAATAGTTTCCAAGAGTTAAAGAAGAGATTGACAACTGCTCCTATATTGGCATTGCCCGAAGGGAGTCAAGGGTTTGTTAGTTATAGTGATGCCTCAGAGGAATGACTGGGATGTGTATTGATGCAAAACAATCAAGTCATCGCTTATGCATCTCGAAAGTTAAAACCTTATAAGGTGAATTATCCTACTCATGACTTGGAGCTTGCAGCCATTGTGTTTGCGTTGAAGAAATGGATACATTATTTGAAGGGAAGTAAGTTTGAGATATTCACCGATCATAAGAGTTTAAGATATATCTTTTCTCAAAAGGAGTTGAACATGCGACAGAGGAGGTGGATGAAACTTTTGGATGACTACAATTGTACCATTAATTATGTACCCAGAAAGGCAAATGTAGTGGTGGATGCATTTAGCCGAAAGACAAGTTTGGCAAGGCTGGAGATCAAGGAACCTACCTTGTTGTCTCAGATTCGGGAGGTTTAACAGCAAGACCCTCAACTTCAAAAGATAAAAGACAGTAATCCGGATTTCAAGTTGCATGAAGATGGGTTGTGGAAGTTCGGAACCGAATTTGTGTGCCAAATGATCCGGAGTTGAAAAAAAATGTACTCGATGAATCTCACCATGCTAAATACACCATCTACCTGGGAGGTACAAAGCTGTATCGAGACCTAAAACAACACTATTAATATAACAACATGAAGCGGGATATTGCGGAGTTTGTGTCTCGATGCTTGACATATCAACGGGTGAAGGCAGAACATCAAAGACCTACAGGGCTCCTATAGCCTTTAGAGATACCGTAATGGAAATAGGAGCATATAACCATGGATTTCGTTATAGAGTTACCAAGGTCTCCTCGGGGAAATGATGTAGTTTGGGTCATTGTGGATAGATTAATGAAGACTGCCCACTTCATTGCAATGAACAAGACAGACAATGTAAAGAAATTAGCCTAATTGAATGTGGCTAACATTGTGAAGTTATATGGAGTACCAGCTAGCATTATGTCTGACAGAAATCCAAGATTTACATCTCAATTCTGGAAAAAATTGGAGGAAGCCTTGGGGACAAAGTTGAAGCTCAGTACAGCGTATCACCCACAGCCTGATGGGCAATCAAAAAAGACCATCCAAATTTTGGAGGACATGTTGAGGGCGTGTGTGTTGGATTTTGGAGATACATGGGAGAAACATTTGCCCTTGGCAGAGTTTGCCTATAATAACAGTTATCAAGCAACAATTAGCATGGCACCATATAAGGCCTTGTATGGGCGGAAGTGTAGGTCACCATTATATTAGGACGAAGTAGGTGAGATGAAGACAATTGATCTTACATTATTGTCGGAGTTAATAGAGAAGATTGAGAAGGTGCAAGTGATTTGGAAAATGATGATCACAACCTAAAGTAGACAAAAGAGTTATGTCAATAGGAGGAGGCGAGACCTAGAATTTGCAATTGATGACCGGATGTTCCTGAAGTTGTCACCCTAGAAAAGATTGATTAGATATGGAAAATAAGGGAAGTTAAGCCCAAGGTATGTGGGCCAGTTTGCAATTATGGGAAGAATTAGCTAGCTAGAGTACCGGTTGGATCAACCACCAAATCTCTCCAACATTCACAATGTGTTTCATGTTTCAATGCTAAGGAAGTATCACCCTGATCCATCTTACATCCTGGAACTGAAGCCGCTATAACTTCAGGGAAATTTGTCCTATGAAGAAAAACCCATGCAAATTCTAGATGAACAAGACCGGGAGTTGCGCAACAAGAGTATTCCGATGGTGAAGATGCTTTGGGATCACCATGGAGTTGAGGATGCAATGTGGGAAAGGCGTGACTAAATGGAGCAACAATACCCATTCTTGTTTGCAAGGTAATCAGGGAATTGCGTGGGCACAATTCTTTTAAGGAGGGAAGGTTGTGAGACCCGACCCGAGACCACATGTGCATTAGGTCATATCATACATAATTAAATAATTTTATATGCATTTGACTTGTTTATATGCTGCTAAATAGGTTTATATATGTTTACCTCGATTTATGTGTATATCATCGTTTAACGTGCAGTCGAATATTTCAGGTATCGTAGTAAATTAATTAACACTATGGAGCTAAAATTAGTAACTAGACAGTTAGGAATTGACCAAAATGGCAAACTAGTAATACGCAAGCTAGTTGAAGTGTATTCTTGTCCTAAAGCAAAATAACAAAATATCCTACACTATTCTTGCTCAACCAAAACACACAAACACACACCAATACACACTCACCCACTCGACACACACTCTCTAATTTTCGACCAAGAAAGAAGGAAGGAAAAGAGGAAGAAGAAGAAAGAGGAAGGAGAATAAAAAGGGGAAAAAGTTTCAGCCATTTCAAGCTAAACCTTGCAATTTCTTGTATTTTCTTATTTCACATTCAACATCTAAGCTGATGGATTCTTCAAAACTTTTTTAAAAACTCATTCAAGGTTATTTGATGCTCACTTGTTGTTAGTTTTGATTTTGGGATGCTTAGATAAGCTTAAGGATGAAGTTGAGTATAATGTGTGTTGGAGATCTAGGAATGGCAAATTCATGTTGGGTGTTCTTGAGAAGTTGAGAGATGAGTCTGTGTTCCTCTTGTATGTGTATGACTTATATGCATAAGTTGTATGCAATAATTGGGAGTATGGGGTTAACATTTTTGCATTTAGAATGTAGATCTTGGTGTTATGAACTATGTTGGATTCTAGGTGGGTGTGATGTTAATTATTGATATGGGATATGTTGGTTGATGTTTGAACCCCAATATAATGCCTATAAACCACATTGAATATGCTTGATTATTGGTAGGAGGTTGTATGGATGCATGAGTAATTGTTAGATGAAGGTTGTATTTTCCCGTATATAGCACGACCGGATGACCCCTGCTCCATCAGTCGACAAGTGAAAAGGGGGGTCATCCGCTGATGAGGTCTCAGGCGGAAAACCCCATGTGAATCGATCGACCGGTTTCACTAGGGTCTACCAGCCTCACCAAAATGCAAAGAACTTGTTTTAGTGATTCCGGGGGCTACCGATGTTGAATTGAGGCACTGTTGGATGTGTTGGAATCGTATCGAACCCTATTTTATCATAGTAATATTTAATTGAAGATTTTTCCCATAGTTTGAGGGCTAGGTAGTTACTAACTTCTATATGTTGTTTAGTAGGCTATGGAACATAGGCCAAATTGATATCTTTTATTAAGCATGATTCATAAATATGATATGGCATTATTTGGAGCTCTATAGGTGGGTATATTCCTATAGGCTATGTACTTGCTTGTATACATTATTAAGTATTTATACTTGTACAAATGAAGCTTACGTGCTTGTATGCTACATTGTTGATATTACTGTTGTGACGGAGGAGACCTACTTTGTTATTCTCCAAATATGTTCTTGCTTGATTAGTGCCCATTCTCACTTGGTGTGTTTCCTTGGAGAGTTGGGATGTATTTGTTCAATTGTTAATTAATTCATGCGGCCTTGTAAACTCCACAGTAGAAGTTCCGATTTCCCTGGGCGGCATCGGGCCGTCTGGTATAAGTCTCAGCTACTATGGTTTTGGGTTGCCTTCGGAGTGCCCACTTGTAATTGGTGTGATGAAGATGATTTGACAAGAAAGCTCGAGATTGGCCATCTCTAACAAGTTCGAGATATTGTATCATTTTACTACATGGTTCCCACTCTCGCTAGGTCCCTCGAGGTCCTCGGAGAGTAGAGTTGCTTGACTAAGATTGTGTTCATCCTGTAGTTGTTACTCTTGTTTTTCTTGTTATATGAGGTTTATGCATAGAATGGTTTTATAAAGATGATTTCGAAATGATAAAATATTTGTGAAAATCTTTCCTTTTTCATCTTCACTGAGTTATACGCAGGATTAGCTCACCCCTCTTTCTAATACTTACAGGTGAAACAAAGGCCGAGCCAACTGTACAAGTTGAGGGTGATGAGGCTTTATGTGATAAGACTGACTTCTGTTTCTGTTGATCCTCATACTTATGTTGAAGATATAGCTTGTTAATATAAACTGATGATATACTTTGAACAAGCCTCATGTTATGTAATATTCTTTTGGATTATTAACTACATACTAAGTTTGATTACCATTCTTTTAAGGCCTAGTCGTCTGTATTTGGCCACGTATGAAGTACAAGCAGGGATGTTAGATCTTATAATTATGAAACATGTTGTTGTGGCCTTTTAATGCCAAATGTCGTAAACATTCTTTTGAAGTTAATTGCGGAAGTTAATGAATGTTTAGATTGTTAAATAATGATATTCCAGGTATTAAGTTGATTGACACGTTGCGCTTCAGCCTTAACCTCCGCGGGTCTTGGTCTCGGGACGTGACAATACTCTAGTGGGATCAAAGTGCATGTTAAAAATGAAATTATCAAGGTTTCAAAATGCATGATAGGTCTACATGATCTTAAATACTTCTTGAATTCCTCATGAACTTATTGTGCATTGTTACTTGATATTGAGTGCATGACGGAGGCAACCTACTTTGTTGCCCTCCCTCCTGTTGTTTACTTATATTATATGTAAACCTAATTGGATTACATGCGCGTGGTAAGGTTGCAACCATTCTTAATGGGCATGGTAACATTCGTTTCCCTTGGGCAGCATCGGGCTTGCTAGTAGGTCTTGACTACCATTGTGATACCCCGAACCCAGCATACATTTAATGGCATTTAACTGTATTTAATTAAATATTTAATTAGTTAAATCATCCATTTTGCACTATTTTGATATTTCTTTTAGAAGCATTCAATAATTTTTTTATATTGATTAATTAAAATATTATCACCTATTTTTATTATTTATAGAATTTTGATTTACTTTCTTGTATTTAATTAAGTGTCATCTTAAATGTTAGTATTTAATTGCATTTGATTACGTGTTTATATTAACTTGTTTATTCGTATCTTAACATTAATTTCATAATTCTTTAAAATATTATAGAAATAGTTAAATTATTTATTTTTAAATGAATATTGATTATTTTGATTATTTTAATAATTGGTTTTACTTTCTTCTATTTAAATTACTCAGTTTTCAATTAAATGAGAAAAGTAACTCCGACCTGGAGTGAATTTTAAACTATTCTATTATTCTACTTTTCCAAAAAATTATAGTTTTATATTATTGTTCATCATTTGATTAGCGATCGTTTATTGACCGTTCGATCGTAGACTTTTGAAAATGAAAGTTAGAAGAATATTTTTTGGATTTCGTGAATAGCGTTTCTAGTTTAATTTAGCTAGTTTTAGTTGGTTTTCATTAAAATTGCATTGTTTTAACTTGAATTGGATTAAATGGCATCAAAACAAGCTAATTTGACCATTTTTTAACTTGAATTGACCAAGCCTTTTGCCTTTAACCTTTTTGCCCTTAGTTGTCATCTTTTTAAACAAAAGAAAAGAAAAAAAAATAAAAACAAGGCAAAAACCAACCATGGCCGAAACTCAAAGGAAAAGAAAGAAAAAAAATTTCTTTTGCATTTTGTTCACCAATCTTGCGTGGAATTGAGCGAGGATCGAGGCTAGGGTTCTTGCGAGTCCTCTCCTTCAATATCTGTGAGAGTTTTCACGTTTTTGTGCATATTTTGTGAAATTTGATTATTGTTTCAAATTTTTAGATTTGATATATATTGTGTTATAATGCCTATAATTGCTTGATATAGCTTCCTTTGAGCTCATAGAGCATTGTTTGTTAGTTATTTAGCGATTTTTACGGCTAGAAATGCAAATTGAATTTGGGGAAGAACAATGAATGGTGTTTTTGAATAGTAAAACCCTAGAATTTCGGATTTTGATCCGAATTGTGAATTCTTGATTTGGATAGGTGCCATTAATGATAGAAAGATAAAATATGCAATAAAAACGGACCGGCCTTTGTTAAAATTGAAAATTAGATAAAGAAATGAAAAGGGGCCGTTTGACCAAAAGTTGACCGTGCTCGAATTGAGTTGGGGGTTTGGCTATTGAGGGTATGGAAGCACTTTTGGCGCTGTTGTGGCATTGATTGAGCGACCGGTTAGTATAATTGTAGTTCAAACGCAGTAGGTAGACTTTCGGGCCTCGGGTAAGAAAGTGAAGTTTAGTGATAT